>OY744531.1:91183075-91229406 GCA_963556195.1 Sepiola atlantica | reverse complement strand
TACAGTTGCGTTCACCCATGCATGAAAATATTTTCTTTCATTTTGAAAATAGGTCAAACAGTCAGCTGCTGATTACTTTTCTGTACCTTCATTTGTTCCCTTGTTTCTATTAAATCGACAAACTTACAAAAGTTTGCACATGATTAGAGAAATAGAGCAACAGCCGGAAGAGGATATCGATCTCTCTATTTATGTTCTCTTTTCTCGGCGATTAACTTTAGCTTTGCAGCACTGGACAATTGGGCTTCGATTAGATTCTTTGAATCAAGAAAAATAGTCTTTGCAAAACAATTACATTAAAAATAAATAACTCCAAATGTAGTCTTTCTTTTCGTCAACATAAAATTTATATTACCTATTCGTTATACGCATATCTAATTACATTATTTCAGTTTCGTTATATAGTTTTGACCAGCATGCAATATTTTCTTTTGGTGACATTCCTCTTTTTCTGACCAATGAAATCTCTCCGTTCAGCGTCATCGTATCTGCACGTTAATCACGTTGACCTAAATAACGTCTCTCGCTATCTGCGTCCTCGACAATGTCGCTCTTCGTTTAAAAATCGAAAACATTGCGGAAATGCATCATGGGATTAATTACATTTGCCGTAGTTTTTGTTTGTTTGTTTGTTTGTTTTTATTTTTTGTTTTCCTTACTTACGTCAACAGCTATGGATTAAATAATATTATTACTTGTGGTGATATTTCCTATCGTTTTTAATAGACCATTTTAGTGTTATATTTTAGAGTTAGTGTTATTGTTGTTACTGTTAACAGAGAGAAGAGAGAGATTAAAGTACATAGGAAAAAAGACTTAGATGAAACAATCTTTGTTTAACTCAGTTTTAGTATAATTATATATATTTTATTATAGATTTGTAAGTAGTTCATCGGGCTACATCGTGAAATGTTAGGGGTCATTGAGGATTTGGGGACTATTTGATGTGAAACTGAAGACAGTTTGAGTATTAAATAGTAAGATACTTTCGCAATGTGTCAAACAGGCTAAGAGTGTAGAATGTTATCCAATCCCCAAAAAAGTAAGAATATCAACAAAAATGCTGTTAATTATTGGTGATGATTAAGGTGATGCCGATGATAAGGTGCATACTTGAACTGACCCATGTAGGCCCCTGTCTTTGTTTTCTTAACGTTGTCGTCTATGTAGGAAGCTTGCAGCGGTGAACGCGGCGCCTTTGCCAGACCTTGCATTATCATACCGATCGCAATTACGGCGAACGCCCCCATGTGCGATTGATAGTGATTGCCGCTTTCTTCGCAAAATGCTGTCTCGTTAGGTAAGACATTTCCAGATTTACAAAGGCCAGACATCATTTCTGAGCCAGGATCTGAAAATAGAAAAGTAATATTGAAATTAATTTTTTTAAAGTTTTATATCGAAATAAGTGTTTCAAGGTACCACATTAAAAATAATATAAAACAGCGGCAACATAAATATATACACATTGTTATGATGATCTACCCTACTCCGTCACTGTATGGACTCGTCCTGACTATGAATAGAGTCTTCATGACCAATCCATAGAAGTGATAAGGGAAGCAAAGTGAGAAAGCAGCCTCTGTCAACCCATTATTTCTGTACTTTCTGTTCATACAATTTATTTGTAATTGCCTTCTGTTCGAGTTATTTGTTCCCGTCCTTTAACTTTACAATACAAATATAAATATATAAAAAGGAGTATATATATATATATATATATATATATATATATATATATATATATATATATATATATATATATATATAAGAGGAAAAACCAAGATATATGTTTTTATGTATTCATCAACGTTTCGTCTTTATTGTAAGACTTCCTCAAGAGTATAATTTTAAAAAAATGTCGTGCAAGTACATCGGAATATTGGCTTGACATGATGGGTTGATAAGTAAAAGTAGTAGCCGTGGCTACTAAGAGCGCTGGACGAGGGTCAAGGCTACGAGAAGTCAGTAGTGGCAAATAGTGAAATGAATATGGAAAGCTTTGAGTGGGTACATAAAGGCAGAAGCGAAAAAGAGGAGGGGTAAGAGTGTTAGTGAATTTGCCTTAAGGTGAAGACGAAATGTTGATGAATATGCAAAAACTATCTCTTTGTTTTTCCTTTAGATTTACCATTACGTCGTATTACTCTCATCCCTCTTTTCTCATAAGATACCCACACACCCACAAACCCACGCATGCACAAACACAATAACACATTTCCTCAAATGAAACAACATTTTCTCAAATCGAAAGACATTTCTTTAAATGGATTTACATATCTGATGAAAGCGGACAACCGCTTGAAACGCGTTATATAAAATTATAAAATGGTAAAACAACAAAAATATAAAATTATAAAATGATAAAACAACAAAATAATAAATAAATGTTGAGAAAATAAACATTCTACAAATGTTGGTAGCCTTACTCCTTTACATATATATATATATATATATATATATATATATATATATATATATATATATATATATATATATATATATATATAACGTATAATGATATATATAAATATATAAAAAGATATATATATATATATATATATATATATATATATATATTTATGTTCAAGTGTATACTATTTTATAACGAAATTATTTTTCCCAGAAATATGTGCTAGACATATTACTCATATCGTTAGTCAGCTCAGAGGACTGACTTTCACCCCAGACCTGAAGTAGAAGACTTAGATCAGATCTATTGTTTATATCACTGGAAAACTAGTCAGATTATTCTACCGCTTCAGAAAATACCTCACTCTTGACACAATGCTTTATCTGTATATCAGCCAGGTAGTCTTGAAATGGGGTACTACTGTCATATAAGTAAAGGTGCCGTTCGGATCACTCTTTCTTGCCTTGACAAAGTACAAAACTGACTTCGAAATCTAGTGGGGCGGTGACCTCTTTTGCACAGAAGAGATGTTGCTAGCATATCTCTACTGTATCGTTATGATAATGGTATGTGCTCGACAGAGCTTCAATCTATTGTCTCCTCAGGAAAACATTAACAGCAAGAACTCGTTTAGCGACTAACAGAGAAATAAACTGAAATTTCTCCGTCTCTATACCATAAACCAAACGAAACTTCCATGCACAAGTTTGTATCCAAGAACATCCCAAGAAAATACCACAGGGCTGCTTCTCAACTGACTACAACATTGTCATCTTCAAGTAAAATGTAACAAATAATTGTTGAGCCGTCTTCTTCAATAATAAATAAATTTTCTTAAGAAATAATCAACATATTCCGCCTTTAGATCAACACATTCCGATTTAAATCAACTCGTACTGGCGTTTATTGTCAAACTGACCATCTCTTCAACCCTTATTCTCGAGTGGTCCCCAAGCCTTGATAAGTAGTGACCCATTTGTAAAAAAAAAAAAAGTTTTCTCTTCAAGTTTTAGGGTTTATACCTGTTGTTTGGTTTTTGCTGATGAAAGGCACTGGGCTGAAGAAATAGGGAATGGCGGCCACGACACCGGCAACTCCATAGACGACGGTGCTAACACCCAACACCCGTGGAATGTGGCTGTCCCTTAGGGCATAGCTGAAGATGAGGACAGACACGAGGAATCCGATGTCATTGCTGCAGAGGAGCAGTCCGCTTTGGCTGCTGTTAAAGTTGAAGTGTTTCTCGATGGTCGTCACTTGAGAGCTGAGGTACATTGTCAGCGAGAAGGAGAGCAGGGAACTGATGCTGACAAAGCATGTGAACACCTGAAGGATTAAGGAAAACGTTGAGAAGTTTGAAGACTGAATCAATGTGGGCAACAACAATGGGTATCGAAATAAAGTAGAGATCAGTACTGATAGGTTATAGTGTATTGTTATTAGTTAACCAAAAATTAGAATAAGAACTTTAAAAAAGGGAGAATAATCTAAAGAATCGGTAACATCTGAGGAAGAAGAAAAACTGTAGTTTATATAATACTAGCGGAACCCGTCGCCCGGCGTTGCGCGGGAGAAAGTACTACCTATTGCATAAAAAAGAAACCGCCTATTGTTCTCCCCCCCCCTCTACCGTGTTGGTGAATGTTTTAAATGAAAAAAAAAAGAAAAGAAAAAGAAAGGAGAATGGGATAGAACGCCGATACTGGCGATAATGGCGATAATGAAAAATTACAACTTTAAAAATACATTGGAAAATAGGCCACTTAAGCTAAGTTTGTTTACTGGCAGCTTCTGGCGACGAAAATTAAAGTTCAACAATGACACGCTTTAGGTCATTTATTTGAGAAGGGTTAAAGGTATATGATTTTGAAAATATAAATGTGTCGGGGTCTAACAGTATCTTGGCGGCTAATGAATTAAGTAGGAATTCGATTTAATAAAGGAATTTTAGCCGTCATGTTTGAAGAATAAATGTTGCAGGTACTGTGTTCGTTAATGTCATTCGCTTAATTCCGGAATGAATGTAAATGTGAAAATCATAGTTAGAAATAGGAAAAACGTAATCTGATATTCGCGGAATATCAGCGGATTCAACAGGAGCGGTCATTATTTGTTTGCGTATTGCTTTATATTATGTAGTAAATTAATACCAGGCAAATAATAAATAAGGACGGACTGTTTTGTGAAAAGTAAACTGTGTTTATTAATACCCGGTGTCGATGAGTGTAGTCACAGTACACAATTGTTAGGGGGAAAAGTCTTTGCTACCACCTATATGGAGTTGGTTTTTCGGAGAGACGTTGATGGTGGGCCAAATATAATATTTAGTGTTAGGTTGGAAAAAGTAATAACAACTTTACTAAAACACGCTCGAGTGAATAAGTGTAGTATAGCGGTGAGTTTAGTAGCCTGTGATGTATGTGGTTATTTTCCTATACTCCGAGAAGGTACAGGGGAAAAAACGTCTCTACTTTATATATTATATATATATATATATATATATATATATATATATATATATATATATATATATATATATATAATCCAGGTAAAACATCCACAGGGTAGTAATCCAAAGAATTTCAACCGGGTTTATAAAAAGTGCTCCATATCATATAGAGCTTTTATATATGATTATTATTATTTACACAGACATGTACAAAATCTGCGACACTGACATGTCGATGTTATCGATCAACAGTTATTATAAACTGAGATCTTATCAGGCAGAGTTAGAATCCGATCTTAACCTTAGATCATATTTGGAAATATATTAACTGTTGATCGATAACATCGACATGCCAGTGTCGCAGATTTTGTACATGTCTGTGTAAATAAAAATAATCTTATATACATATATATATATATATATATATATATATATATATATATATATATATATATATATATATATATACAGGGTGGGCCAAAATAAGGGTTCTATCTTTAAATTTGAATAACTTGAATTTGAATAACTTCCACAAAATAAAAGTTAAACTCACCAAACTTTATGTGTGTGTAGACTGACCCTTCCGAGATGTTTTGAAATAAACAAAACAAATTTAAGCCGAAAAACACTTCTTAAAACTTACAAAAACTAAAGTATTGTTTTTTACACTGCTTTGAGTTTTTTAAGCAAAAATAATGTTTTCTAAATGAGGGTACGTTCCTTAGGGCTAATACGGCTCATGCTTGCTTCGGAAGGGGTCCTTTACTTATTCTAAAAAAAAAAAATTTTTTAAATCAATAAATAAAAAAGTTATGAATTTTAAAAAATAGGACCCTTATTTTTGCCCACCCTGTACATATATATATATATATATATATATATATACATTTACGTATATATTCATTATTTGTAGTTAAACTTTCAAGGTTAAGGCTCAATAGATATACTTCTTTTTACTCCAGAGCATGTATGAATAAACAAAAGGAAAATAAATTCTAATGTCCATGGAATTATTGATTATTAAAGAAATGCAATTCTTTACGGTCCGTTTTGTCATAATTCAGGCAAACAAAGTATATATATATATATATATATATATATATATATATATATATATATATATATATATATATATATATATATATATATATATATATATATATCTTGCATTTTCAAAGAGCATGACACTTAACTAAGAAAAAGTAAACATCGTGTTCAAAACACCGGAGAAAAACACCGCCCACAATTGTTTACACGTGTCTATATGCATGTTCATTAGGAATTCATTCGATGTTTACTTTCATAAATAAGAGCCGTGATATATCTTAAGATAAGACGTAGCAAAATACGTATATGTTTTCATTCAACATATAATTCTGAAATTGATCACAGCATCAATAAATAAAATTAGAGTAGAAAAATAATAATTTAAAAAAAAACGAAATAAAAAACACTTATGAATCATAAAAACGGCTGTACATGTGCACGGGGATATATATTACATATATATATATATATATATATATATATATATATATATATATATATATATATATGTAATATATATATATATATATATATATATATATATATATATATATATATATATATATATATACATATATATATATGTATATATTACATATATATATATATATATATTACATATATATATATATTACATATATATATATATATATTACATATATATATATATATATTACATATATATATATATTACATATATATATATATATATATATATATATATATATATACATTTGTAAAAGGAGCCTTGATAATATTCTACCTTTGTTTTATAAACTTATTTTTGTTGCTATTTTTTTATGTTGATTTTAATTCCTATATATTTTATTAAATCAAGATAAAATGAAAATATTTCAAAACATAATCTTAATAATATTTCAAAATACCTTCCTTTTTTTTTCATCTTGATTTTTTTTAGCTAATATTTCGCTTGATAAAGCAAGCTTCGACAGAGCTTAGACAAATAAAAGGTATATATATATATATATATATATATATATATATATATATATATATATTATAATATAAAATGAAGTAATAAAATAAGGTGTCAATCAAATTTTATTAGAATTCAAAGTTCATGCAAAGCATCCTTAAGTCCTTAGCTCATGAGTTTTCAAAGATAATTCTTCTCTTCAGAGGACCATTACCGCAGTTATACTACTACAGGCAATAAAATTACGCTTTGAAAATATATAAAATTATATACACAAATATATAAAAAATACATAACATCAAACATATCAATCCAAAAACATACTTTAGTTGAATCCATACAGTCCATCCAGGTCATATAAGTTGAGAAGCATAATCAGGAAGGACATTACTCCAAGATACAAACAGCAGTCCAAATATGTGAAATTGAAGGGGCCGGCAAGGTTATCCATTCGCGAAATGTGTCCATATTCAATGTTAATGATAAATAAATAAATAAATCAATCAAAATAATACAAAAAGTCCAATCAAAGTTCCGAGATCCCAACATGTGCAAATCCAATCAAATCCAAATTCGTTGTTAAATTAGAAAACCAGCTAAATCCGAATTGAGCAAAACAAGACGGACTCCCATTTGATTGGATTTGCACATGTTGGGATCTCGGAACTTTGATTGGACTTTTTGTATTATTTTGATTGATTTATTTATTTATTTATCATTAACATTGAATATGGACACATTTCGCGAATGGATAACCTTGCCGGCCCCTTCAATTTCACATATTTGGACTGCTGTTTGTATCTTGGAGTAATGTCCTTCCTGATTATGCTTCTCAACTTATATGACCTGGATGGACTGTATGGATTCAACTAAAGTATGTTTTTGGATTGATATGTTTGATGTTATGTATTTTTTATATATTTGTGTATATAATTTTATATATTTTCAAAGCGTAATTTTATTGCCTGTAGTAGTATAACTGCGGTAATGGTCCTCTGAAGAGAAGAATTATCTTTGAAAACTCATGAGCTAAGGACTTAAGGATGCTTTGCATGAACTTTGAATTCTAATAAAATTTGATTGACACCTTATTTTATTACTTCATTTTATATTATAATATTAATGCTCTATCCAGTATATTGAGCTTCAGTTTTTTTATCCGGATGTTTCACTAATTATAAGATATTAGTTGACGCTTATATCTTTTGTTGGATTGCTTCATATATATATATATATATATATATATAAGAAAGAAACATCAGATTAAGGGCGACTAATAATGCAATCTGATGCATTAATCTGTATCACTTAGAAAGTGAACAACTAATTAATTAATAATGCAAATACAATAGGTAACAAACGCTACAATCAGTTACCAAAACAATTACATCAAAATGAATTAAATATTTAGGCATTAAAAACAGTACATATTTTTAGGCAAGGGGTAAAACGCTAAATTATTGACATGGACATAGAAGGTTCGATCCTTGTCTCAGTTCGCCATACTGATGAAAGCTGTTGGCCAAAAATACGTGCCCATTCATTACTTTTATGTACGTATAATATATATATATATATATATATATATATATATATATATATTCTAAGCTTCACATTACCTTGATATTTACGCAGCATTGCAAACATTTTGGCTGACATGACTTGGTACCACAATATGCCTCGACAGTTTCCGCGTCCCGCAAGAAAGTCTTCGACTCTTGCGTTGAATTCGTCTGATGGGGAGACACTGAAATCACAGAAAGAGAATCCATAATTAATACATCAACGAAGTACGCAGCAACTCTTACTTTAAACAAAACATAGCTTTAATTAAATGTGACCTTTGGGATATATGTACAATGAAAGGAAAGAAACGGTTAAAATTACGATATTCCCCAAAGTCACTATCTGGTGAATAGAATTAGTGTGAAATATAGCAAGTGTTCGAAGTAATCATATATCGATAATCCAGGTCTTATTTGCTCGCCTGTTAAGTACAACATTGTTTATATATAAGGGTTAAGAATTAAGGTGAAACTCACTACGTTGTTAACAAACAAATACAATTTAAAAAAATTAGAAAATTATCGGATTATAAGAAAATTTCCAGCATTTACTAATTAATAAATGTTATTATACAGTTGTTTTTTAATTAAAAATATAGATTTTTAGATCCCTATAATTACTTATCTCTTTTTTATTTCAAAAACGAAAAACCTTTAATTATGCCCATAGTCGAAACTCGGTGACCACCTTTGCAAATAGATAACATCCTAAAGTGCTAATACAAAAATTAAAAGCAGTTCCCCGTAGAAAATGATAGGGAACAACTGGAATTTTCTTTTCGATTTTCTAGTATGATATATTTAATAAAACAAATATATCATATCTAAATTCATGTATTAATTAATAAATACTGACAGTTTAATTAAGATTAATAAATTAACAAAAGAATTTTGAAAAAATCGGAGAATAATATTATTCTAATTAAATTTCAGTATGAACCGTTATTTTAAGAGAAAAATATGGATTTTTATGTCACTAAAATTACTGTATCCCCTTTTATTTTTAGAGCGAAAAGCCTTTAATTATATTTACAGTGTAAACTCGATAAAAACTTTCTTTTTCCCAATATTCTAGTTAGATATATTTAATAAAATAAATATGTGCTATTTAAATTCATATCTTAATTAATTAATAATGAACATTTAATTAGGATAAAACCATTTCTAATTGAAAAATAAATGCCTATTGAAAAATGTGGATTACATAATGCGCAAGGATTTCTGTTTCGGAATTATTTTAGATGAGGATTTAGTAATTGTATTTGTATATAATATATATATATATATATATATATATATATATATATATATATATATATATATATATATATATATACATATATATATATATAATATACATAATATATATATATAATATATATAATATATATATATAATATATAATATATATATATATATAATATATATAATATATATATAATATATATAATATATATATATATAATATATATAATATATATATTATATATATTATATATATATATAATATATATAATATATATATATAATATATATAGAGAATATATATAATATATATATAATATATATAATATAAATAATATATAAATATATATATATAATATATATATATATATATATATATATATATATATATATATATATATATATATATATATAGTGTGTCAGGTTGTATATGAAAAGAAATCAAATAAAGTGCTCGATCATATAAGAGAGCTAATATAATTTAATAATTTAATTTAATTTAATTTATTTACTGTATATTACATATTTCAGCAATGTACCGCGGTTTCATCCAAAAGGGCAGATAGGGAACCATTCCCTATCGTCGGGCCGTGACTACACTCGTTTCAGCTTGCCGATGATTCCACTGGACACAAAGATTTACTAAAGATGTCTAAATCTGCCCTTTTGGATGAAACCGCGGTACATTGCTGAAATATGTAATATACAGTATCTAAATAAATTATATATATATATATATATATATATAAAGAAAGAGAGGGAGAGTAAAAGAGAAGGGGAGAGTAAAAGAGAGAGAGGGAGATGGGGATGGTACTTATGGGTGAATCTGGGCAATTTTGTAATGTATACCTCAGTATTTTTATCAATATTTTTTTAAAAAAATATTTCCTTAGCTAAAAAGTGTATGATGTAAAAATATGAAAATGCAAGAATATCAAGGCTACTCTCTACCGAGCAGATATTCAATAATAAAAAAAAATATTTAGTAATATATCGTAATAAGTAGTTATACTGCACAAGAGAGATGGTGGCTAAGTGGTTAAGGACGCGGGTTCGAATCCAGTTCGTTGCACAGAAACACTTTAATCAAAACCCACAGGAGAAGAAGAAAAAAATACTTCACAAGTAAATAAAGAATAGGTTTCAAGGCATTTAAAATTAGTAATAGAATTGTCCGCAAAAACCTGTTGCGCGATGGATATAAGTAATAATTAGTCGCAGTGACAGTGTTCTGAACGTTGAAGGTTTAATCGTCAGTGCCGGCGATACTTAGAATAACATTACAAATTACTTCTACTCGGACATGGCGGTCGAAAGATTCCGCTCAGAATTCCGTACAAATTCCCGCGTTCGACATAAAGATTCCCCAGTTTGAAAAGATTCCCCTGAAGATGGTTGGAAGTTATACCGGTCGAAACGTTGTGAGAAGAATACAAATACTTTAAGTTAGTTGCTGCTGATTTTTGTAAAAAAAAGGAGCTGAATTACTTCTTTAGTGCGACACTCAAGGGAAAAGCTATTCATAAACATGGCCATTGAAGTAAAATTGCTATTTTAGATAGTTATCTCCATATTTGTATCAGCTTATTTGTTTGGTAGATTACCAAAGTTAAGCCATGTTAAGCCTGGTCAGTATTAAATGAGTGACCATTTGGGAATATCTGGTGCTGTATGTGGGTCAGGTGTCTACTTATCTCGGCATTATTTCAAGTTGTCATCGACTTCTCTTTGTCAACTAGAATCAAGCAATGCTGATTTAGGAAAGTTGTGGTAAGATGATTGCGCAATCCTTTTTTATGGTAACCGCTCCAGACAAGGCAAACATCCACTTAATGTAAAGAGCTATTAAAAAAAACAAAAAACTTCTGGGTACAAAAATTACCAACGATCAGTGTTAGATGAATAGATTCCGACCAAGAAACACCAATTATTTCCCTTTGTCTGAACATCGCTCATGAAATGTAAGGAAGAAAGGACAAGACTTACGAGGATGCCTAAAGTAAACCCAAGATCCATGTTCTACTCTACTACTCCATAGACTTAATAAATCGGTATTGTCCGGACCTTTGGGTCTGGATTTACGCCGGTCTATTGCGGGTTGTCTGGTCCTGTGCAGTTCTAAGAGGTGCACCCTCCCAGGCTTCGCCTCCCCTCTTTGGGGAAGAGTAAGTTTATTGCTTACTGTCTGAGGCGCCCCTACCGGGGAATGCCGACGGGGCTGCCCAGGCAATTTTTAAATGGCCAGAGTGCTCACCTCTCGAGCACTGGCTTTTCAAACCCCACTTTCCCGACCCGATCTTGGGTCACATCTTACTTGTTGGAGTAAGATAAAACTAGCCTTGTGCCTAACTCCTGGGGAGGAGTAAATTAAACTCTACTCTCCAGGCGGTATCTTGGCCTTTTGGCTAAGATCAAAGTGTAGTATCTGTTCCGATGGATACTGCACCCCATAGACTAGTATTGTCTTGGCCTTCGGGGCTTGATTTACGCCGGTCTGTGGGGCTGTCCTGTGCAGTTCTAGGAGGTGCACCCTCCCAGGCTTTGCCTCCCCTCTTTGGGGAGGAGTAAGTTTATTGCTTACTGTCTGAGGCACCTCTACCGGGGAATGCCGACGAGGCTGCCCAGGCAATTTTTAAATGGCCAGAGTGTTCACCTCTCGAGCGCTGGCTTATCTAATCCCACTCTTCCGACCTTGTGTCATATCTTACCTTGTGGGAGGTAGATAAATAAAATCCTGGCCTTTTATCTAAGATCAAAGTGTAGAATCTGTTCCGATGGATACTTCACCCCATAGACTGGTATTGTCTTGGCCTTCGGGGCTTGATTTACGCCGATCTGTGGGGCTGTCCTGTGCAGTTCTAGGAAGTCCACCCTCCCCGGTTTTTGCCTCCTCTCTTTGGGGAGGAGTAAGTTTATTGCTTACTGTCTGAGGCGCCTCTACCGGGGAATGCCTATGGGGCTGCCCAGGCAATTTTTAATGGTCGGAGTGCTCACCTCTCGGCCGCTTGCTTTTCAAACCCCACTTTCTCGACCCGACCTTGGGTCACATCTTACTTGTGGGAGTAAGATAAAAACTGGCCTTGTGCCTAACTCCTGCAGAAGAGTAAATCAATACTCTCCCCCTCCAGCCATTATTTTCATTGTCTCCCGAGACTGAACGGAGGCCAATATATCTTTGTTTATCTTCGTATATTTTTGTGGATCGTATTTCAAAATTCTATTGTAAACATAAAAAAAAAACGTGTAAGAGTAGAAAAGTGAGATTGGACGTTGCCCAAATTGAAGGAACGTTAGAAATAAACCAACAAATATAAACGTTTTTTTTTTAAACATCTGTGTTTATTAAAAATGTAGGTTTTCAAATAACCGCCTTAAAGTATTTAGTTCGATACAGACACTCACACACACACATTAAGGAGACCAGGAGAAATAACAAATTTTAAAGCAAATGGTCTACTTTATACAACATGTAGCCATAGTTCAAAGGGTGACAACATCTGAGGCAGGTTAACTTTGGCAAAGTGGACACATTTACTAAAGATAATTTCTCAACATTCCTTCTAAGTCTTGAATATAAGTAAGTAAAAGCAAATGTATTATGTTTATGAATTTTTTAGATGAGGATTGATCATTTGTATTATTTGGATAGTTCGCACTACTGCTTTCATCTTGGATGTTATTGGCAATACGTTTCGACTGATGTAAGCTGCAACCTTCTTCAGGTGCGTCGGGAATCTTTATGTCGAACTCCGGAGTGTTCACTTATATTAATGGCATTTGTGAATGATTAATGTTTGAATAGTTATATAATTCAACTGATATTTTACTGTCTACTTATAATACAACTATGTTAAAATTATCTAACTTTACTTTGTTTAACTCTCTCTCTCCCCCTCACTCTCTTTCTCTCTCTCTCTTTCTCTCTCTTTCTCTCTCTCTCTCTCTCTCTCTCTCTATATATATATATATATATATATATATATATATATATATAGTTTAAAGAAGCTTCGAGTCATTTTAACAAAAAAAAAAAGAAAGTAAAATGCAGTTCTAATTCCCAGAGAAACTAACTAAATCCAAGATATTGCAGACTTAACATTCGTTGGGAAATTCATAAATAAAAAATAAGTAAATAAAAATATATATATTTATATAAATTAAAAAAAAAGGAAAGGGGGTTAAGTATCTAACAGTAAAACTCAAAAACAGGAGACCTTACGCGTCTAATATTAACACGGGGATCATATATATATATATATATATATATATATATATATATATATATATATATATATATATATATATATATATATGAATAATACAAAAATCAAAAGTTATATTAGATCTTATCTAGATACATCCGGGATAATATGTGCCCATAAAATGCCATTTGTTGAAACACTGAAGGTTTAGAAATAACATAGTATATTGTTCGGGGGGCTTTCCTAAAAAGTGTGGGGGGGGCCGGTTAAACACATGCATATATAACTTCATTATTGATGACCGTAAAGTAGAGGGGGGGGGGCTAGTCAAAAAGTGGGGGGGGGCTTATATATATATATAATAGCTTTATGACAAGGTATAATAGAAAAACATATGTTCCGTATCCACGCCTTTCAAAGCTGGTTGAACACGTTTGTAAAAGTTTATCAATGTTATTTTTTGTAAAAAAAAAATATTAAGATAACACAAATGTGCATAGTGAGTGGTATACGTCGTTTAAATCATGTGTTTGACTGACCTAAATATAAAAACTAGCTTTAACCACACAGCGTTGACAACGAGTCGTTTTCTTTTTGATTTTAATAATTGATAGAATAACTATTATATTTACGGCTCCAGGTAGATACGAAATCTTCATTAGTAATGTGTTCTATAGGCCACAAAATAAGAAGAATGGCATAGGCTATGAAATGCAAACGACATCAAGAGTGAGAGTCCTTACTGCTAAAAATAGAGAAGGATTCTACTTTTCCGTGATCCTTTTTAACGCGGCCCTATCTTAACACTTATATACGACCTTTAAGGTTTTGGAATCCTTGGCGTACTAACTAAATCTGCACATTGAAGATTTATAACTCTCTCTCTCCCCTCTCTCTCTCTGTATCTATCTATCTATCTATATATATATATATATATATATATATATATATATATATATATATATATATATGTGTGTGTGACTGTGTGTATGTGCATATTAATATCTATATGTGTGTGTGTGTGTGCCCGCGCGTCTGTCTATGTATGGGGCATACTAACTAAATCCGCACATTGCAGACTTAAAACTTCGATAAGCCTCTCTCTCTCTCTCTTCTTATCTATCTGTCTATTTATCTATCTATCTATTTATCTATCTATCTATCTATCTATCTATCTATCTATCTATCTATCTATCTATCTCTTTCTCTCTCTCTCTCTCTCTCTCTCTCTCTCTCTCTATATATATATATATATATATATATATATATATATATGTATATATATATGTATGTATGTGGGGGGGGGGTACTTATTAATATATATATATATATATATATATACATATATATATTTATTTATTTATGTGTGTATGTGTGGGTGTGTGTCTGTGTGGGATACTAACTAAATCCGCACATTGCAGACTTATAACTTCGATAAGTCGTCTCTCTCTCTATCTATCTATCTATCTATCTATCTATCTATCTATCTATCTCCCTCCCTCTCTCTCTCTCTCTCTCTCTCTCTATATATATATATATATATATATATATATATATATATATATATAAGTAAATTTCGTGTACAACAGAATCGTAGGATCAATTTTAGAGGAAGCATTATTATAATCAATGAAACAGACGAGTGGAAAAAAAAGGAAAATTGATAAATTACCTTAAGGCCTTATCGTCTGACTCTCTGAGAGGAAACGTCAGAATGGTAAATTAAAAACTAAAAGTCGAATGAGATATGAGGGGAAAACACTTATTTCAGTTGGAGGAAACGATTGAGAGGAAGAAAAAAAAACGGCTTGATTTACGCCGGTCTATGGGTCTGTCCTGTGCAGTTCTAGGAGGCCCCCCCCCCAGGCTTCGCCTCCCGTCTTTGGGGAGCAGTAAGTTTATTGCTTACTGCCTGAGGCGCCCTTACCGGGGAATGCCGACGGGGATACCCAGGCAATTTTTAAACCCCACTTTCCCGACCCGACGTTGGGTCACATCTTACTTGTGGGAGTAAGATGAAACCTGGCCTTGTGCCTAACTCCTGGAGAGGAGTAAATCAATACTCTAACGGATTTTTTTCTTTTGCTGTTTATTATTTTTGACAAAGAGAATATTTTCCCGAAATATTGAATATATGATTTTTAATCATCATCAGAATAACACACAAACATCCGAGACGACACTTGCTGTTATGTAAGATTTTAAAGAACATATTCTCACTACGAATGTATTGAAGTATACAACAACTATATTTGCAGGAAAACAATGCGAAACTTTGAACCCACTAAGAATGTTAATGGCAATGTATACACATTTCTGACCTTGTTGGACCAAATGAGAGATAACCCAGATAAAACTATCGAAGTGATTTAAGCCAAATTAGAGATAAAAGTCTTATCGTAAGTTGTGCAGCCAGTTTTTTTTTTTTTTTCAAATCAATTTTTGACTGTCTAAAAGCAAATCTGGCTTTTTTTCTTATATAATTAAACCTATAAAACGATGGGAGCAAAGTACGAGACAAAGATCGATTAAAAATCTCGCTAATAATTGACAGAGATTTTTCGTTGGTATTTACTTCCTTTCCACCGAAAGAAAGTGGGGCATAAGCCAGCTCACCAGAAAAGTGGTGAACTCTCATAGCGCAGATATAACCTAAGTAGTCCCATCGACATACCCCGGTAAAGGCGGTTAAGACGCTTGGCAATAAACCACTCTCTTCTCAAAAAGAAAGTAAGACTACGGAGGATGCATGTCTTAGGACAAAACAGGACGATTATTTGCCGCAATAGAACAGGGCCAGCTGATGCCACAGGGTCTCACCATCTGTGAGATTGATCGTCGAGGGTGTATACTCTGCTAGTATAAACATGAACGTTTCGATTCCGGGCCGTATTTACTTCCTTCCAACCGTAAGAAGATGTGCTACAAAAGCGAAATAGTGGGAGATAAAATGTATTACATTCCAGCTCCATGAAAGTAACATGAGTAGCTCCGGTATGATTGTCTCTGATGATTTACAAAGAAAAACACACTCTTCTCAAAGTAAGAAAGTAAAGCCTGGGAGAGTGCACCTTCTCTGCAGAAGCATCCATTTGTCAATGATTGTCACAGGAGCTATAACTACCTGTAAATAATAGAGGGATTTTTTTTTATTGGGGTTTGACTCCTCTAGATCTGCCGTGTTCTGTCTATTCATATTAACAGGGTTATCTCATGAAAGGTGTGACTCATCACCATGCGTGGACGGTCACCCAACATAGAGAGGTTAATTAAAGACTGTAGCTGTGTAAAGGTGCTTTGAGACACATAGTGCTGGATGGATGAAGACCAGCCGAAGATTCTACGGAAGGTTGTCTTGGAAATGTACGACCCCTTTGCATGAACCCCATAAACAAGACATTTAGACAGACTAAGAACTTCAGAAGTTTGGACAAATTTGCAACCTAAACGTCTATAACAGTCTAGGAACTCCAGACAGTTTAGCAATCTGAACAGAACTGTGCCTAACAACAGCCTTTTGGCCAAGATCAAAGTGTAGTATCTGTTCCGATGGATACTGCACCCAGTAGACTGGTATCGTCTTGGCCTTCGGGGCTTGATTTACGCCGGTCTATGGGTCTGTCCTGTGCAGTTCTAGGAGGTACACCCTCCCAGGCTTTGCCTCTCCTCTTTTGGGGAGGAGTAAGTTTATTGCTTACTGTCTGAGGCGCCCCTACCGGGGAATGCCGACAGGGGCTGCCCAGGCAATTTTTAAATGGCCAGAGTGCTCACCTCTCGAGCGCTGGCTTATCTAATCCTACTTTCCCGACCTTGTATCACATCTTACCTTGCGGGAGGTAGATAAATAAAAACAACAGCCTTTTGGCCAAGATCAAAGTGTAGTATCTGTTCCGATGGATATAGCACTCCATAGATCGGTATCGTCTTGGCCTTCGGGGCTTGATTTACGCCGGTCTATGGGTCTGTCCTGTGCAGTTCCAGGAGGTCTACCCTCCCAGGCTTTGCCTTCTCACCCTTTGTGAAGGGGTTAGTTTATTGCTAATCGCCTGAGGCGCTCCTACCGGGGAATACCGACTGGGCTGTCCAGGCAATGTTTAAATGTAATAGGTGCTCTACCCTTAGAGTGCTGACTTATCAAATCCAACTTTTCGACCTTGTGTCGCATTTTACTTCGTGGGAGGTAGATAAATACCAACAACAGCAAACCATGACTAGATTATGTCATAGCGACACGCCATCCGCCATGTTGATTGTCGAGGACCTTTCCCTGACGGGCAAGAAATCAGTGAAACTCTCAATACGGAAGTAAAAAAATCCTATAAACTGTTGATAACGGTTGCTAGAGAAGACCTGTCTAAATGAAGATAGTTTTGTTTTGTAAGATTTATGGCCAATTAACACATTTTGTCCTCGGCCTTTTGGTTAGGAACACCGTGTAATATCTGTTCTCATGCTAAATTTGGTATATTCTGCCGTCGGTCAGTGCAGGAGAAGTCCTTCTAGACAGAGGCAATTTTAATGTGTTTTCCAATCAAGAGTGTCACTTTTTCCCACATTAAAAATCGCATTGGTGTCTAACTTTGCCCTCGTTTAAAATTAAGTAAATAGGAAGATATTTTAAATTATTTACTAATTTATTGTATACAATCAATTACATGTCAGTGGCTATTTTAGCGACAGGTGAGAGAAATTTCGTGTCCGTAACCTTTTAACACTATTAGTGTGCTATTGTACACAGTAGATCCAATAGTATTAGAAATCAGCCTAACGGATTCCATAGTCTGCGATAGTATCCATTTGTTCAATAACGCCCCCTTTTGTAAAAGAGTTATTGTATGCTTAGGATTTAACTCGGCATTGATTCCCTAAGCTGCGATGGTATACATTAAGCCACGCACGCCCCTTATTCTCGTCAAATGGCTGATGAAGCGTATTGCTAGTGTAATAAAATTCAAATTATAGTTACGTTCACAGGGAGTTGCGTCACGAACAGGAAGTCCGAAGTAAGACGTGGTGAAGAACATAACAAAGTTTCCCTCTCGACTGTAAATCTAACGTGAAGAAGAATCTCGCTACACATCTCCCCACTTCGGGTGCTCTTATTAATCTGGCCCTATTTACAGTAGCCCCTTGCGTTTCAGTGGCTATGTGACTTGTTTGGGGGGGGGGAGGGGCTAGCAGTAAAAAATACCTACAAAACAAATTAATGTACAAACAAATCGTATGTAAAACTGATGTGCGGTTTTGGCATAAAATAGTAGAAGTATGGTTTACATGCTATAAAACTCAACAACCAGCATCATATTCGTGGTTTTTGTTGACTGACTATCGTGGACAAGGCAGATTTTTAAGATCATTAACTTTTGTCTAAGTAATATAGTGTTTTTTTACTTTCTGTGTTATAAAACCATTCTGACACGATCCGTGAATCATGACAGGAAAACAAACCAGTCTTAACCCAATTTTATTGTATCTGTAAATAAAGCGTGTTTGTCTGTTGAAATGTGCTTTCTTTTTGCTTACTTCTATTCACTACAAGTAAGGCATACTGCCACTGATGCGTAAAGGGGCTACCGTAATAGGGGTCAGATTGAGACGGGGCCAACTGGGTGGGGAGTTGGGCTGTAAGATGTTTTATTCACGTTGCCTATACATGTCTGCATGTTGGTACGGTCGGAAGAAAAGGGAGTAGAAAGGGAATTCAAAAAGCCAGCGAGGAAAAAAAAATCTATCAGAATCGAAAATCTAACAGTATTTAGGAACATGGACACCGGAGGGTGGGATTGTTTTGGTAGTTTGGTGGGTCAGAGGTATGATTTTGCAATGCTAACCCCAACCCGAGCATGAGTAATATCATATATGAGTGGCTAGGAATTAGCGTGATTTGTTTGGTTCTTCATAAATAAAAAATCGATCAATTAATTATTAATTTATTTTAAACTAGCAGGGCTACCCAGCGTTACCCGGGAAGTAGTAACTAATTTAGTTTTATCAATATTAATTGATTTCCTTTTGTGGTCACACACGAAGTAAATCTTACTGTTAACACTGAACCAAGTGATCAAGTTTAAACTTACACCCTCCCCCCCAAAAAAAACAGATATGCGAGTTAAATTTTACTTCAAGAACAAATACGCGAGTAACGTTATACAAAATAAAAAAAAATAAATATATGCGAGATCAATTTTACTTAAGAAAACTAATCCGCTTTCTTTCTCTCTCTCTCTTTCTCTCTCTCTCTCTCTCTCACTCTCTTTCTCTCTCTCTCTCTCTCTCTCTCTCTCTTTCTTTCTTTCTCTCTCTGGAATATGTAAATAAAGCATCTGTGTGCCCGTAGATAAATTCCTATTTTTGTCACAAAAAATATTAAGAACAAGCAAATTATTGTTGGTGCCTATTAAAAAGTAAAATAAGTTCTTAACCTAATTGTTTATCCTAAATTGTTAAGATTAAGCCTCCTCGCCTTTGCTCAAAAAATAAATTTGCATCTGTGATTTTTGTTTCCTTTCTTTATTATTATCATGTATGGTTAAAATAAAAAAAATAAACCTTCCTGTCTTTACTCATAAAAATAATTGTGTACACGTGATTATTGAAGCCGGACACGGGTACGTTGATTTTATTATATAGATTGTTAATCATATTTCGAACAATAGGTAATTGAAAAACTCGATATGAACCATAGTTTAGTATCTTCTGTCTCAAGTTAATATAAACTTGAGACAGTCTTTTCTTTGTTTATTTCAGACTAGTGGATGATGCGCCAGCCCAGATGTGGCAAAAATACTATATGTGTGGGAGGATGGTGGCTTTGTAAAAATATAGGATAATGTCAGGTGTGAGAAGTTTACTAGCACGGTAGAGGGAGTCCACCTTCTTTGAAGCAGCCTTGAAATGTCTTCAATGTATTTGTTCGCTGTGCATGTTAGGCCGACGCGTTTTAACGTTGACCACACACACACACACACACACACACACACACATATATATATATATATATATATATATATATATATATATATATATGTATATATATATATATATATATATATATATATATATTGCTATGTGCAAGATAATATCCTAAATTGATGATTGAATCATTATAAATTTTACAATGTATTCTAGGCAGCACAGGGAATAAGGTAGTGCATACATATAAAGAGTTATAATAAGTAAATGTGATATGTTTATATATATATATATATATATATATATATATATATATATATATTTCGTTGCACAGGATAGACTCCTAAATTAATAAACAGATGATAAAGAAAATTTGAACACAGCGTCTAGACGAAAGGATATAGATAATGTGGGATATATTTAATTTAATTTAGTCTGGTGCAAAGGGGGTAAAACGGAGGTGTAATTCCCTTTATGAATATTCATATAACTCCGATTTCTGTGAAATGTTAACAATAGTTATTATACTTCTATTAATAAATACTCCCTAAATGTAAGTTTCTTTGGAGGAGTTTAAAGGGTTTTTAGGGAAGCATAATATTGGTAAAACCTCCCATTTGTAACTTCAATTCACCAATTAAGCAATATTCGCTGAATTTTGATTTCTTATGAAGCTTAAGCTTAAAATTTAAGACATTATTTACAATAAAAATTATGCAATGACATTTTGTAAAAATTGCAATAAAGATTCCAGACAGGTTCGTATCGTTATATGTTGATTTTAATTCTCGCAAGGTGACAGAAAACTGGTGCCATTCTGTTTTGTTCGGGGATTTAATTTTATCCGTCCTAGGACGAGTATTCTTCTAGCCTATTGTGAAATTAAACTATCATCTAAAATGCTGACATTTCATAAAAAAATGATTTCAATAAGAAATACAGCAAGGAAGTTTCCAGAAGTCCCGCAGCTTTACGATCAGTGTATTTTTATAGGTTGGCAAATCGTTTAAATTTATTTTGTATTCAGTTTTTCTTTTTTAACTAGCGTCAAATTAGCGAGGTATTTGCTTTCTCCACTTATTATTCAGAAACTGCAAGTCATATCAAATATAAGTGAGGGCGACGATTGACTACGTTTATTTAAACAATGGAGAATAAAGACGCCAAATATCTTCTTAGGAACACTCCTATCTTGACACGCACATACCTGTCCGCTAAAGTTTATATAATCCGCATTGGCTTTATATAACATTGGATAATATATAATAATATAGACCAAGGCTCTCAAACTTAAGAAAAAACAAGGATAATTACGTAACAAAAAAGACGCGTAGCGGGCCAGAACACGGCAACGTCGCTCTAATATAAATAATGCGGATGAGTAACGTCGATAAAATCAACAGTGGTCAATTGAATAAATCACATTTTTCTACTACGAAGTAAAGGTACAAGAAATACCATATTTACGTCAACATAGATTGACTACTGCTTTCGTGTTGGGATCAATATGTGGTCGCTAGTACCTTTCCCGGCCTTATCCTCGTCCCTTCGGTCGAGGACAGTCGTAACCGAGTGTAGAACCGCAGTTCTTCGCCGAGTGTCGAGCCGCGTCTAGAAGCTTCACAGTCCAGTCACCTTAAACAACCTATACTGGTTCTATATAGGAGTTTAGCGCAAATGTTCTGTCTCGGATCTGTTTGGGTAGCGGCTGTTATGGTAGATCGACGTCAAGTTCGGGATGCTTCACCAACTTAACGTACTCTCTGACCTGGTTATAGATCCGGAACGCGTTACCCTTCAATGCAATTTTTTTCAGTTCACGCATAGCAAAAATGTCTGATTGTCTACAACAGTGCAGAGGAAGAAACGGCTGGTCATGTTTTCTTCAATTGTAGCCAACTTCGACTGCTCTGTAGTTATGTCAACGAAAAACGGCTGGAATTGATCGCGATCAGATAATACTGTTAGATGTTGCGTACGTGAATGACAATGTTGAACTATCGTAGGCGAGAGAAAAACGGATGGTATTCATCGCGTAGCTAGAATGGTGTTATGGACGACGTGTATACGGGGATTGCATAGATGTGAAATATTTTTCTTATCAGGATTTTATTTTATTCTTCAAGCAGCAGCTTAGGGATAAAATTAGATGTAATAATATTTTGGGCCCCGACTCGATGAATATATATTTTTAACTAGTCGTGTGGGTTAGTTCTATACCCCTTTTATCATTTTATTCTTCAGATGATTATTAGCCACAGTTATTTTGCCCTTGGCATCGTAAAATAGTTTTTTTTAATTATTTAAGAATGACATTGTCCAACTCCACAACTTCATCCACATTTCATTTCCTTCCACTTGAACCCCATTTAGAGATCGAACTGCTTGTTTTCGGTTCTAAACCAGCCGGAAAACAGTACGCAGTCCAATCTTATAAAGGGCTGAAACGGTCATATTGAGTTGGCCCTGATTTTATTTGGTTTCTTTCTTTTTCTTTCTATTTTGTTGTTCTACTCCCCATCAGGGATAAAGGAATTAGAGATATTTTTGTAAATGAGAAGATCACTAGTCGTAGTAATATCATCTAACTAGTAGATGTAGAAAGACACAAAGATATATATATATAGAGAGATAGAAAAAGAGAGAGATAGATAGAGAGAAAGCGAGAAAGAAAGAAAGAAAGAAAGGGAGATATGGCGGATATAGCTGTAGCGTTGCTGAATTGTCGGTTGGTATTGTGTTTCCATTATTCTCCGGCTCGCGACTGTAACGGAATAAATACAAAATAACACAGGTAGGAACAAGAAATCACAGAAGGAACAAGAGAGACGACCGGTTGATATGTGTGCTCCGATCGCTTCCCCATAAGAGGCCGATCGACACGGCAGCATTTGTTATATAGCATGAGTAATGTACAAAGGAAGATAACTCCAGAATGTCTGATGTAGGGGAGGTAATATGTATACTATTTGGATTCGTGTCTCTCGAGTGTAAACACTGTTGACGTTTCCAAATGCACGAAAGATCACCACACTACAATAGGAAACAGAATGTGACTAATTTAGCTGCAAATAATTTGTATCTGATTCAAACAATCTAACCCGTGTTCAATGTGTGATCCAACGGCTCGCATTTTTTAATGATAATCTTTAACAATTAATTTATAATTTGTGGATATTCGAAAATGATGTATACCAATTTATTTTCAACTATGTCGATTCGTAACCTTACTTTGTATTTAAACTAACGGAAGATAAGCGGAAATGTAGTATCCCCTTTTAGACGAGCAAGAAGCTACACTCATCGTATTTGACGTATTGAAGAGAAAACATTTATACCTATTTTTAATTAAAAATTGACAAAAAATATTTGATAAATGTTTACTAACATGTTGTTACTTTAATGTGAATTTTTATCATGTAATTATATTTCTTTACTTTTCTGCATCTATTTACAACAAACGAAGTATTTTAGATCTATGAAGAGGTGTAAAAAGCCTTATACACCGAATTCATGTAAGCAAGTAAACAAGACAACATGTTTTTTGTTAAATAAGGAGTCTTGTGGATAAATCGCTCACCTTTACTTTCAATATGTTATGCCATCGTTGGTTCGAACTAAACATTAGATAATTGTTTTTGTTTTATTTATTTTGCTATAGCGTTCTAGTTTTTTCTTAGACGATATCGATTATCATCACACACCTGAATAATTTTAATAAATAAATAGATGAAAAATATTAAATAGATGTTCCTATCTTTTTTTATTTATATTTGACAATCGACCGATTTTAGATCTATGGAGAGGGGTAAAAATCCCTTTACACTGAATTCATGTAAGCAAGTAAAAAAGACAACATGTTTTTTGTTAAATAAGGAGTCTTGTGGATAAATCGTTCACCTTTAGTTTCACTATGTTATGCCATCGTTGGTTCGACTAAACATTATATAATTGTTCTTGTTTCATCTTTTGCTATAACGTTATAGTTTTTTCTTAGACGATATCGATTATTATCACAAACCTGAATAATTTTTAATAAATAAATGGATGAAAAATATTAAATAGATGTTCCTATGTTTTTTATTGATTTTTGACAATCAACCGATTTTAAATCTATGGGGAGAGGTAAAGAAACTCCAAACGTCAGAACTTATTTAAGTAGGTTAAAGAGATAAACTATTTTCTTTTGTGGATAAAGCGTTAAACTCTCTCCTACTGTACCCCTTGCTCTCTGTCTTCCCTTCTATTCTCATCCCCCTCCCCTCAACTCTCTCTTCCTCCCCGTCTTTCAATTTACCCCCTCCCCTCCGCTCTCTTCTTCCTCTCCTTCCACTCAGTCCTTCCCCTTTCCTCCCCCTCTTGACTGTAAAATCCAAGAAAAGTTTTGAAATTCGACATAGACGTGTTCTTTAGCGAGTATATATAACAACATCTTGATTTTCTGGCGTTGTTCGGGAAGCTACGGGCACCATGTGTGATCATGATCCCAGCATTGAACTCTGAATTACCATTTTAATTTTTGTTACTTTGATTACTAAAAAAAAGTAATACGGCGTATTTTCTGTTTATTGATTTCCCGCGCAAACGCAGATCTCATTTTGCTTGAGAGAAGTTCTGTTTGATCTTGGTTTAAGGCTGTGGACTCATTTGCATCCCAGTGAACCAGAATTAGATTCGTTTATTAGAACCTAAAAACGCAGTATAAAATCGGATATAAATTTGAATCGTTTATTTAAATTCGTTTTAAAAATTGTACCTTTATCGAAAAAAAACCCATAAATGTTCTATCAATCTCTTCCCTCTCTCCCCATTTCCCCAACTCTATTCCTTCCCTTTTTATTCTCCACTCCTTCGCCCTCCCTATTCCCCTCAACTCCCCCTCGTCTCCGTATCTCCTTTCTTATTTACTTCCCTCATCTCTCCGCCTTTCTTCTCTTCCCTTTCCTTCTACTCAACATTTGCCCTCTTTACCCTGCCCATCAACCTCAAGATCCCTCCTCTCTTCATGACAGATACTACAATTTGATCCTAGCCCGAAGATCGATATAAAAAAAATCACTCTAAATGTTGACCCCCCCCCTGATACATTTTGTTTGCTGATCCTCAAAAATAGGGACGTTAAAAAGACGGTGCCCATATTTTGTCTGAGGCAATGCTGAAAAAGAGTATATAATCTTATTGGATGTGTCCTGTGTAGTTTCTGACTTTAAGCTGGACACAGAGACATAGACAAACAGACAACTGCCTTTATATAATAGATGAATATAAAAAATACCCCATATATATATATATATATATATATATATATATATATATATATATATATATATATATATATATATATATATATATATATATAAGGTGAGTCAATGAAAAATAGTTAGACCTGTAAATGGAAACAGATCAATATCTTCAGTTGTTCAGAACAAGGAGCATTTAGTAAATAAAAATATTTCTTCTTCTTCTCTTTCAATTGCATTCCTTAAGCACGGCTTTTCAAAGATTAAAATCTTATCATCAGAGGAAGTGGAGATTGATAAGGACTAAGGACTTGGGTGGAATCTTCGTCATTGGATTTTCATGCAGATTCTTCTTGATTTACCAATTACATTTGAACCCCATACAACTTGGATCTCCGTATTTGGTGACTTTCACTTACATTGAAACACACCCGTTTGAACTTTTAAAACCTTTTAAAAAGAACTTTAAAAAAAAAACTTTTTGCAAATTTTGAATATTGACTGTTCTAATCTGTCAACTTATCAATCTCTACTTTCTCTGATGATAAGATTGTAATCTTTGAAAAGCCATGCTTAAGGAATGCAATTAAAAGAGAAGAAAAAGAAATATTTTTATTTACTAAATGCTCCTTGTTCTGAACAACTGAAGATATTGATCTGTTTCCATTTACAGGTCTAACTATTTTTCATTGACTCACATTATTTTTGCTCTATCCAGTATATTGAGCTTTCCTGATCTCACAATAGGTCTAACGCTCTAAAAGTTATCTTTTAGTTATAAAACTTTATATATATATATATATATATATATATATATATATATATATATATATATATATAGTATAGATGCAGAAACAGAAAAACACACATATTCACACACAGAACCATATATATATATATATATATATATATATATATATATATATATATATATATATATATATATATATATTAGTAAATTTAAATTAAAAAAAACTGATATATTATTTATATCAGTTTCATTCATTCAACATTAACATAATTTTTATGCGTACGATCGTTTCAAAGACGAATGGTTTAATTAAACCCCCATGTATCCCTTTGTCAGCACTTATAAATTAACATCAATATTTTAAGTCGAACAAAAATAGTGCATAGTAATTATAAAAAACAATACAACATACAGAAAATATACATACATATATATACGGATATAATAATAATAATAATAATAATAATAATAATAATAATAATAATAATAATAATAATAATAATAACAAGCCGCGCATGCGTGGGCACCCTCTGTATGTGACTCGATGTCGCGAGTGTAAAATGCAATAAATTTGGGCAATTTTGGGCATTTTTGACCCCCCCTTTGACCCCCCCCCCCGCCTTTGACCCCCTGGGAACGCGAACCAGAATTTTTCTGAGGTCAAGGATGCTCATTTTATATCCAGAACAATTGCCTGTACATTTTGGCCAAGTTTCAAAAAAATTGAACGGATGGATCAAACGTTATGGGAGAAAAGGGTTATTTTTTGCTAGTTCGGGGCCTTTTGACCCCCTGGGGGGCTAACCAGATTTTTTTTTCAAAAATCGGAAAATGTCACTTTCTAACCTGACCAAAGTTACAACTTCATGCAAAATTTCAGAGAAATTCAATTGATGGTTGCGGAGAAAAATCCGGACGGACGGACAGACGGACGGAAATGCCTCAAAACATAAGTTCCCCGATTTTATAAATCGGGGGACCAATAAACATAAACATAAACATGATGATAATAATAATAATAATAATAATAATAATAATAATAATAATAATAATAATAATAATAATAATAATATGCTTACACATTTTCGCTAAACAGGGCTGTAGCTGAAACATATCTAATGCATAGACTTTTGTAGTATGCAACAAATATTATTATTATTATTATTGTTATTGTTATTATAGTAATAATAATAATAATAATAATAATAATAATAATAATATTTTTCCATACTACAAAAGTTTCTTTATGTGATATGTTTCAGCCACATTCTTATTTAGCTAAAATGTGTATGCACGTATGTAGCCAAAATGCGTCTATGAAAATAATTTTATACTATATGAATATACACCTCTATTTTTTTTATTGAGTACTATTGTATAAACACAGTAAGGCCGGATGCGATAGATTATGCAACTAACAGAAAAGAGAACTCTACCGGAAATACTCCCGATACATATAAGTAGCACGTGTAAATTTCGATATATATATATATATATATATATATATATATATATATATATATATATATATATATATATATATATATATATATATATATATATATATATATATATATATATATATAAGGGCAGCATTTTTAAATACATATTTCAGTAAAATGACGGGCAACGCATGTGTGCATATTTTTCTTTTGATCCGTTCAACGTTCTCTATTAGTTTTCGGGTTTCGATCTGAGAAATGGCCGATGCATTTTCCGTATTAGTTTTGCTCATTCTAGTCCGAAACCTCAACACTAAGAAAATAAGAACGGATCAAAAGAAAAATGTGAAAAGACACGTTGTCCGTCATATTTTATGATAAACATATATATATATATATATATATATATATATATATATATACAAAAATGAAAAAGAAAAAAGAAAATATTATTTATATTGATCGTGTTTAATTTTCTCTTACGTTGAAATATTATTTCCACAATCGAACACAGTATGTATTCGATAACTTTAAGATAGAGCTACACAAGAATAATAAATATGTAATACTTACACGCACACACACACACACACACACACACACACACACACACACACACACACACACATATTTTTATAATATTTATTATTTTAAAAATATATTTATTTTCTTAACTGTCATAAAATAAATAATGTTTAAGTACATAGTAAACATTCACGCACAGACTCTCAGTCTATTTAACACGTATACACATTCATATATACATGGGTTGTTTATCTACCTCCCACGGCAGTAAGATGTGACACAAGGTCGGAAAGAGGGATTTGATAAGTCAGCACCCTAGAGGAAGAGAATCTATGACCCTTAAAAAATGCCTGGGCAACCCCGTCGGCATTCCCCGGTAGGGCGCCTCAGGCGATTAGCAATAAACTAATAAACTCAAACGGTGAGAAGGCAAAGCCTGGGAGAGTGAATCTCCTAGAACTGCACAGGACAAACCCATAGACCGACAGAATCAAGCCCCGAAGGCCAAAACGATACCGGTCTATGGGGTACAGTATCCATCGGAACAGATACTACACTTTGATCCCAGCCAAAAGGCCGAGGATCCATATATATATATATATATATATATATATATATATATATATATATATATATGTGTGTGTGTGTGTGTGTGTGTGTGTGTGTGTGTGTGTGTGTGTGGGTGTTCATATGCGTATATATAAGGCGTACGATGACTTCTATGCCTCTATTTTCTGAATTAATAAATGAATAACAGACAGAAACGGAAAGTTTTCTTATAACGGAATCATCACAATAAAAAATAATAGTAAAAAATATTACTTTTTTTCGGCCGCTGCAACTTCTTTCTTCACGTAAATTTATATATACATACATACATACAGTCATGCATATATATAATATTCCCGGAAAATAATGTCAGCAAACCTTCGGTTTGTCGACCGTTTCAATTGTCTCACAATTCTGCCTGTGCATGACGTCATCTGTTTTATTCTTTTTTACGTCGTGGTCTTCGAAGTGCATCTGGGTCAGTCCTCTTGTGTGACCCCATCAGGCATGATTGTAAGTACCCCTGTTATCTCCGGCGATGTGTTCGCGCGCGCACGCACGTGCGTGCGTCTGTGTATGTGCTTGTATCTGTGTCTGTGTATGCGCGTGTGTCTGTGTTTAGCGAATGGATTAATATGTCGCTTAGCTTAATCTGCAGTTTTTCAAAAAAGTGGTTAAGCCCCCACACCCTTGCCTTCCGACCTAGTCACAGCCATATCGCTCGGTATATGGCAAACAATATGTGAACTTTATTTATATGTGGTCGCACGGACGAACCTATTATTATACTTATCGTTTTACGCATTTAAATTATTAGGTGCGCCGTTACATTTGCTTTATTGGGATACATTAAAATTGACCCCAAATAAACACATGTTTAGGTACATTGATGAACCGTGATACAGCGAAACTGCATCGTAACGGTTACAGTGCTACAGAGTAACTACTTCTAAGGTGCAGTCTTCTAGAGGTTTAAGGTCCCCATAGACTTGTATTGTCTTGTCCTTCGGGGCTTGATTTACGCCGGTCTATGGGATTGTCCTGTGCAGTTCTAGGAGGTCCACCCTCCCAGGCTTCGCCTCCCCTCTTTGGGGAGGAGTAAGTTTATTGCTTACTGCCTGAGGCGCCCCTACAGGGGAATGTCGACGGGGCTTCCCAGGCAATTTTTAAATCCCACTTTCCCGACCCGACCTTGGGTCACATCTTACTTGTGGGAGTAAGATAAAAACTGGCCTTGTGCCTAACTCCTGAAGAGGAGTAAATCAATACTAAGAATACAATTACAAAATAAATACTTAAGACTTTTACCCGGTAATTGCTGACGGAACGCGAGCAATCCATCTCCGTGTATTAAATATAGGGTCCCGTTCGCAATTTCGTGCAGATTCCCGAGGACGATATAAATATTCTCGTAATCGACAAGATACACCTCAAGGTTGCATCGGCTGAAACGTTGTGAGTATAACATCGAAGATTATCACAGTAGTTCAAATAATCCAAATAATAAAAACTCAAAACAGATGTCTGTGGATAACTATACATATATATATATATATATATATATATATATATATATATATATATATATATATATTTTTTCTTTGTCGTACAAAACTTTAAAATTGCATTGAAGAGACAATATTTATTACTCATAATGAATTAAGAAATTAAAAAGATGAAAGGGCAGCTGACCGGTTTCGTACCTCGCTCAACAGAGCCAAATATCGAGGTAATGTATAAAAAATATAAAAAAAAGATGCTATGAGAATTATAGCGAGGGAAAGGGGTAAAAAAAAAATTTCAATCAAATAGAAACAACATTAATCCCGAGGAGATTTTCTCTTTGCTTGCAAAGAGAAGGTCTCAAGGACTTAATATAAATTGTTTCTAGGATCTTGAAGGAGTAAGGGGAGTGCGACTTACTAAGAATGGAGAATAAGTCGACACTGAATTTAGAGGCACAGGTGCGGTTATTTATGAGATGTTGACCTATCGACATATATATATATATATATATATATATATATATATATATATATGCAAACATTGTAAAAGATAACAGAATTCGCCTGTTTAATTATACCTTTTTAATCTTTTTCAATTTTTCTGATGGTCTTTTTTGTATTAAACTAAAAAAAATAAATGTTCCATAGGTTACACATGTTTCACGAACGTTTTATGTTCTTCGTCGAATCATCCTCAGGAATAAAAAGCAAATGAACATAAAAGCTGGAGAAAGAAGAGAATTTTAAAAAGACGCTTTTGACATCTGAGGATGATTCGACGAAGAATCGAAAACGTTCGTGAAACATGTGAAACCTATGGAACATTTTTGTTGTTGTTGTTTTTAATACAAAAAAAAAACATCAGAAAAATTGAAAAAATAAAAATTAAAGAGACGAATTCTGTTATTTTTAATAATGTTTGCATAAATGAGAAACTTCTACTTATATATATATATATATATATATATATATATATATATATATATATATATATAAATATATATGTATATTAATTAATTTTACGTACATATAAATGCGTGTATATTTTTTTACGTACATATACATTTTTGTGTGTGTATATATATATATATATATATATATATATATATATATATATTTGTTCTTTTTTGTTTAGATGTTCTAATAAATGTTGTATCTTTACAATTTTTCATTCTCATCTCTCATCTCTAGAATATATATATATATATATATATATATATATATATATATATATATATATATATACATATATATATATGTATTTATACAATATTTTGAATAAATATTTTTAGTTATTACCTACAGACACCAGTGTTTCATGCTAATGCAATATTCAGTGTAGGAGGTGTCATTTACAGGCTCGAACCACGGTCTACAAAGTTACCCATGACTTTGAGGTCTGGTATTCAACCCCTAGACCAGCATGAATAAGCACGTGAAAAAAAGCGAATTAAGTTCTTTGTATTGTCAAGTGTCAAACACTCAATCAGCAAGTCAACACTATTCGACGGTGGGCCGGAATTTGGCATTACACTTAGAATGACTGATGTATTATAATTCTCTTAAAGGGCCTCGTCTTCGGAAGGAGTATATATATATAGATTAAAGTAAAAAAAATCAATTAATCTTGCATTGATAATGACTTATATTTTCAATTTTATAATACAAACCCAGCAATGCTTTTAAATGAACGACCAACCCATATTATTTTTATCCATTACGAGCGAGCCAACGCTCTTCTTTGTTCGACAACCAGAATTTGAATTCATAACCGCCAATTACACCGGCGTGAAAACATCGCACGAAGGACATTTATAAAGTAAAAAAAGAAATAAGTTTGTTTATTCTTGTTTTTTGATGAAAAAAAAAAATGACACAATACTGGTCAACTCTGATGATGAAACTTTATTCCGAAATTAATAAGATTAAAGTAAAAAAAATAATAAATTAATCTTGCATGTATAATGGCTTATATTTTCAATTTCCAAATAGAAACCCTGCAATGCTTTTAAATGAACGCCCCATATTATTTATATTTATGATGATACAACTTTATTTGGCTATAGCTATTAAGAAAGATTCGGCCCGAAGAAGTTTGCCTATTTATAGTTTTGACAAAAAGATGTCTACAAATATGCAAATAAATGAAGTTTGTATAAATAACAGGAGGACACCTAAAAACCAGCTCTATTTATTATAGAGCGCTTTTATATACACATAATAAAGATTCATTTTTACTCTCCTTCCAGTTACTTTTAAGTGTTGTTCTTTTATAAATATATTTTACTCGTTTTGAAAAAAACGCTTTTTTCCTGACCAAAACATTATAACCAATGGCAGCTGAAGGTAAATAGAATAGCAAACTAGTAACAGTTTTTAGTGTATAAATGATGTTTGTATAAATAAAAGGAGTACACCACAAAACAGCTCTTTTTATTATAGAGAACTTTTATATAAAAATAATAAGGATTCACTTTTACTCTCTAGATATAAAATTACCTGGGATACTCTTTCTTCATCCGTATATATATATATATATATATATATATATATATATATATATATATATATATATATATATATATATATATATCATATCTCATTCGATTTTCTTAGTTTTTAATTTATCATTCTGACATTTCCTCTGAGAGGGTCAGACGATAAAGCCTTAAGGACAAATTTTAGCAATTTTCTTCTTTTTTTTCACCCGACGTTTTACTTATAAACAAAAATAAAGTTTGTTTATTTTATTAAAAAAAAAAAATCTCTGATGATGAAGTTGTATTCTTCGAAATTAATTGGACAAAAAGAAAAAAAGAAATAAATCTTTCACAAATTGTTAAAAGGGCTTCTTACGTCATTTATTACATTTTCATTCAATGCTTAAAAAAAAGAACGAACAATATCTAAAGAATTATATATATATATATATATATATATATATATATATATATATATATATACAGGGTTGGCCAAAATAAGGGTCCTATCTTTAAATTTGAATAACTTGAAATTGAATAACTTCCACAAAATAAAAGTAAAACTCACCAAACTTTATGTATGTGTAGACTGACCCTTCCGAGATTTTTTGAAATAAACAAAACAAATTTTAGCCGAAAAACACTTCTTAAAACTTACAAAAACTAAAGTATTGTTTTTTACACGGTTTTGAGTTTTTTAAGCAAAAATAATGTTTTCTAAATGAGGGTACGTTCCTTAGGGCTAATACGGCTCATGCTTGCTTCGGAAGGGGTCCTTTACTTATTCTAAAAAAAAAATTTATTTAAATCAATAAATAAAAAAGTTATGAATTTTTAAAAATAGGACCCTTATTTTTGCCCACCCTGTATATATATATATATATATATATATATATATATATATATATATATATATATATATATATATATATATATATATATATATATATATATATATATATACGGAAAATGTTACTAGTTTGGTCTCCCATAAACCTTCAGCTACCTTCGGTTATAAAAGTGTATTTTTCTAGTACGAGTTTAATATAACATTAGAAGAACATAATCTAAAAATAACTTCTTTCTTCTCGCTTAATAGGTCTCTCTCATTATCTCGCTAATATGAAATTTTGTTTTTTATAATCGACTATGCAAATTATTTTATTTTTTTCATTTCTTCATTACCTTTGACCCTTAAGAGAGAGCGAGAGAGAAAGAGAGAGAGAGACAGCAAGTATGAATACATAAATAGTACCGGGAGTGAAACTATAAAGCGCAAGAGAGGGTAAAATGTATAGACTATCACTTAGTTAGAGTAGTTAGCCATGTTACTAAATTGCAAATTACGGCTATTTAAAGCGATTAAAATAGATTGTTTTCAAAAAAATAATTCAATCTTAACACTAAAGAATATTGTAATATGTACTTTGTTTTTGAAACTATATAGGAAAAAGCCTTATCGAAACAAACATTGATCAACTCAGCTTTTATATAATAATAGATACACATCACTGTTTCATACACATACTTATATTATAAAATAATACATTGCGTATATAGGTTTGTTTCAGTATTTTATTCCAACAGTAATCCCTGCATGAGTAATTATAATTTGTACGCACCGCTTTTAGTGCAAAGTAGCTAACAGATCCGCAATCGGATCCAGTACCACGATCATCAGGACGAACCACTCCGCAGTATCGCCCCTTTCTCATTTACTGCATCTCTGTAGTGGCGCAGGCCCTCCACCAGGAGGTCGTATATGTACTGGTGTAAGTACTTCTCTGTCCAACACTCATCGTTTCTTTATAACTAGATCCAGTATGATATCTTCTCCGTTGCTTCTTGTACGTCTCTCACAAAGTTTCTTACTTTTGTGTTCGTACAACAGAAACGATTTCGCAGTATGTTCAGCACCTTTTACTCAACATATCCTCGAGATCTCGCAGCTAAATGATAGTATTCCACATTCCATCCTTTTTCTCTGGCATTCGGTCAGTAGGTCACCATTTCTCTCACTCTTCCTGTATTCTGCAATTGCAAAATTATCCTCCCAGGGTACAGTTAGCTCCAACATAATTCCAACCTTCTTTTCCTAGCTCCACACTACAATGCCGTGTCTCTGCTGCGCAAGGACCAGTGGGAAGATCAAGGTATTCTGAAGGTCAACTACCTAGTTCAATTTTCATTGCCATTTCCCATAGGTTATCTGTATCCTTCAATGAATATTCAATATGTTTGTTGTTCCAGCTACACAAAATTTCATCTTCTTAACCTTCTCTATGTTGGGTAACTCTCATTATATTAAACTTCTCTACTTTCTGATTGTTACACCGGCCGTTCTTACACAGGAGAAACAACACCGGTTGTCACTATAAATAGTGCGAGACAAAACACAGTCTTGTAACTGTCGTTCAGTCGCTTTCTTGGCCTTTTAGCCAAGATCAAAGTGTAGTATCTGTTCCGATGGATACTGCACGAGACTGGTCCTGTGCAGTTCTAGGAGGTCCACCCTCCCAGGCTTTGCCTCCCCTCTTTGGGGAGGAGTAAGTTTATTGCTTGCTGTCTGAGGCGCCCCTACCGGGGAATGCCGACAGGGCTGGCCAGAGTGCTCACCTTCTCGGGCGCTGGCTTTTAAAACCCCACTTTCCCGACCCGAGCTTGGGTCACATCTTACTTGTGGGATTAAGATAAACCTGGCCTTGTGCCTAACCTCCTGGGGAGGTAAATAATATGTCGTTCAGTCGCTTTCTTGGCATTTTAGCCAAGATCAAAGTTTAGTATCTGTTCCGATGGATACTGCACGAGACTGGTCCTGTGCAGTTCTAGGAGGTCCACCCTCCCAGGCTTTGCCTCCCCTCTTTGGGGAGGAGTAAGTTTATTGCTTGCTGTCTGAGGCGCCCCTACCGGGGAATGCGGACGGGGCTGGCCAGGCAATTTTTAAAGGTAATAGGTGCTCTTCCTCTAGAGTGCTGACTTATCAAAACCCCACTTTCCGACCTTGTGTTACATTTTACTCTGTGGGGAGTAGATAAATACCCAGTCTTGTAACTGTCTAGCCAAGAGCTAGTCACTTTCTTACTTTGTTAATGCACTTGTTAAACCAACCCTCGACTTGACTTCCTTTATTTATTATTTACTGTGGAACAACTTCACAACACTGATGTTATATTTTTTCTATTACCCAGTACTTAGTTATGCCTCCACGTGAACCGACTTAGTGCTAATTCGTAGTTGAACAAAATATGTCTTAGAGTTCCGCTTTCCCCACATCTGCATTTGTTATCATTGTCTACTTTCCATCATCGGGGAAGGCATCGCATCGTAAGTCGATGTCATTAGGAATTAAGTTCTTGCTCGCTCCCAACGCCAAATATATTTCCATCCGATCTTCAGACACTCTTTCCAGTGAACACACTAGACTTGTTCATGACACTGCACCATGTGTAGATGTCTTTTTCTCTGTTCTTCATTCTTTATCTCACTGATCACACAATCTCTTATCTGTATCAGGTTACTCATGCAGACAGTTCTAAAATTATTCATACCTTGTTCTTTCTTTGTATGCTGTACAGCACCAACAGTATCCGCGTGCTCTAGGATGTCAATAGCTGTCTCGGTCGCTTTTTCTGCCTTCCACCTCGTTCCAGTCATTACTTCGAGAGGGTCGTCTTTAATATCTTGGTCGTTAGAGAAACGTAGCATCATGGATCTCATTACTTTTGAAAATTTCACTCATCAACAATTGATGCAATAAGTAACTTCAGCTGCCCCTTTTTTCTAAATATTACTTAATTGTTCAACATTCTTGGTAGTCCTAACCACTCCCTTATATAAACTCCAAACTCCATACCGTTGTTAGATCCGTTCTACTCGCGTCAATTCTTGGCCTTTTGGCTAATATCAAAGTGTAGTATCTGTTCCGATGGATACTGCACCCCATAGACTGGTATTGTCTTGGCCTTCGGGGCTTGATTTACGCCGGTCTATGGGTCTGTCCTGTGCAGTTCTAGGAGGTCCACCCTTCCCAGGCTTCGCCTCCCCTCGTTGGGGAGGAGTAAGTTTAGTGCTTACTGCCTCAGGCGCTCCTACCGGAGAATGCCGACGGGGCTGCCCAGGCAGTTTTTGAACCCCACGTTTCCGACACGACCTTGGGTCACATTTTACTTGTGGGAGTAAGATAAAAAAACTGGTATTTTGCCTAACTCCTGGAGAGGAGTAAATCAATACTTAATTGTTCAACATTCTTGGTAGTCCTAACTACTCCCTTATGTAAACTCTCTACCGTTGTTCGATCCGCTCTATTCGCGTCAATGGTATTTCAATGGCCACATTATCCGAGAATACAAATCCAACTGTATACAATAACATTTATACTTTCCAGATAACTCGGTCTTATCAGTAACCGTTAATCCTTCCTCTGTCTGCCAATGTATTTCCGCTCTATGGCTTTTGTCGTTTAATGTGTCTCTGTACCATGTAACCAAGGTATTCACTGGTGTCTTTTACTGTGGTGATCACTTCCTTTTCCTGATAATATACACTATTTCTCTTTGTTTACCTTTCTTATAAGTTGCGCTTATTGATTTCTAAGCCTTACATCTCATCCTTGACCGCTCAATACGTTGTTCTAGTTGTTCCAATACTTCTTCCGTTTCTTTCTGCGCTCTTTGACTTTACAGCAGCATCGTCCGCAAATGCTCGTAGTGGCGTCTTAACAAGCATATTCTCACAATTTGTATAATAAACAATTAGAATACAGATTCGAAATTAATACTTTATCATAATCTATGTATATAAAAGGGAGTTGATTTTCCCTTCCGAACCCAGTAAGACTAGCCTACAAAACAAATGTATCAAACGCATAGAAAAATATCGTTTCCGTCGCCTAATATCTTCCACCGTGTTTCCTGATAATATAAATTATTTTTATAAGCTAAACTAAAAACGTCATTTTTATTCCACACTATAAGCCTCTCCCAACATATCGAATCAAAGAGGGGATTGAACGCCAAGTACTCTCTGTGTATTAATAACTCATTGTCATTGTTTGGCAATTACTTTACAAGGAACTGCAATCAAGTTGCACCGTTTCAGATTTTGTAAAACATCCAATCACAGCAAAGATTACATAGATATTACGCATCAAATCGTTCGCCACATTTTAAATAAAAAAGAAACCTTCCATTAGAAACCGGATAAGTATTATTTTTCTTTCCAATAATTAAACACATCGCTCCCGTAATGATTACAAAGTAGGTTTATTTTACGAAGCAATTCGCTAAAAACTAAAAAAAAACAAGACTTTGAATAAAAATATAAAAATAATTCTACGTTTTATTTATTTACAAAAAGAATGCTCGCTACGTCTACAAAATTTGAACCGAACTGTTGTTTTTTTTAATTTTCGAACACTAAAATAACCCTAATCAAGTTTTAAGTTTAGTTCAGCAAAAGTCTATTTGGTTCAGTTCGGTTCAAATTCTGTAGAAGAACGTAATTGCACCAACGTTTATTATATTTTCCAAAGTAACAACATTAATAAAAAGTGGTGCAATCTCAAACGATTTGTTCTCGATGACCAAATAGACAATAGATAACAGATCGAGCAAATATCCCGGCCCGACAGAAATACACTTGTCCATAATCGGTCATTGAAGGAGATATCCTTCTACACTGTGACAATTTATGTTTTTGTTACACTCCGAGGTAATCATTTCTTGGGTAGATAGACTTTCCACAATTAAAAAAGCAACAATTGTTTCTTTACATTAAAACTATCCGTTGTGACGTATTTGCGTTCACTCGGTTGTTTACCCATTTTATTGTATTCGTTTACATTTCTCCCGGGCAACGCCGGGCGACGGGTACAGGCTAGTAGATTTATATTTCCCATAAACCAAAACATTATCAATAGGGATGTTATAAAAGTCGCATCCCGTCAGAAAATAAGAACACATAATAAAGAACACATAAATGCAATAAAAAAAAACGGACACATTAAATGGCGTCCCAGACACCCTTAAAAAATATATACTTGCATATGACAGTCCGAACGCTGAACAATTTCGTTAAGATAGCTCAATGTAGTAGTTTCTAAGTGAGTTTGTAAATTAATTCCTTTTTATTACTTTACTTATGTATCCAATCGCCGTTTCGTTTCTTGCCGGCAGCATGAAAAATTTTTCTTGAGAGAGACATAACAGCTTGTTTTATTAAATAAAAAAGCGAGTTTATTTCTCGTTGATTTTATTCATAAATGAACAGACATTCCACAACGTACTTCGTTACAACACAGTTTACCTGTTTGTTGGGCTCTCTCGCCTTTACTAGTATCTGCCAGACTCCTTCCCTTCCCCTATTCTCACCATGTTAATTAAAACGTTTTATTACGTCACTTGACGTTTCCGCTTGCAGCCTTATTTCGAACATCAGCTTTCCGCGATTTCACTTCCTACACAAAACTGTCATATCTAGAAGTTTTTACGATGACATCTATAAAAAGTCGGACATATTAATTCATGATTATACAGTGCTACAGTTCTTTTGGTCGGGATCAAAGTGTAGTATACGTTCCGATGGATACTGCACCCTATAGACTGGTATTGTCTTGGCCTTCTGGGCTTGATTTACGCCGGTCTATGGGTCTGTCCTGTGCAGTTCTAGGATGTCCACCCTCCCAGGCTTTGCCTCCCCTCTTTGGGAGGAATAAGTTTATTGATTACTGTCTGAGGTGCCCTTACCGGGGAATGCCGACGGGGCTGCCCAGGCAATATTTAAAGGTAATAGGTACTCTTCCTCTGAGTGCTGACTTATCAAACCCCCACTTTCCGACCCTGTGTCACACTTTACTCTGTGGGGAGTAGATAAATACCTACAGCGCTACACAACTCTGGAATACTTCTAGCTTTTTATTACGCGCCACAAAAATCGCCCAAACAATACACATATTATCTTCCATCCTTTCAGAAATATATAATTTTATTAAAACATTAATGTGTGATAGTATAGAGCAGTTAGGGGCGAAGCACTGAACGGTAAATGATTCACTAAATCATGCAAAATCGATCAGAAATGGCATGAACAATCAACAAGGAGTGGTTCGTTTCTATTGTTTAGACGTGAGGGCTTGTCGGTAAAAATAACCCGGAGATCAGATATTTGGGAGTAATAGTGTTTTACGACATTTTTGACGACAATAAGTTAGTTTTACGGCAGGCGACGATTTACGGCAAAAAGTTGAGGCTCAGATGGAAGAGATTCAGTTTGAAGTCAATTTCTTTCGAGGGCATATCGCAGACACAGCTCGGCAAAGATTTAGCAAGTGATGAGATGGGTTGACAACTTGAGTAACGAGAATGTGGGTCTCCACAGTCCGCGATGGTGTCACACACACATAGTTCTAACTAACTTATACACAATGTATATGAGTTTGTCTTCTTTCTTGTGAGTTGCGTTGCTTTCATTTGTTTTGTTAACTTGTAAACCAGTGATGTGCCCTCGACGATTCGTCAGTGGATTGACCACTCGGCTAGAACATTCATGAAGACAAGAAGAAGGCCACGGGCACACAACGTTGGAGTTGACGGTTGTCGAGAGTGGTAGCATTGTTCTACAGATGCTTACGAATAGAACTAGCAAATCTGTTCACATTATATTTAACGTTAACCACAAATCATGAGCAAAAAGCTTGAAGAGAATCACTATATTCATGCTACACCTTTCAAACTGTATTACATATTCAACATGCGCGTATCTTTCGTCAAATTACAACCAACTTAAATAATCAAAAGTATATTGATGATTTTATTAACTTACTTCTCTTACTAAATTGTCAGGTATATTCATGAAACTTATTTGCTACGCTGACTATAGACCCCGTTTGTGTTTGTCGTTTGTTTAATTGCCCGCGAAAAAATAGTGTGACCCCGTTTGACGTGATTACAAAATAATTCATATAATTATTTATTTGTCGACCTATTTAGACTAGCCATCACATGTGTAACACACACAATGAAGACACCTGCACGAAATATAAGACAGCGAAACAAGCTTAGTATTGCAATAGTGTTACAACTAGTTTCTAATAACAACGCTACTAACAGAAAAATCGGGTTCTTACAACTGCAGGGAATTGGAACAGCCCATAGTAATCGGCCACAGACAAAAACTGCAAGGGTGGTCCAAGCTACCACCCTAGATCATAAGCGAAGTGATCGATCTATTAGAAAATATTTCCAATTAAAACTCATACGACACAATCAAGTAAACAATTATTAAATTCAGGTGTACTACTGCAGTTATTGCTCCGCAGCCAATCAGAGGTTCTGGCTCAGGAACACAACTCGCTGAACTTCTTCTAACAGCATCACAAGGTTTCGTTATCTATTGGCGGCAGTTTAAGCCAGTAAATCGATTAGAACGGGTCGCATGCTGCATTTTATAAAGACTGCCTGTTAATGGTTTCATTTGTTTTTCAGCACAGTCTAATAAAGTGTTTTTTTAAAACCTCAATGTCGTCTGTTTATTAACGTTCTGTAAAACATGAACTTTTTTAGCATAGCCTATAATTAGATTTAATATGCGAATAACAATACAGCCCATCATCTTTTTGAATGTTCCAAATGTGTTCTGTAGATCTAGATGGCGAATGTAATGTAATAATGTCTAACTATGCGGTAGTGTAGAACCATGCCGCCCACTTTACAATCACCGAACCCAACGTTGTGTGTGGCGTGGTTTTCTGTTCGTCTCCATCTTTATCTTTCGTTCTGGCCGTGTCAGCGTTTTGGTGATTGCCGAGAGCGCAAATACTACTTTACAAGTTGGAAAAAACAAAACAATGTAAACTCACAAGATAAAAAAAAACACCACTCCGATGCATTGTGTATAGATCATGCGTGCTCTATGTTTGTGATTCCGTCGGCGTAGAAAAGGACCCCCAAACGACAGCTTCTACATCTTAGTTTTATTTCAATGTATCAGGCAAGACCTAACTGAGATAATTCGTTTTTCGATGGCTCACCGTCGCTTGGCTGAGGTCAGCTACTCCCGGGACTGCACCCATCTGCTTTTATCGAATCGCCTCCTCTCCGAGCCGTCAACTCCGTAAAACTCGTATACTGCCGTTAACTGTCGTAAAACACAAACTGTCGTAAACAACTCTGACTTCCAAAAATCTCAACTTACGATCGGCAATCCCATGTCCGGTCCCTTTTCTTCATCACCAATAAGCGGAAATGACTCGGCCACCTCTAAAACGCATGGTCAATAGAAACTGATTAACTTCGCTTTTGTGCCTTACTGAACCATTTTCTTCCATTGTCTATTTACCTATCCTACTTGCTACAATTCTTCGTTATTTTGTGAAGCATTGACTCGGCTCTGGAATGGCGGGTGGCAGTACTATCACAGTAGACCAGGATCGGGCAACCTTTTCAGAGTGAGGGCCAGATGAGACTTTTGGAAGGAGATCACGGGCCGGAGTGAAAAACGAAATCTCAGAATTACTATATTTTGTTTACATGAATAAATTGTAAAAAAATTGCATTGAACACTCTACAAATCTGATATTTTTTCTCAGGAGACTTCTTAATGTAATGTTATAAAAGGCGCCGACGAAGAGCCATTTTGGAATCATAAAAAATAATGACGGGGGAAGTAGCAAGTTGATCCAGCATTCGTTTTGACACACCTCACATAGGTTCTCTGTTTCATGCCCTTTCGTCGTCTCTCGTTTCTTCTTTGCCTCTCTCTTTCTCTTTTTCTATTTTTATCTCAGGCCAAGGATTTGAAATTAATAGTTAAAGAAAAATGAAATATACATGCATCGCTGATATTTATACATTTTCATCCCACTGTAAATCTTAATCGAAACCTACTTTTACGTCTATGTCACAAAATGATATTAGTTTTACTGGGATAATAAAGACTAGCAGTGTGACGGGCCGGACGCTAAGCCTTCACGGGCCGGATGTGGCCCGCAGGCCTGAGGTTGCCCGCCCTTGCAGTAGATACTTGCTTCTGAATCGGAATAACACTGTTTACCAAAAGTTTATAGCCACTAGTTTTCATCTAGTCTGTAAAAAAAGGAAACTTCTACTTATTAAATAAAATTTAGATGTTACCACTACACATTTGCCAATTTGTAACTGGATTTTCGATTTTTATCGAAACGGCGTCGTTTACTGCGCTTTGTGGCATCTCTACCAAAACGAAAATGTCACAAATATATATCGTTGAGATTATGTGTATTGCATTTCTCCCTGATTGCCGGCATGATGTATTTCATCCCTTCCGTGATTTATTTGATTTATAACATAGTAATATTTTAATATCACGGATCTGTCTGTAGGTTTGCCAATGGTTGTTCTATTGTTCTAGTAGATTCTGCACTGATGCTATTATATAAGTTGCGTCGTTCTCGTAAACGACGCAAGTATTTTGTTTAATTAAATATATTCTATCATCGGAGTAAGAATCTGCACTATTAAATGGCTTAGCTTGTCCTGTCACAAACGTCTTAAAATTGATTAGGGCATGTTGTATAACTATGCCATCCCATTCGACCGCCGTACCCCACACGCATGTGCAATAGCTTTTCATTTTTTTTTTTTTTTTTTACATGATTCACCCCAAACAATGCAGGACGCCACTGAAAACGTAAGGCGCTACTGAGAAAAAGTAAAAGGGGAGAAGGGTTGGTGGTTCAGCTTAAATTGGGATCTGAGCAGCGAGATTTCTGTTTACATTAGTTTTAAATTTCTGCATGTCAGTACTGTCGGGGAAACAGGGGGCAGGGAGGGAGTTCCAGAGGCCAGCAGCACGAGGAAAGAAGCTATTTGAGTAGAATGCTCTCCGGCATCTGGGGACCTCCACAGTGAATGAATGAGATTTAGTAGGATGTCTAGTTAATTTTGTTTATCTTCTTATTTTTGCTGTACCGATATTTATATTGGCGATTGCATTAAAAAAATAACAATGCAGACACTGATATTTACATTGTCTAAAGGTGACTTGTTGTACACGGGTGTGTTTGTGTGTGTGTGTGTGCATGTCATTGATGATTAGTCAGTAGCGGCCATTCGTCTGGACTAAGCACCCGTCTTTCAAGTTAAGGATATCTACTAAGACTTAACTTAAATCCAACGAACGCACCTGCCTGTCGAAACGATTCGCTCTTGTCAACTCGAACTCATCTAATGGTCCACATCTGCTTCGTCTGCTCGTCTAGAGTCCGTTCCTGCGATCTCCTCAAAACGATGTATATTCCTTAAATATTCGAGCGGAAATCCTAAATGTCCGCATTTTTTCCCAGTTACTCTCACGTGACCACTGCAACTTTTTACATTCACCTTTTCCCCCGGCTTACTCTCTTCATCGTTATCCGACCACCGAGAAAGCTAACAACTAATTTATCTAGTGAATTCAATGGATATGCCGGTCTTTTTATTGTTATTCATTTATCCACTTAATAGCTAACTATTTCCGGTGATCCTGTCTATAATATCTAAATTCTGTGGCCATTTAAGTGCTTTCTGATATGTAGTAGTAGCTATACATTCATGTTGACATCAATGGAGATACCACTAAAAGTCTTTCTGAGAATTTCTCGTCAAAGAGACACGATTATTAAATAATTGAAGCGTTCCGATGCAAAACGCGATAAACGCCATTTTCAAAATCATGAAACTGTACCTACGAAAAGTGTTGCATTTCAACACTCGACGATACTCCAAAACTATATGTGACATAATATGATACCGACATAACTTCTTTTTGATTTCAATAAAAATTAGTTTTCATTCGAAGTCTAGATTTTATATATTCGTGTTTTTATTGTTTAAGGTCTCAATTTAAACGAATTGGATTTATCGCGTTTTGCGTTCGAACTCTTCAATTCTTTACTTGATTGTGTCGTATGAGTTTTCATTGGGAATATTTTCTAATAGATCGATCACTTCGTTTACGATCCAGCGTGGTAGCGCTTGGACCACCCTGGCAATTTTTTTGTCTGTGGCCGGACACCATGCGCTGCTCAAATAGCCTGAAGTTGTAAGAACCCGATTTTTATGTTAGTAGCGTTAATAGAAACTAGTTGTAACACTTTTGCAGTACTGAGCTTGTTTGGCTGTTTTATATTTCGTGCAGGTGTCTTCATTGTGTGTGTATCACATGTGGTGACAAACTTTAAAAAGAGATAATTGCTTTGTTCATAGGTCGGCAAATAAATAATTACATAAATTATTTTGTAATCACGTTAAACAGGGTCACCATATTTTGTCGCGGGCAATTGACCACACGACAAACACAAAAAGGGGCAATGGTCATCGTAGCGAATAACTATTATAAATTCAGTAAAAGAAGTAAGTTAATAAAATCATTAACAAATGAACTTTCGATTATTTAAGTTGGTTGTAATTTGACGACAGATACGCGCACGTTGAATGTGTAATACAATTAGGGAAGGCGTAGCATGGATATGGTCATTCTCTAAGTGCTTTTTGCTCATGATCTGTGGTAAACATTGAATACAATGTGAACAGCTTTGCTAGTTGTATTCGTAAGCATTTCTAGTTTGAATAGGAATAAATATCATTTTTGTTGTTTACAGTTGGTCAGCTTTTCGTGGTTAATTTTTTTATACATCCTGTTGCACAGCAAGAAAAACAAATAGAAAAGACGTCATAAATTATCATGAATTATAAATATACCAATTTGTTTTCGTGAGAGTCAGGGACATCGAGGAATGCGTTTAAACCTCGATTATTAGTACTTTCGGGATTTGTTTTTAAGTCAGCTGAACTTGAAGGCACATGGTTGAAGAACAAGTTAGATCAGATACGTAAGAATTTCTGTGAATAATCCTGCATGAAAGTGTTAGCTCGTGGATACGTCAAAAGCAACAACAAAAAAAACATTGCAGCTTTTATCGCTTATGTAATGTTATCAGTCAATAATAGGTTAGAGAATAAAGTAGTACGAATGTATTGCCAGTTGTATAAATATATAAATGCATAGGTTGGGAGAAAGAGCAATAGACAATGTACTATGTGATGGACAGAAAATG
>OY744531.1:91165575-91180575 GCA_963556195.1 Sepiola atlantica | reverse complement strand
CTCAAATCAAAAATCACTGCCGAGTTTGTTAAAATTAATCAATCAAATATGCTACAAAGAGTCGTAAATTCCTTGCAAAAAAAAATTAGAGCTATGAATGCAGAACGAAGGTGGAAATTTTGAAAATTTGTTGTAATTTTAAACTCCCATAAATGAATTTGTTGAATAAACTTTCTGTTTTGTATTACCGTATTTTTTAACTTTAGAATTTCAAAAATAAATAGCTAAGTGACTTATGAATCACCCCGTATATATATATATATATATATATATATATATATATATATATATATATATATATATATATATATATATATATGAGAAGAATGTTGTAGTTCGCTTGGAGCATTGTGTATAGTGTAGGAATAATATTATTTTTGAAGGCGATAACAATGCGTTGTTAAAGTGACACATACGACACGTGGAATCGAAAAACAATAATAATATAGATAAATAATAATATAGAATCAAACAAAAAAAAATTAGTAAAAAAAAAAAATACATAAATAAATAAATAAATAAATAAATAAAAAAATAAAAAAATAAAGAAATAAAAAAATAAAGAAATAAAATAAAGAAATTAATAAATAAATAAAATAAATATGTATGCATGTATGTATTATATATACATACACCAACACACACACGCACACACACACACATATATATACCAAAGGCTCTATTAACGACGCCCCACCTCCATACCCAGGATTCCTCACCCACCCAATCACATCTGCTACTACACACACACGGCAAACAAATTTATAGAACGAAATTACTAAAACTCTGAAGGGACATAACTCCCACAAACAAAGCTTGACTCACACAAGTTATCAGCCCCTACCACCGAGATAACGATTATTCAGTATATTATTAACAAAACAAACAACGTTATATAAAAAAATAAAATAAATAAATAAATAAAAAATAAATTACTCAGTATATTTACTAACAAAATAAACAGCAACGGTTAAAATAGCAAATAAGAATTTATAAAAAATAAATAAACAAACTTCTGCGGACCTGCTACTAAAATCAAACCAACATTTCCGGCCCCGGCTTTTGGCAAAAAAAAAAAACACACTCCAACGAGTGGTAGTATTTATTTTATTCTGAAGATGAGGGATACCCTCGAAAATTAAAAAAAATAATAATAATGAAAAGGACACACTCCAACCCAACACCACGGTCACGATACACTAAATATTGTCACTTTGTTTTGTTTTTCGATTCCACGTGTCGTATGTGTCACTTTAACAACGCATTGTTATCGCCTCCAAAATATTATTCTTATATATATATATATATATATATATATATATATATATATATTTGGGAGATAGTGTATTTTATAGTCGGCAGTCATGATACCATAACACCAGCTATTCTGCTATTCTCCTACACTTTTCTGCGAGGGAGATGAATTATTTGTGCTGTTTTCATTAGAACATTCTCCTAGGCATTACCTTCTCCTGTTTTCTTCGGATGGTGGTTATTTAGTATCTATCTTGTTGCCAGTAGACCACTTTTTTAGTCATTACCACATCATTTCTAATGTCGTATATGTTCCGTTCCTATGAGTCCATTTTCTCAGACTTTCGTTCCCCCTTGTGGTGTTTGTGTAGTATATCTTTGTTCGTCGTGACACTATTGTCCCAGGCGTTACCTTCTCATCATCTGTAGTGGTTGGGGGAGAGTAGTGTAGAATCTGTTTTGTACTATGTGATAGCATCCTACGTTGATTTTCCCCCTTCTTTTGGGGGAGGGAGTGAATTATCTGTTCTGTTTTCATGGGACTATCCTCCCAGAAATCACACCCCTTTTTTGTTAGCCTTGGCCTTGGCCTTTTGGCTAAGATCAAAGTGTAGTATCTGTTCCGATGGATACTGCACGCCTGTCCTGTGCAGTTCTAGGAGGTCCACCCTCCCAGGCTTTGCCTCCCCTCTTTGGGGAGGAGTAAGTTTATTGCTTACTGCTTGAGGCGCCCCTACCCTGCCGACGGGGCTGCCCAGGCAATTTTTGATGGTCAGAGTGCTCACCTCTCGGGCGCTGGCTTTTCAACCCCCACTTTCCGACCGACCTTGGGTCACATCTTACTTGTGGGAGTAGGATAAAACTGGCCTTGTGCCTAACTCCTGGAGAGGAGTAAATAATATTGTACTATCTGTTGTCTTTTCATGAATCGACCTTACCAGGCCTTACCTCCTCCTTTGGAGCAGTGTAGTATGTGTTATGGCATGAGAACATCTTGCATGTTATACTGTGTTCTTTTGAGAGGAGAGGTCCTCCTAGGCATTACCTCTACTATAGGTGGCAGTGTCGTCTTGTTTATGTTGTTATGAGACAATTCTCCGAGGCATTACCTGCTCCTTCGAGGAAAATGTAGTATATGTTCGTTCGTCGTGATATCATTCTCACAGTCATTACTTCTTCCTTTCTTTTTGAGGGTAGTGTAGTATCTGTTCTGTTGTCATGTTACCACTCCTCAAGGTATTACGCCCTCCTCTTTTTGGGCGTCATTGTAGTATCTATTTTGTCGTTATGATACCATATCCCAGTCATTACCTCCTTCATAGAGGGCGGGTAGTGTAGTATATATTTGTTCGTCATGATACCGTCTTCCAAAGAATTACCTCACACTCTCTTTGCGGGGATAGTGTGTGATGGTATCGTGGCTGTGTGATTTATATTGGTGTGGCCACGACGCTGATAGATCCTGGGTGGAATCTCATCGTTCTGGCACGGTGTCGCAATATCATGGAGTTAGGGTTAGAGTTAGGGTTAGGGATACGATTGGTATATTTCCGTTCTTCACAGCGCTTGTACAATTGTTTGAGCCCACGATATGGATAAGATTTTCAAGACATTTTATTTCTGAGAAACGCCGTCTGGACGATTGAGTAAGTTAAGTGTGTATTCTGTTATCATTAACTTTCTACAGGTTTAGAGAAAAATGTAAGGACCACAGATCTGGTACTTAGTCCATTATAATGAAATGCTTTATAATGATTGGACAAGATTTTCGTCTTAGAAAAATATTTTTTTATTTCTTCATTCTATTTCACAAATCAATTCGTTTTGGTACAGCTTGCGTAGGAGTATTACCCGCACGGATAGCAACCGCTGGCAAAACATATCTGGTTTCAGTGAAAACCTCACAGAAACTTCATTTTCCTTCTTGCTAGAATAAAGAGAACAACACAGAAAAAGAGAAAGAACGAAACACACGACCGTTGCTGTTACTGAACAACATATTCCCTACTCTATCCTCCTTTTGGCTAAGATCAAAGTGTAGTATCTGTTCCGATGGATACTGCACACAATAGACTGGTATTGTCTTGGCCTTCGGGGCTTGATTTACGCCGGTCTATGGGTCTGTCCTGTGCAGTTTTAGGAGGTCCACCCTTCCAGGCTTCGCCTCCCCTCTTTGGAGAGGAGTAAGTTTATTGCTTACTGCCCGAGGCGCCCCTACCGGGGAATGCCGACGGGGCTGCGCAGGCAATTTTTAAACCCCACTTTCCCGACCCGACCTTGGGTCACATCTTACTTGTGGGAGTAAGATAAACACTGGCCTTGTGCCTAACTCCTGGAGAGGAGTTAATCAATAATCTATCCTGCCCGCCACTACGCATCAGGTCGGCACACGCCATTACTTGCTATTTAACATTTTCATAGAACCCGTCGTCGGGTAGCTGTCTACTACAGGTGGCTCTCAACCTTCACCTATCCTGTACGTCAGAACATTGGTTATATCAAAACAAGGCTGACGCTTCTGCTCGACACGGCGAATGGGGAGTGTAAACTTACCGATACCAACTAGTATAGCGGTGACCGTCTTTTATGAGTGCAAGGCGATTTAAACACATTGAGAAAATCGTACTATGTATTTTTATCTCAGGATTGGTCCAAAAAGCAGAATTATACAGAACATAACAAAATTAACACAGAATTGTGCTCATTTCATTTCAATATTTCATTTCATTTACGAAACTTTGTCAAGAATAGCATTAATGAAACAATATACTGAAATGAGACCAACTCAATTTTGTTTGTTCTTTTTTTGTTACCGTTATTCCTGTTTGTAGTTTTACACATTAACGTATACTTTTGGACATTTCTCTTCATTATCTGCTGATATCAGTGGTTGTTTTTTCAACAGTTTGAACTCGTGCAAAAAAGTATCCGCATTTCTTCATTTCATCCTCGTTATTAAGGATTATAATGTTTCAAAATTGTATTCTGAAACGGATTATCAGGAATTTAGTAAATAGTAATCATCAATCATTAAGTATTATTTACTCCTCTCCAGGAGTTAGGCGCAAGGCCAGTTTTATCCTACTCCCACAAGTAAGATGTGACCCAAGGTCGGGTCGGAAAGTGGGGGTTGAAAAGTCAGCGCCCGAGAGGTGAGCACTCTGACCATCAAAAATTGCCTGGGCAGCCCCGTCGGCATTCCCCGGTAGGAGCGCCTCAAGCAGTAAGCAATTAACTTACTCCTCCCCAAAGAGGGGAGGCAAAGCCTGGGAGGGTGCACCTCCTAGAACTGCACAGGACAATCCCATAGACAGGCGTAAATCAAGCCCCGAAGGCCAAGACAATACCGGTCTATAGGGTGCAGTATCCATCGGAACAGATTCATTAAGTATTATTTTGATTGTAGAACTTATGTATATCTGCTTTGACACTATACTTGACAATGTTTGGTAAATGAAATGAAATATTTAAATAAAATTATCACACTTTTGTGTTAATATTTTTCGTCTATATAGTGTTGTGTCTTGTTTATTACATTTATTTCTCTTTATATCTATACATTTGGTGGGATATTTATCCTCTCAACAGAACTTTCATATAAACTAGTGTACAATGTAAAACCGTTAGGCCAACTGTTTGCTGGTTTTCTAATCAAATTTTAGAATATATTTTACAGAAGGTTTATTATTTGTATTATTTGGATCATTCTTATAACGTTTCGATCGAAGTAACCTCCGACCTTCTTCAGGCGCGCTTCTAGAGTTCAGGAATATTTATGTCGGATACGGGGATGTGTATTGAATTTCAGATTGAACTCTTTATTTAATTCCATGATAAATGCCAGTATACTGAAATCATATGCCCTTAATAGGGTTAAGATGAAAATTCATATACACTAAATGTACAAAAGCAAGGAAATTCCCAAATATTTACACTTTTATTGTCATTAAGGGTATGCGAGCACAACAGGGCTATGTATTTTACTTGTAGGAATTTTTCTTCAGAGCACCTCACACACTTCATCCACTCATGCATAGAGATTTGTACTGCAGTGATATGATAATGAAATGGTTTGGTTGATATGTAGTCATACCCTTAATGACAATAAAAGTGTAAAAATTTGGGAAATTCCTTGCTTTTGTACATTTAGTGTATATGACTTTTCATCTTAACCCTATTAAGGGCATATGATTTCAGTATACTGGCATTTATCATGGAATGTCACTACTTTTGTAAAGGCTAAGCCTCAAGACAATGGTAATTGTTCACTTTTTTTTTTAATTTTCTGGAAAACTAAGGTATATGGTAAACTGAAATTAAAATGTCATCAACTAGACCCTAGAACCTTAATCTCTGCCAAAAATCAGCTGAATCCATCAAATAGTTGATGAGATACAGGGTGGCACATACGTACGTACGTACACACGGATAACACAAAATCATTCCTGACATTTCTGGATCTCTGGGTTGCCTTGACTAATGATGCTGAAATTCTACACATTTATAGAACCTATCGAATGAAAATGTTGTGCAAAGTTTTAACTAATTTGGTTTATTGGTTTTTGAGTTATGACTGATCAAAGAAATGAGATTTCTAGCATAGGTCGTTTTTGAAGTCTATTAAGAGATAGAGCGCTATCGCGCCTCCCTTGATCTCATTCCGTCAGTCATGACCATTTAAAAGCCTTAAATAATTTGTTATTCTATTCTAAGTATTGCCGTACAGAGGACGCGTGGCGCAACAGTTAAAAGTGCTAATTAATAATCAGTTCTAATTGACAACCTTCTAGAGGTAAAAGGTGATACTAAGAATGCAATTGAAGATTACTAAATACTACTCCCAGTTCAGCCAGGGTGTTTTACCCCACCCAATAGACCGGTATTGTCTGGGTCTTCCGGTCTTGATTTACGCCGGTCTATCGGTTGTTCGTACTGTGCAGTTCTAAGAAGTGCACCCTCCCAGGCTTTGCCTTCTCACCCTTTGAGAATGGGTTAGTTTATTGCTAATCGCCTAAGGCGGTCCTACCGAGGAATGCCGACGGGGCTGCCCAGGCAATTTTCAAAATGACCAGAGCGCTCAAATTCTCGGGCGCTGGTTTTTCAAATCCTACTTTCCCGACCTTGTGTCACATCTTACATTGTGGGAGGAAGATAAATAGAACTACTACCCGGTCATGGTTGACGGAACGTGAGCAAGTTACACCCGTGGATTAAATAAAGCGTTCCGTTCGAAATGTCGTACACATTCCTGAGTTCGATATAAAGAAACTCGAGTCCGACAAAACGCAACTGAGGAAGGTCGGAGGTTACATCTAGCGAAACTGTGTGAGGATGACACCCAATATATATATATATATATATATATATATATATATATATATATATATATATATATATATATATATATATATATATATATATAATATTCCAGGCTAAGTAAACATCCACAGGATAGTAATCCAAATAATTTCAACTGGGCTTATAAAAAGTGCTCAATATCAAATAGATCTTTTATATATGATCATTTTTTATTTACACAGACATGTACAAATTCTGCGACTCTGGCATCTCGATGTTATCGATCAATAGCTGTTATGAACTGAGATCTCGTCAGGGAGAATTAAAATCCGACCTTATCCTTAGATCATATTAGATTATATCATCTTAACTCGTCCTGATGAGCTCTCAATTTATAAACAGCTGTTCGTCGATAACATAAACATGCCAGTGTCGCAGATCCTTTACATGTCTGTGTAAATAAGAATAATCATATATATATATATATATATATATATATATATATATATATATATATATATATATATATATATATACCTTATTCTATTGTTTCATTTTGTATTATGATATATATATATATGTGTGTGTGTGTGTCTGTGTGTGTGTGTCTGTGTGTGTGTGCACTACGACTAAGTGTAAATGTGTTGTGTGTGCATAAAGATCAATGTTCCAGCTTACAATAATACTCCTGATAATATTTGTGACAACCGGAAGCGTTTCAAACTGAGAACAGCATTCCGAATTATTAAAATAACACATATTTTTAAAGAAATGTGAAAAGAACACAGATAAAACTGATTAGAAATAATTAAACAAATAAAATGCAGTGGAGCATCTGTATTATTGGGGACAGATGACATTTTTTATATTTAATTATAAAGAGTCAGTTGAAAGGGGAGATAACTCAACCTGTTTTGTTGTCGTTGTTGTAACCATAACCCATAAGGTAAATCTAGAGAATAAGTAAGAAAACAGATTAAGAAAAGGTTACTTATGCAGTTTACGGACCAGGCTGAAATAATAACGTTATAATTTAGAAAGACATTCTTAACATGGGGAGGGGGAGGGTTAATTAACTATTGTGTACTTTCACCATAGAAATTTAATAAACAGAATATTTAACCACCCCACCTTCCCATGTTAAAATGTCTTTCTAAATTATAAAGTTATTATTTCAGCCTGGTCAGTAAACTTTACAAGTACCCTTTTTTAAATTTATTTTCTTACTAATTCTTTGGATTTTCCTGATGGGTTATGGTTTTTATTTATCTACCTTCCACAAGGTAAGATGTGACACAAGGTCGGGAAAGTGGGATCAGATAAGCCAGCGATCGAGAGGTGAGCACTCTGGCCATTTAAAAATTGCCTGGGCAGCCCCGTCGGCATTCCCCGGTAGGGGCGCCTCACACAGTAAGCAATAAACGTACTCCTCCCCAAAGAGGGGAGGCAAAGCCTGGGAGGGTGGGCTTCCTAGAACGGCACAGGACCCCCAATAGACCGGCATAAATCCAGACCCAAAAGCCCAGACGATACCGGTTTATTAGGTGGGGTAAAAATGGGTTATGGTTATAGCAAAAAAAAAAAGAGTTTGAATTATCTCCCCTTTCTAAATTAAAGATGTACATTTCATCTGTCCCCAATAATGTAGAAGCACTATGCACACTTTTGTCTCTCATTTATTTTGATTTTGGTGAACGCTTATGGGTTCCGTCGGATGACCTGTTTTAAAACAAATGATTTAGCGGTAGTAGACACGTATGTAACCATGTGACCATGTCGACCTGTAGTTATCTACGTTTGAATGACAAAGTCGAATAGAAAACAAAAAAGGAAAGAAAAAAGAAAAGAAAATGAAAGATCAAATGAGGACAAGTGAAAAAAAAAAGAAAAGAAGGCGATCAAACGAATGTTTTTATTTCGTACAACCACTGATTCGGATTGACACACTTTTTACATAGACATAATTTAAATCATTTCTCTTTTTTTTTCACATCTAGTCGTTGCTCTTTGGTAGACGGACGAAGTAAAAGACAACAGCCCGAAAAATAAACAAATAAGCCTTGGATATTCAATACCATTTAATGCCAATACTGAAAGAAAACAATAAAAATGATGAAGGAAGTGTACAACGATTAGCCGACCTGCCAGCGACCATTATCAAACGTGAGTCCCTTACACAATTTTTCTTGCCTTTTGCCCAATATCAAAGTGTAGTATCTGTTCCGATTGATACTGCACCCCATAGACTGGTATTGTCTCGGCCTTCGGGGCTTGATTTACGCCGGTCTATGGGTATGTCCGGTGCAGTTCTAGGAGGTCCACCCTCCCAGGCTTTGCCTTCTCACCCTTTGAGAAGGGGTGAGTGTATTGCTAATCGCCTGAGGCGCCCCTACCGGGGAATGCCGACGGGGCTGTAGGCCAGAGTGCTCAACTTCTCGGGCGCTGGCTTTTCAAATCCCACTTTCCCGACCTTGTGTCACATCTTACCGCTGTGGGAGGTAGATAAATATCTACTAGCAGTTCTTGCACCAGTAGTCACTCGCTGGTAAAAACAAAATAAAACAGGTGGTTTTAATTGGAGTCTGAGTGACAGCAAGTCCGTCCACATTTACAGTACTCGCCGGTCTTTGCTGTCATCACTGCAACTCTGTTAATGTTTTCACACCAGCTATTTACCGGTTTCTCGATGGTTTACCCTGGAATTTGAGTAACAATCAGTCTACTAATTTAATAACAATAATACTAATTATTATTATTATTAATATGATGATTATTATTATGATTATTATCATCATCATTATTATTATTATTATTATTATTATTATTAATAGTAGTAGTAGTAGTAGTAGTAGTAGTAGCAGTAGTAGTAGCAGTAGTGGTAGTAGTAATAGTATCACTATTACTCACTAGGAGTTATCACACAAGTGATCGTCAGTGATTGCTCACCGACAACAACCGGTGGTGTTCCCCGGAATCTGAGTGACAACAATCCTCCCTAGATGCTTAGTACTTTCTGCGTCTTTTCGATCACCACCGCAAATGACGTTCGGTATCGCAACAGCCGCCTACCATTGATTTCTCGCTGGCAATGACTATTAGTCTCCTCTGGCATTTGGGTGACAATAAGCCTCCCCGATGTCCCAGCACTCTCCGCACTCTTCCAGTGGAGGTCTGGTTGGTGCTCTCCCTTCTCGGTCTTCCCATCCTCCTTGACCCTTCACGACTAGTTTGTGTGGTGTCAGCCGAGACTGGTGCCATCACTCTTTTTATTTTAGGGGGGGGGAGTTTCAGATAGTTATTGCAGTTTCTGTTCCTTGTTTCATGTGTTGGTGTTCTTCCTGTGGTTTTGTGACTGGCTACCGTTCGTAGCGTATGCGTATTGGTTTCCGCATCCGAGGATCTTCCTTAAGACTGTAGCTATTTTGATAATTGCCGTTCTTTGTATGGTCTCAGTGGTCCTTTTTGATTCCAATTTATTCCAGTCTTTTAAACACGTTTTATGGGGACTGTTTTTATCCTTATTATATGGACTTTCTTCATGTTCCATATTCATTTCAATTATTTTTTGTTTAACATAGTTCACCCCAAACAAGGCAGGCCGCCACTGTAGACGTAAGGGACTACTGAGAAAAAGGAAGAAGGTTTTTTTTGGGGTGGGGGGAGTCGACCTAAATTGGGAGCTGTGCAGCTAGATGTCTGTTTACATTAGTTTTAAATTTCTGCATGTCAGTAGAGTCTGGAAAACAGGGGGCAGGGAAGGAGTTCCAGTGGACAGCAACACGAAGAAAGAAGCTATTTAGAGTAGAAATCTCTCCGACATCTGGGAACCTCCACAGTGAATGGATGGGATTTAGCTGGTTGTCGAGTTGGTCTAGTGAATTTACGTCGAGGGGGCACCAGAGTAGCCATCATCATCATCATCATCATCATCATCATCATCATCATCATCATCATCATCATCATTATTTACTCAGTAAGTGAATTATAATTATTATTATTATTATTATTATTATTATTATTATTATTATTATTATTATTATTATTGTTATTATTACTATTAGTAGTAGTATTGTTGATATTATTAATATTAATATGAATATTAATATTAGTATTACTCATGTTATTTACTCAGTAAACAGATTATCATTATCATTATTATTATTATTATTATTATTATTATTATTATTATTTAGTTAGTAAGTGAATTATTATCATTAGTATCATAATTATTATTATTATCATTATAATAATAATCATAATATTAATAATAGTTTCTATTATTATTGTTGTTGTTTTTGTTATTATTATTATTATTATTATTATTATTATTATTATTGGTATTATTATCATAATTTTAATAATTATGCTTATTATCATTATTATTATTACCTCAGTAAAAGAATTACTATCATTATTATTATTGGTATTTACTCAGTAAGTGAATTATTATAATAATCACTATTATTATCATTATAATTATCATTATCATTATCATTATCATTATCATTATTATTATTATTATTATTATTATTATTATTAATTATAATCATAATATTATATTATTATTAGTATAATAATAATAATAATAATAATAATAATAATAATAATAATAATAATAATAATAATAATAATAATAATCACGAGGAGTTATCACACAAGTTACTAACAGTGATCGCTCACTGGCAACACCAGATGGTATTTCCTAGTTTTAGAGGCAAGAACTCACCCCAGATTCGTGGGCATCCCGTTTCTTTTGATAACCATTGCAGATCGCTTTCCTTTCTAGAAAAATCGTATACCATTGATTTCTCGTTATACCTGTTTTTACATTATTATTATTATTATCATTATTATTATATTATTATTATTATTATTATCATTATTATTATTATATTATTATTATTATTATTAATAGTAGTAGTTGTAGTAGTAGTAGTAGTAGTATCGGTAGTAGTAGTGGTAGTTTATTAACATTAAGGCAAATCAATCAATTGTCTGAGTACTGATGTATTTAACAAATGACTTTGAATTTTTTTTATAGCTACACAAAGTAAAATTATAATACTATTTACTTCTAATTTGTATTATTCAACTATGGGTAGTTTTAAAACTATGCAAACATAGGTAACTCTTGTACATTTACACACCCACAACTACCTAAATAAATAAATGCGAAGTTTTTGTTATTTATCAAAGCAACTATATTAGCTTCATAACAAGTTACTATAATTTTAATCAAAAATACATGATATTATTTTGAAATACTGTCGAAAAATATACTAACAAACAAAGGCCCAAACACAGGTATTTGCTTACCTCATTTGCATAACTATTTTTAAACAGCTTATAATAAAGTAATGCTTCGTGCTTTCTGGTTGTAATTTGAATGTCCTATCTACCTATATATATAGTTTTATCGATATTAACAGGGATAAATCATTACGTTCAAAGGAGGTGCGCAAAAATTACTTGTTCATTAATTAATTTGCATATCTATGTTTTTTACGCACGTTCGGTTTCATCCTTTATGCCTCTCTATATACGCAATAATTGTGTCGATAATTTTTTTTTTTAACATGGTTCACCCCAAACAAGACAGGCCGCCACTGTAGACGTAAGGGGCTACCGAGAAAAAAGAAAAGGGGAGAAGGTTGGAGGGGGGGTCAGCCTAAATTGGGATCTGCGCAGCGAGATGTCTGTTTACATTAGTTTAAAATTTCTGCATGTCAGTACTGTCGGGGAAACAGGGGGCAGGGAGGGAGTTCCAGAGGCCAGCAGCACATGTAAAGAAGCTATTTGAGTAGAAGGCTCTCCGGCATCTGGGGACCTCCACAGTGAATGGATGGGATTTAGCTGGTTATCGAGTTAGGCTAGTGAATTTACGTCGAGGGGGAACCAGAGTAGCCATCATCATCATCATCATCATCATCATCATCATCATCATCATCATCATCATCATCATCATCATCATCATCATTATTATTATTTACTCAGTAAGTGAATTATAATTATTATTATTATTAGTAGTAGTAGTAGTAGTAGTATTGTTGATATTATTAATATTAATATGAATATTAATATTAGTATTAATCATGTTATTTACTCAGTAAACAGATTATCATTATTATTATTATTATTATTATTATTATTAGTATTATTATTTAGTTAGTAAGTAAGTGAATTATTATCATTATTATCATAATTATTATTATTATCATTATAATAATAATCATAATATTAATAATAGTTTCTATTATTATTGTTGTTGTTTTTGTTATTAGTATTATTATTATTATTATTGGTATTATTATCATAATTTTAATAATTATGTTTATTATCATTATTATTATTATTACCTCATTCAAAGAATTACTATCATTATTATTATTGGTATTTACTCAGTAAGTGAATTATTATAATAATCACTATTATTATCATTATAATTATCATTATCATTATTATTATTATTATTATTATTATTATTATTATTATTATTATTATTATTATTATTATTATTAATTATTATCATAATATTATTATTATATTATTAGTAGTATAATAATAATAATAATAATAATAATAATAATAATAATAATAATAATAATAATAATAATAATAATAATAATAATAATAATAATAATCACGAGGAGTTATCACACAAGTTACTAACAGTGATCGCTCACTGGCAACAACAGATGGTATTTCCTAGTTTTAGAGGCAAGAACTCACCCCAGATTCGAGGGCATCCCGTTTCTTTTGATAACCATTGCAGATCGCTTTCCTTTCTAGAAAAATCGTATACCATTGATTTCTCGTTATACCTGTTTTTACATTATTATTATTATCATTATTATTATTATTATTATTATTAGTAGTAGTAGTAGTAGTAGTAGTAGTTGTAGTAGTAGTATTATCTGTAGTAGTAGTAGTAGTAGTTTATTAACATTAAGGCAAATCAATCAATTGTCTGAGTACTGATGTATTTAACAAATGACTTTGAATTTTTTTTGGCTCCCTCTACACAAAGTAACATTATAATACTATTTACTTCTAATTTGTATTATTCAACTATGAGTAGTTTTAAAACTATGCAAACATAAGTGACTCTTGTACATTTACACACACACAACTACCTAAATAAATAAATGCGAAGTTTTGTTATTTATCAAAGCAACTATATTAGGTTCATAACAAGTTACTATAATTTTAATCAAAAATACATGATATTATTTTGAAATACTATCGAAAAATATACTAACAAACAAAGGCCCAAACACAGGTATTTGCTTACCTCATTTGCATAACTATTTTTAAACAGCTCATAATAAAGTAATGCTTCGTGCTTTCTGGTTGTAATTTGAATGTCCTATCTACCTATATATATAGTTTTATCGATATTAACAGGGATAAATCATTACGTTCAAAGGAGGTGCGCAAAAATTACTTGTTCATTAATTAATTTGCATATCTATGTTTTTTACGCACGTTCGGTTTCATCCTTTATGCCTCTCTATATACGCAATAATTGTGTCGATAATTTTTTTTTTTAACATGGTTCACCCCAAACAAGGCAGGCCGCCACTGTAGACGTAAGGGGCTACCGAGAAAAAAGAAAAGGGGAGAAGGTTGGGGGGGGGGGTCAGCCTAAATTGGGATCTGCGCAGCGAGATGTCTGTTTACATTAGTTTTAAATTTCTGCATGTCAGTACTGTCGGGGAAACAGGGGGCAAGTAGGGAGTTCCAGAGGCCAGCAGCACATGTAAAGAAGCTATTTGAGTAGAAGGCTCTCCGGCATCTGGGGACCTCCACAGTGAATGAATGAGATTAGTTGATTGTCGAGTTAGGCTAGTGAATTTACGTCGAGGGGGCACCAGAGTAGCCAATTCATCGGAGCATAATCCATTGAAGTAGTTGTAAGACAAGCACAAGGATGCTACATTGCGGCGATGGGACAGGGGCTGGAGCTTGGTTGACAGTGAGGGACCTATTAGGTTGGTGACTCTTTTTTGGACCTTGTCAAGGAGAGAGAGACTAGTAGATGATGCACAAGCCCAGATGTAGCAACAATACTCCATGCATGGGCGGATGGTGGCTTTGTAGAGATACAGGATAATGTCAGGTGTGAGGAGTTTACTAGCACGCTAGATGGAGCCAACCTTCTTTGCGGCAGCCTTGGCAATGTCTTCAACGTATTTAATTCAAGAAATTTAAAAACAAAATATGAATTACCAAGATATGTTCCAACTTCTTAATAAGGCTGTATGTACACACACACATAACATGGGTATCCTACTATAACCACCCCTGCCCTACACATGGAATCATTTCTTTTACACGTTATTTATTTTCTCCCCGAATCCTCCACAACACACATCAATATTTTATTTACCCTTTGCAAATAATGAATTTAATTATCTCATTTTTAAAAAAGTTTATTACTTATTTTCA
>OY744531.1:91158075-91160575 GCA_963556195.1 Sepiola atlantica | reverse complement strand
TTTATGTTAGTAACATCCTATAATTTTAGTACTTTTGTTTATGATATTTTCTTCATACCTTATATTTTCTACCGATTCCGCGAGATAAAGCTTACATCTCCGACGTTTATTTGGAGAGTAGTAGTTAGTTTTAGTTAATATCAATAATTCTATGTGTATTTGGTGTTTCTATCTTTAAGTTAATATATGTTATTAGGGAAGTTGATGATTATTTCATAGGTTGTGCATACACTATTGAACTACTACCCACACTTTTGTGTGAGTTTAAAAAAAATGTGTATCTATTATATATATATATATATATATATATATATATATATATATATATATAGCTTTATTGAGAGATCCAACATCCGCCGACTCGGTATTTACAAAGTTAAATTCCTCCTTAATTATTAGCTGAGTTGCGGTGGCCAACGGGGGAACACTCTTGACTGCGAATCAGTGGCGATTTGTATATATATATATATATATATATATATATATATATATATATATATATATATATATATATGTGTGTGTAAAGTAGTGTACTAAAAGCGAACTTTTAGGAAAAGTAAAACCTTAGTCTTTGAAAAGCCTGGCTTAAGGAAAATTTAACTTGAATAAATTGCCTTTTTTGCGGAATATACCTTGCTCTGAGCAATTGAATTGAATTATGATTTGGCTTTTGCTTCTCTAATTCCTTTCCATTCTTCTTCATATATATATATGTATATATATATATATATATATATATATATATATATATATATATATATATATATATATATATATATATTAGATTTCTTGAATGTGAGATGATACTGATGAGCCCAAAGGAAGGCGAAACTCGAGTCTAGGACTTCCGGTTTGTTTCTTTTCATAGGTTGTGGTCTGCGGCGTTGTCTGATTGTGGAAATAATTATATTTATATATATATATATATATATATATATATTTATATATATATATATCGATTAGTTAAAATCCAATGACCACAATCCAGTCCTTAATCATGTTTATTTTACAATCACAGAATTATCGAAGGTTTTACAATCGTTTCGTAACGTGCAAGATGCTACAATCAGAGAAATTACACGCTGATCATCAGAAACCTAACAAAAACACATTCATAAGAATGCTTGATTATGCAAAAGATTCGAGGATGAAATGTAAAACACGAAAGGCCCTCCCATAATAAGGATAACAAAATTCAGATCAAGCTGCTATTTTTATTTACCGTACGGTATATGACACACATGTGTATATGTGTCAATTTAAAAATAATATTTATAATATTTATCTATAAATAATTATTCAAAGCTCTAACTAGATGAAACACTTTAAGTAGGTCGACAAAAAGAAGTTACTTATAGCGTAAAGCAATAATCAAGGCCTATCCTATAAATTTCTGTTTGAGATCTTTCTAATATTCCTGCTGGATTTGGCATTTAGACGTTAATTTAATCACCCATTTCCATGGCAATGCCTGTTGGCTCAAACGGTTAGAAGCCCGACTAATGAGTAAACAATAACTTTCGGGGTTCGGGTTTGAATCGTGCGACCGGCAGAGATTGTCTCAAAACAAACTGATGATTGCAGGTTTAGCATGAAACACATGTGTATATGGAGCAATTAAGAAATAAATTTTATTCATAAATAATTATATATATATACATATATATATATATATATATATATATATGTGTGTGTGTGTGTATTATATAACGTTGTAATAATATAACACAATAAAAAAGATAACAAGAAATGGTTTGTATGTTCATCGAGATATCCGCTTTATTGTCTAAACACTTTCTAAAATTTAGTAGTTGAATGTGTTTTTCTTCATATCACTCGAATTGAGAACGTCTTTCACTAATAAAGACGAAATGTTGATGAACTTATAAACTATTCTCTGTTTTCTTTCTCTTTAATTGTTTACATACCCACATCTCTCTCTCTCTCTTTTCCCCTTCTCTCTCTTTCTATATATATATATATATATATATATATATATATATATATATATATATATATATATATATATATATATATGAATATGTATTCAGAAATTTGCAGTTGTGATGTAAGCAGTTCAGAATTTGCGGAAAAAGTTCCGATGCTTCTATATTATACGAACCGAATAAATGAAAACCATTGTTTAAGGTTTAGGGTAAAAATAAATTTTAAAAATCGGTTTGGTTTGTATTGTGTAGATTGTATGGCCACGTTAGTTAACTTTTGTTATCGTCACTTTTATTTAGCCGAATACGGGTATTTTCCATCGTGGTTGATTTGATTTTGTCTAGTAGTCGCTAATTTCAGAATACCCCATTCCCTGAAAAGATCTACAAAATTGAAAATGTTTAATAAGTAATCCCCACTCCCATATTTACATTTAAAATAGGTAAAAATCTAATTGTCATGAGTTAAACCAAATTTTTCCGTCCCAAAATTGAGTAACCATTCAGTTATACACCTCGAGTTACCGCGAAATCGGCAAGAAGTGGGTGTTCAT
>OY744531.1:91123075-91153075 GCA_963556195.1 Sepiola atlantica | reverse complement strand
ATACAACACTGCGGAGACGTCGTACCAAGGACGCTTATCAAGTAACAAAGAAATAACTTTGTTTATTCTTGTTTTTTGATGAAAAAAAAAAATGAAAAAAAAATGATTCAATACTGGTCACCCCTGAAGAAGGAATTTTATTCCGAAATCGATAGGATTAATGTAAAAAAAAATATGCAAAATAAGCAATGGGTAAGTTTGTATTTATAGAGTAAAAAATCAGTAGAAAATCTACGAGTGTTAATAATAGTGCTCAATGAAAAACAGAGCTATTTCTTTATTTATTATCAAAGTTTTATTTATACAAATATATCAAGGCTACATGGTCGGGGCATGTTTTAGTCGTAGCTTTTATAAGCAACGACATATTCACGATATTCTCGGGAGATCGAATAATGAAGAGTTTATTTTTCAACAAATAAGACTTAATTATGTTCCCAGAATGTAATTAAATACTGCAAGTGAAATAAGCTCAGTAGTTATCAGGTTATGTGAAACAGAGCTCCCACAGTATAATTCGGGCGATTACTAAATTTATGCATATTTTTTGAAACGCGTGTACATACGAAAAAAAAACATTGTTAATTGTTAAGTGTTGATTTTCGGAGCTTGATTATAATATTTAAAAAAATGTATTAAATATGTCATACATTTTATTCTCTATCTCTCTCTCTCTCTCTCTCTCTATATATATATATATATATATATATATATATATATATATATATATATATACACACATATTATGTATATATATATATATATATATATATATATACACATATTATGTATATATATATATATATATATATATATATATACACATATTATGTATGTATATATATATATATATATATATATATATATATATATATATATATACATATTATGTATATATATTGAAATAAAGTTTATTAACTGATCGAAAATGGTCGTATCTACGGCCGAAATATCTCGGTGGAACTTTACAACATGAGTTTTTGAGTTTATTTTTGTTAGTTGTTGAATTGCTTATTCTTTATTCCATTTTTATTTTTACATATATATATATATACAAAGTCGAGCCGTGCTGACGATTAGTAAAACTATGAAACACGTTCACGAATTACTCTTATGTATGTATATATATATATATATATATATATATATATATATATATATATATATATATATTCATTAATTTTATCCGGTCTGTCGTCCGTTAAAGATCGACTGGTCTCTGAAATATCGATCTCAAGATTCGATTTTCTCTCAAGTAATACCATTCATCTCACGGTACTCAAAGGTTTTCGGTCTTCCTGTAAATTATATTTGAATATCTGAGTTAAGGTTTCCACAATTTCGGTGCCTTCTTGCCAATTCAGAAAACAGGATTTGTTGAAGTTTCTATCCATTTCCATGCGCAGTACACATCTATTCTACTGTATGTTTCAGCGAATTAGAAGTGCATGCGTACTTTCCAAACATGCTTTTCTTGGAGTTTCCTCAGATTTCTTTCACCATTTAATATTCAATGTCTAATCATATGTGCCAGGCGGCCTATTACTTAAGTCGTATAGATTGTCATGTTTATTACAACACATACAAGTTGGAATGTACTGTAGCATATAAAATGTACATGACTACAGTACATTCCAACTTGTATGTGTTGTAATAAACTAGACAATCTATATGACTTAAGTAAGTGGGGGCATGGTTCAGCGGTAATCTTTCCAAAGTCGGAAGCTGCTGTCACATATTTCGTTGAGGTTAACAAGCTAATTTATTGGTCCCCCGATTTATAAAATCGGGAGACCTATGTTTTGAGGCATTTCCGTGTGTCCGTCCGTCCGTGTGTGTGTCCGTCCGTCCGTCCGGATTTTTCTCCGCAACCATCCATTGAATTTCTCTAAAATTTTGCATGAAGTTGTAACTTTGGGCAGGTTAGAAAGTGACATTCTCCGATTTTTGAAAAAAAATCTGGTTAGCCCCCGCCAGGGGGTCAAAAGGCTCCGAAATGGCAAAAAATGACATTTTCTGCCCCACAACTTTTCATCCATCCATTCAATTTCTCTGAAACTTGGCCAAAATATGGAGGCAATTGTTCCTAATAGAAAATAAGTATCGCTGACCTTGCAAAAAATCTGGTTCGCGCCCCCAGGGGGTCAAAAGCCCTCATAAATGGCAAAAAATGACCCTTTTCTCCCATAACGTTTGATCCATCCATTCAATTTTTCTGAAACTTGGCCAAAATGCTAAGGCAATTGTTCTGGATATAAAATGAGCATCCTTGACCTCAGAAAACTTCTGGTTCGCACCTCCAGGGGGTCAAATGGGGGTCAAAAATGCCCCAAATTGCCCAAATTTATTGCATTTTACACTCGCCACATCGAGTCACATACAGAGGGGGACCACGCACGCTCGGCGGGTTCTCTTTCCTTATAGTACTTCTAAGATTTGTGAAGCACATTACGTTGCCAAGTCAGACTTGATTCATAACGATGTGGTATGTAGTTACAAGGGTAAGAATGGTAAAGTATTTTCGGGTTTCTAATATAAACATGTAGGCCACAAACATAAATATACTTGGAAGGATATGATGTCATTGCCTGGATATAAGCCAATGTGCATTTTACAGGCGCCAAATCATCTGCAAATATTTGCTCGGGCTGAGGTATGATTCTGTTCAATTCATAGGAAGTCAACTTTCCCAGGCTTTACCTTCTTTCATAAAAGGGTTTGGTTTATTGCTAATCAATAGGTCCCTCACTATACACCAAGCTCCAGCCTCTGTCCCATCGCCGCAATGCATGATTGTGCTTGTATAACAAATACTTCAATGGATTGTGCTCAAATGAACTAGCTGTTCTAGTGCCCCCAGACTAACTCGACAATCAGCTAAATCCCATCCGTTCACTGTGGAGGCCCCCAGATGCAGGAGAGCGTTCTACTCCAATACCTTATTTCCTCGTGCTGACGGCCTCTTGAACTCACTCCCTGCTCCCTGTTTCCCCGACAGTATCGACATGCAGAGATTTAAAACTAATGTAAACAGACATCTCGCTACACGGCTCCTAACTTAGGATGACACCCAAAACCTACACCCTAATTCTCAGTTACCCCTTACGTCTACAGCGGCGGCATACCTTGTTTAGGGTCAAATATGTTTTTTAAAAAGTCTTCTAAATCCCCCCCCCCCCCAACCAGGGAATATCTACGGGTCTGTTATGACATTTTTTTGTAGGTCAGGATGCGCTCATAATAATGCGGTTATTTCTGAAAACCACAACTGGCCTTGTGTCTAACCTCTTTGTAAGGAGAAATATAATATGTGCTATATTATCAAGTGCTATTTTGTGGTGGACTTGTCTTTGAATTTAGAGGTGTCAAACAGTTGTAGTTCCGATTTTGATTGGACGTGAATCGATTGCCTGATGAATTTCGAAAGTATGCCCATGACTGCGGATAGATATATGCTGAACAGGGTTGAAGCGAGAACGCAGCCCTGTTTTACTTCTTGTGTTACGGCTTCGGATAATCTCTATTTGAGCAAACACCTGTGGCTATTCTATCGGATAATTCCCTGATTATTTATCAAAAAAAAATCTGTTTTGGCATCAATAGCTTCTAAAAGCAGTTTACACGGCTTCCTGTTTACAGTCTAAAATATCCTTTTGAATTATGCATGTAATGGTATGTTAAGCACTCTGCATATTAATTTCACCATATCTATAGTATTTCGTTCAAATGCCAGTCACACCGAGGGTCGTATAGTTTATCATAAGATACGTGCTGTTTTAGGCAGATGAGTACAATTCCAGCCTTTATATTGCAAGCGATTGAGAGTATGAAGATACCTGATTAGTTTCTAAAATTATTCATGTCACCAACCTAATTTGTATTCATGCGCCCTCTGATGCGTCAGTCATAATTTCTCCTTACAAAGATTACAATCAAGATATACTCTTACAAAACCTTATGTCTAGAATCAGTATTCCAATATTGATCAATATTCCTTACATGATACGATTTTAGAATATGTCTACAATACGTAGGCATATATTTCTAACAATATCTAACGTATATATATATATAGTAAGCAATGAAAATATATATGGCAATCAAGCTACACAAAGGCTCCCGTGTTTCATCCCCGGGGGGAATCGTCAGGCTAAATGCATGGAGTTATTTTTGTCAGGTGTTTTTATATACATGGCTTGCTAGTTAACCAATCAGCAAGCCATGTATATAAAAACACCTGACAAAAATAACTCCATGCATTTAGCCTGACGATTCCCCCCGGGATGAAACACGGGAGCCTCTGTGTAGCTTGATTGCCATATATATTTTCATTGCTTACTACATAGCTCTACTTACGTATCGAGCACTGTTGAAGTAAATACTGAAAACTGATACATAAAAAATAATATCTCCTTATAATATTTTATGTGGATACATAAAGTACTAATATATATATATATATATATATATATATATATATATATATTTATTTATTATTGCTTATTATCTATGTACGTATACGTTTCGTCCGTTTTCAATCGGGACTCTTCAGCATAGAGATATGACTATTCACGATTCGAAACCCTGGATTACAAGTATTTTTCAACTTCAATCCAACGTCGCTAACCGATCGGCTAATTCTGAATAGCTTATAAACAATGATAAGTTTAACACATTTAAAGCGGCGAGACGTACATATATATATATATATATATATATATATATATATATATATATATATATATATATATATATATATATATATATATATAGGGCTTTACGCACTCCACTACTTTTGGAGCTGCTCCTGCGCCAACACCCAAAATTGGAGCTGGCTACTCTCACGCTCTCCATTTTCAAAAAGGAGCAACTTCTGCTCCAACTTCTATAAAAAAGGAGCGGCTCTTTTTCAGCGCTCCATAATGAAAATGTACCTTCTTTCATAAACGTTCTATTCTGCCAATGAATGGTCGAAGGATAGGGGTGAGCGTCAAAGGATCTCGTCAATATGGGTTGGGATGTCACTTTAAGTGTAAGACCGTAAGATAATATTTGACAAAATCTCGCTAATATTTTGAGAGTTATAGGAGAACATGTCGGACGAAGTATAGGATTATAGGAAAATGTTCGTTTCCTGAGGTATAAAATAGAAATAGAAAAAACCCTAAAGTATTTTAAAACAATTTTAATTTTCATTACATTAATAACCTATTTTTTCAGGAAAGGAAAAGTTGACCCGATATTTTTTCTATTTATTTTGGAAGGGAATTTAGATTTGTTTTTAGTAAATAAAGTTTTACATTTAAACATTATTATTGATTATTTTCTTTTAAAGGAAACATTTTTTTGGAAGAGGGGAGACAGCCAGGGCAACATTACTCGTCGTGTTGTTGTTTAACATTTGTTTGTTTTACGAACGTAACTATATTGTATAATGTATATTATTATTTATAACAGAGCAACGCGCAAGTACTTTCAAACAAATCAATTTATCCATTTTGTTCTATAGTACAATTTGGGGCGAAAAATAAAACAATGAAGTTTATTTTTTAAAGATTGAATAAAACAAATATATTTCATAAGTTGCCCCAACAATATCAATAACTTGTCAATAAACAATTCAGAGATTCCTTTAATGTCTTAAAATTTCATACGAAATATCTGGCCTAGACCTTGGGATGTCGAAAAAATATCGGGTCAAATTTTCCTCCCGCCCCCCCCCCCCAAAAAAAATAACTGGAGCAAGTTTTCCTAGGTCGAGCAAATATATTTATTAAAATTAAAAAATTGAATAAAAAAGGTGAAACGATTATATTTGACATCTCTAACAAAAGCAAACTGTTTACAATTTTAATATTCGATAATAGATTTTTTAAGATAAAGAAAGATATCTAATCTACTTTCGGTTCTAAAAAACAACAAATTAATCAGAAAGTCTAATTATTTGATTTTTTAAATTAAAGTTTAAGATATTTTCTTTAATTTAATTAAGTTTAAACATTCGTTTAATTGTAGAATAGGGACCGCTGTTTGCTTTCGCTCATTTCGCTAGGTATTCGCCCAAATTTAAGATGAAACTGATTGCTGGTCTTAATTGTATTTTTGGTCCTGATATAAAATTCTCATTTACTTTTTAAAGTGTTGAGAATCTAACTTTAATTCCAGGTTTTAATCGCTGGCGGCCATGTTGGTTTTTATTGTTTTTTTCCTTGGACTAAATATATTTTTCCTTGGACTAAAGATATTTTTAGTGCTTTAAAATGTTATTACACACACAAAAAACACTTTGAACATTTTATTTACAAAAGCAAGTTTTAACGGAATTTAACGAATTTAAAAGCAAACATGAAAAGGTTAAAACATACTAGTCGTGAATTTTAGAATAACAAAATGTCGTCCAAAAGACGATGGGTAAAAATGTGGCATAAACGTTCAATTTGATATATGCTAAAAAAATAGATTAGAATTTGTGTCAGGACAAAATGTACCATTTCAACCCAAAAATCGATTTTATCGAACATTTGGGTGAATACCGAGCGAAATGGGCGAGAAAATCCAACGGCCCCTATAGTATAATTGAACCTAAAATTCTTTATTTAAAAACACGAATTAAAAGAAAAATTGACTTATTTATTCAATCACAATAAACATACTTTTCATAAATACAAAAAAGTTCAAATCTATAAGAAAATAACTTCAAAGACATCTACAGACTAACTGGCGCATTTAAAGACAGTTGGTGCCAAATTGTCTGTCTTCTGCCTTAAAAAAAGTGACCCATCAGAAATTTAACACATAGATGTAAAAATCTGAGAACTTCAAATGTTTTCCTTCTTTCTCCCTGTCTCGCCCTCCCTCCCTCTCCATCTCTCTCTTTCCCTATCTCATATACATTTACCAGATATAATTTAAGAAAATAACTCAGAGTAAACTCTGAGACTTTCTTTTCTTTTCCTTTTTATTGCTGAATAAAAAATTAATGTTTAAAAGAAAAAAATCAAATAATTTTGGAGCGAGGAGCACGGAGCGATAAAACCACCGCTCTTTAGTACCAAATGGAGTTGCACCCGCTCCACTCACGCTGAATATAAAATGAGTCCTCCTCTCCTTCGTTCGTTTTCAGATTTCTAACGCTGTCTACTGGGATCGCAAGAGTTTTATTGCCTTTGAATGTAATCTTCTTTCTTTTGAGTATTTCTATCGGACCTGGAAGGAAAAAATGGCCGAATACACTACGCCAGTTTAATTTTATTTGAATTGTATTTTATTCGAATTGCATTTTTTTTTGGTTTGCGTTATTCCTATCAGCTATTGGAGACTCTGAATTCGGACATTATAATATTCAAAACCAAGTGAGTCTTCTGAACTTTTTATATTATTTGTCTTCTCTATCGTTTTTTTTAGCAATTTATTAATTTGCATACACCTTGAATACAATTTTCACTATTATCTACTACATCGACAGTAAATGAACTTCCAGCCTGGATAACTTTTTTTCGCTTTTTTTGCTCTTGGACTACCATTCACCATTTGGATTATTCTTTAATCAACACCTTGGATGTCTTGCCTGGAGCTATTTTAGACTTGTTGACTTGGATGAATTGTATAGTTTCACTAAATAGTATCTTTTGGGCCGATATATTTGATGTTGTATATACATTTATGTATTTTTCTCTATATATATTTTTATATATTTTTCAAAGTTTAATTTTTATTACCTGCAGTAATATCATTGCGGTAATGGTCCTCTGAGGAGAAGATTTTCTTTGAAAACTCATGAGTTAAGGAATTTAAAGAACTTTGCCTGAACTTTGAACTGTAATAAAATTTGATTCGTACCTAATTTATTCTTTCATTTTATCTATTGCTATTAATGCTCTATCCAGTATATTGAACTTTAATTCTTATCCGGGTGTCCACTAATTGAAGATATTAGTTGCCTCTTATATCTTTTGTTGTATTAACCTTATATATATATATATATATATATATATGGGAAAATGAAAAAGGAAAACCCAAAAAAAAAAAAAAAAATGGATGTTTTTTATGTGTACATCAACGTTTCGTCTTTATTTATAAGACTTCATCAGGATGATAAAATAGAGAAAAAATGTCATGCAAGTACAGATACATGTAGGGTAGACATATTGGGAAAAATAGAATGAAATAGTGGCCAAACGCTGGGTGGACGTCCGTATTTGTAGGGGAAATACAAATACGGACGTCCACCCAGCGTTTGGCCACTATTTCATTCTATTTTTCCCAATATGTCTACCCTACATGTATCTGTACTTGCATGACATTTTTTCTCTATTTTATCATCCTGATGAAGTCTTATAAATAAAGACGAAACGTTGATGTACACATAAAAAACATCCATTTTTTTTTTTTTTTTTTTTTTCATTTTCCCATCACGTCGGATTACTCTCATCCTTCTCTTCCCATATATATATATATATATATATATATATATATATATATATATATATATATATATATATATATATATATATGAAATGAGGTTGAGTTAATTCACCGGAAGATGTTACGGTAATCTTTGACCTCCATTCTTCGATTTGGTTTAATTTCTTGAATCGCTAATGATTTGAACAAGCTCTGAAGACCATTTTAACAACAATAAAAGGTTAGTCTATTTCAATGAAATTATGGTAAGTCTTTAACGTATGTAACGTATTATTTTTAAATTAATAATTTGTATATTAGATCTCATATCTTTTCGATTGCCCACTTTAATAATCTAGTTCCACAATTCTCAGACTCAAAGTTTGCTTTCCTTTGGGCTCATCAGTGGACACATAAAGTCAATTTGTTTTACTGATGAGTCCAAGGAGGTGAAATTCTAGTCTAAAGCTTCCAGTCTGTGTCTTTCAGTGTGTGTGGGCTGCGGCATTTTTTGATTGTGGAAATGATTATATATCATCTCGCATTAAAGATCTAATATATATATATATATATATATATATATATATATATATATATATATATATATATATATAGTCTCGGAAGTATCTCAACCATTAAAACTATATAAGGAAAAAAACAAAACAAAAAAAACTGAAGTCCAAAGTCGTTCAGTGGAAAATCACTCATATATATATATATATATATATATATATATATATATATATATATATATATATATATATATATATAAAGTGCGACTGTACTCACCTCGAACACTTATGTAAATTAGATGGCAAAATAATACCTCTATTTTACTTCTATCGATAAAAAAATATAAAGCATAATAATACTTGCATATAGTACTAGTATTACCACTACTACTATATTATACTACCACTAATAATAATCATGATATCACTGATAATATGAATGCAAAGAGAATTATTATTTGTAGTTATGCAAGAAATATATAATCAAATGTGTTCCGATGAACTTGCTGTACGTGTGCCCCCCTCGATGTAAATATCCTGGACCAATCCGGCCATCAGCCAAAGTAAACCCTTCCATTATCGAGGTCTCCAGATACGGGAAGGCTTTCTACTCTAATTAATTCTTTCCTCGAACTGCTAATATTTTGAATTCCCTCCCTGCTCCCTGTTTCCTTGACTTTACGAACATGACCTAATTTAAATTAAATGTGAACATACATCTCGCTGCACAACACTTCACTTGTGATTACGTCTAAGAAAAAAAAAAAGAATATCTTCACATATATGGGAAAATTTATGAATTTTCGAATAGATTCTAAGTAGAATAAATAGCCGTAGTGGTTGTGATAAAGGATATTTCTGGTCTATCTATCTATCTATCTATCTATCTATCTATCTCTCATATATATATAATATTTGTACACATATATAAAATTGTATTTATATATATATATATATATATATATATATATATATATATATATATATATAAAGTATAAATTTTTATTTATACAAATATTATTGGTTACATATGTGCATACATGTTTCAGCTGCAATCTCTTGAGAGAATCAGCTACTTGTTATTTAAAACAAAAACAAAAACCGGTAGGTCTGAGAAAGCTGGTTTTCGAGAGAGATCTAAGCTGAAACATGTATGCACATATGTAACCAATAATGTTTGCATAACTAAGAATTTATACGAAAAACAGCTCTACTTGTAATTGGACACTTTTTAAAAAACACTGGAGTGTAATTAGATTAACGTCTAGGAAACAAAAATAATACATGTACGTTATATATATATATATATATATATATATATATATATATATATATATATACATGTATATACTAAGCTATGAAAATATATTAATGGCAATTAAGCTACACAGAAGCTCCCGCGTTTCATCCCCGGAGAGTAATCTTCACCCATTTTAGCCTGAAGATTCCCCCCGGGGATTGTGTAGCTTAATTGCAATAAATATATTTTCATAGCTTACTACCTAGCTCTACTTACGTATAGAGCACTGTTGAAGTAAATACTGAAAATTGATACATAAAAAATGATATCTCCTTATAAAGTTTTATGTGGATACATGAAATACTAATATATATATATATATATATATATATATATATATATATATATATATATATATATATATATATATATATATATATATATATAAATATGTGTGTGTGTATGTGTGTGTGTGTGTGTGTGTTTGTTACTGCGTGCTAGCGCGTGTGAATCGAGTGGTCGCAGTAATGATCAGTATGCATATTATCCAATGTAAAAGATAGACAGAATTTTTCTTTTTAAAGGGAGACTACTGTCTTTGGCCAAATGATTATCATTTTCGTCTTTTTTCGAATTGTTATTTTTAAATAAGCCCGAATAACATTTCTACCGTAGAAAGTACAATACCGTCACTCTATTCATAAAAAAATGTCTGACCACTTTTCTGCGGCTCTTTTTGGTCAAGATCAAAGTGTAGTATCTGTTCCGATGGATACTGCACTCCATAGACTGGTATCGTCTTGGCCTTTGGGGCTTGATTTACGCCGGTCTATGGGACGGTCCTGTGCAGTTCTCGGAGGTCTACCCTCCCAGGCTTTGCCTCTCCTCTTTGGGGAGGAGTACGTTTATTGCTTACTGCCTGAGGCGCCCCTACCGGGGAATGCCGACGGGGCTGCCCAGGCAATTTTTAATGGCCAGAGTGCTCACCTTCTCGGGCGCTGATTTTTCAAGTCCCACTTTCCCGACTTGACCTTAAGTAACATCTTACCTTGTGGGAGTAAGATAAAACTGGCCTTGTGCCTAACCTCCTGGGTAGGTAAATTTATATATGTGTGTTTGATTTTAGCCTTGACTTACACCTCATCATTTTATGATTAATCGATTATTTATTCAATAAAAAACGAAACAGCATAAGCGAACAATATAATAATTTACAAACATTAAAATTCCAGCACGCGTCTTTTTTTATCTCTTAAGCATGTCGCCCATTTAGATATTGTGTTAATAGTAGAAAAGAGAATGCGTATTTCCGTGACTCTTTTAATTTTGAAACAATGATAGAAGCATTTAAATTGTCGAAAAGAAATTCAGTTTCTGCTTTTGATATTTTTTATCAATTTTTAACTATTTAATGATTGGCAAATTTGAAAGCTATTTACACCAAATAATTATATAAATGGAGATTAGCCATCATTATTATAAAGACATTAGTTATACTTTTATAACAATTGGGTTTAATTAATAATGTCATCACCAAACGATACCGTAATAAGTAAATTTAACTTTGTAAATCCTAGTAAGAAAAATATTTATCTTCCTCCCACAAGGTAAGATGTGACACAAGGTCGGGAAAGTGGGATTTGAAAAGCCAGCGCCCGGGAAGGTGAGCACTCTGCCCGTTAAAAATTGGCTGGACAGCCCCGTCGGCATTCCCCGATAGGGGCGCCTCAGGCAGTAAGCTATAAACTTACTCCTCCTCAAAGAAGGGAGGAAAAGCCTGGGAGGGTGGACCTCTTAGAATTGCACAGGACCGTCCCATAGACCGGCGGAAATCAAGCCCCGAAGGCCAAGACGATACCAGTCTATGGGGTGCAGTATCTATCGGAACAGATACTACACTTTGATCTGGCCAAAAAATCGATTTGTTTTGTATGTTAGAGTGAAACAAAAATCAAAGTAGAACCCTACCCCTAATCTTAACATTAACCCTAACCCTAACCCTAACTCCCAGGCAACACCGGGTTAGTACTACTAGTTTTTAATAACCTTCCTGAAATTGATATCTTTACTATCTTGTTTCGATTAATCTTCTATTTTACTTAGTATTGTGATCAGTGTTAGGTAATGCGTGTGTGTTCTGCGTTCAGTTAATGTCTTCTATTTGAGAGGGTGTGTAGTTTGTGTCGTGCGTGTATTGTAGGTTTTGGGGGGCATTCCCGAGGGTGCGTGAGTGTTGTGAGCGTGTTAGCAGCAGCAACGACAGCGGATGTTTTTTTTTACGTATCGATTTTCGATTCGACAAAAGCTAAAACAAATATTTTTTTTCGGACCCTCACAGCACATCACTTCCAAATCTAGCGCGTAGTATAAAACACCAAACACGGCGTTTGTCCTTCTCTTTTCTATTTTTTTTTGCCCCCAGAGATAACAGACGTGCACACGTCCCAATGAAGCCTAGGTATTTTGGGTTGAAGGGCGCTCAACAAGCACTACACACATGACGAGAGACATTTACGAACCATTATACGCTTAGCGACAGCGCGTACACGCCGCCAGCCGAACGCACGTACATAAAAGTTAATAAACGCATAAACTCTCTCACTAACACTTTTTTAATGGAAATTTTACATATATATATATTTTAATTAATTAATTCATTTATAAACCAATTTAGTTTATACAGATTTTTATAATTAATTTGTGAATTAATCATAAAAATCTGTATATAATAAATTTGTTTATAAATAAATTAATTTAAAAAATCTATACATATATATATTTACATATATATATATAAAGTATGAGTAAAGATCTGATTGAAACTAGATGTATGAGGACGGATCGATAGATCGATGCATGTCAGCGTATATCCGAATCGCCTTTTCCTTTATTTTCTTCATCTGCACAAATGTATTTTGTAATTTCACTCTTTCATTACGAACGGAAAACAACTAAATGTATGAAGAACAAAATTAATGAATTACTTAAATTTAAATTCAAATTAGTTACCTTTTTTAACTGTTGTATGAATAATAAATAGGCTGAAATTAGTGAAAGCGGTAGATATCAAAATAGATGAAAGGAATAGAAAAATTAATTGATTGTTGGTATTATTGTGATTGGTCGGACTACTGTTCTCATCTTAGATGCTATTCTTACAAATTTTCGGCCGAATAAACCCGTGGCGGAACGGATAAAATGATAAGTTATAATTAGTTTTGTAAGAGACAGTTTTATTGAGGTTCTTCGGGCGTTAGTAGGAATACAATTACGAATTACTTAAGACTTCTACCCCGTCGTGGCTGCTGAAACGAGATAAAGCTACCAACGTGGATTAACTTAGCCGTTCCGTTCAAAATTCCATAAATATTCACGAGTTCGACAGGACGCACTTAAGAAGGTCGGAGGTTACATCGACTGAAACAGTAGCATATTTCCAAAAAAACTGCAGGCTTGTGGAACTCTAGTCTTGCTGACTGTTTTCCTCCTACCTATAGGCTTCGTCTTTTCAAGACTAAGACCAATAGGCATCTCCTGTCTTTTCGATACTCATCTTTTGTTGTTGTTAGCTCCTTACATAAAGTGGCTTCATTCCTTGTCTGGAGCGATTTCCGTAAAACAAAACGTGGTAAGAATAACACTCAATATGACTCGTCCGATAAATAGCGAATTAAAAAAGGAAAAATGCGCTCATTTTTATATTTTTGAATAATAAACAAAACGCTCAGGATAGCGAAAAATAAAAACGCACCGTAAGAACAACGGCGGCTATCGCCAAAACCCAGAAACAATATATATATATATATATATATATATATATATATATATATATATATATATATATATATATATATATATATATATATATATATATATATACATAGAGAGAGAGAAAGAGAGATATTTATATATACATTTATATATATATATATATATATATATATATATATATATATATATATATATATATATATATATTTATATGGAATGGTTAATATATGAAATTAGTGGATAAGTATGTCAACAAAGTAGTTTAAATAAAAACACAAACACATCTGAAAAGCCGACCGATATAATTCGGACGTGAAACCGGCCTCAATCTGTGAAGGAAAAGTGTTTATTCAAAAAAGAATTTCACATCGGGCATTATGATCGGTTCCACGACCAATATATCGGTTGCTTTAGAGATGCCTTTGTGTAATTAATTAAACTATTCTGTGTACATGCTTATCCATAAATTCCACATACCAATCCTTCCATTTTGTCTGAAATGTCAGTTCACGTATTAAACTTCACCACACACACACAGACACACATAGACACACACACACACAGACATACATACATATATATATATATATATATATATATATATATATATATATATATATATATATATATATGATGGTTTATAACTAAAAGATAACTTTTAGAGAATTAGACCTATTGTGAGATGAGGAATAGAGCAAAAATAAGGTGAGTCAATTAAAAATAGTTAGACCTGTAAATGGAAACAGATCAATATCTTCAGTTGTTCAGAACAAGGAGCATTTAGTAAATAAAAATATAAATATAAATAAAAATAAAAATATTTATTCTTCTTAGAATAAAGAAGAATAAATATTTTTATTTACTAAATGCTCCTTGTTCCGAACAACTGAAGATATTGATCTGTTTCCATTTATATGTCTAACTATTTTTCATTGACTCGCCTTATATATATATATATATATATATATATATATATATATATATATATATATATATATATATATATATATATATATATAGATATATATATATATACCACTTTCTTTACTATTGCATGTATATACACTTATAATGAAGTGAAATTATATGATATATTGTGCATATATTTTTCAGTATATACTTCAGCAGTGCCCAATACGTGTATAGATCAGAATTCTAAACAGTCTTACTACAGAATCCTGATTAGATATTTATCTTTGATCTTTTGATTCAAACCGTTACAATTAACTCATGCAGAAGGCTTCACTTTTATTTGTATCTCTAAATATAAGGAGGTAAGCATTTATTCTCACTCGTATCTCAACAAAGGGAACTAACTCTTAGAATTTTACATTTTAATCCCAATTAAATGTCTGATAGTAGTAGAGAATTCTCATTAATAAGTTGATATTACTTAATTAGTCAAATTTTACAATATTATTCTATAATTATACCTAAAGTCTATACAAAACTAGATAGTTTTTCTTTATGTATTGCACTGCGGATGGCATTAGTGATTCTGTCGTTAAAGAAAGGTAGTTTAAAAAGATTTTTTTATAAAATAAATTCCAGATTTTTAGTTAAGGATAAGTGCTTATCTCCCCTTATTTAGAGTTCCAAATAAACGTTTATATGTAAAAACAAGGGTAATGGGTGTAGGGGTACCCTTAGATATGGTATAAGCGTTTATTTGGCATCACTGGTAGCCCTTTTTCATGTGAAATATTGACGCTGAAAACAAGTAAAACTCCTAGATTTATTGATTTATCATAAAAACTGACCGAGTTAGTGCTTCACATGTAAATAGAAAATAACTTGTAAATCAAAAATGTCATATTCGAAATTTAAAACTTTTCCATACTCGGATCTTGCCCAACTTTTTGTATGTTGTAGATTAGACCCAGTTTAACATAAAACCACATAAAAAGTTGCAATTTTTTTTAGGTAGGTGTACTCTGGCAGCATATTGATCCGTCTAATGTTTATTGGTACCTTCAACGGTTAGAAGCAATAGATCAAAATGAAATATCTTATCATGAATCTGCAATTCATCTTTTTGGAAATTCGGATCTAGGTGGGTATTTTAAAAAATACTATCGTTTTAGTGATCAAAGTGATTATTTGGGGAATAGCTTGAGAAACAACGAGTCTTTCATATGGGCCCACTAAATCTATAAAATAAATAAATAAAATTATGTTATTTTAACTAGAGCGATAAACGGGACTTTTAACGTAATTCGCTTAATATCCGCTATCGTATTTAAATATTACTCTTAAAATTAGTATAAACATTATATCATCGAAATAGTCATGGTCTACCATGTTATTGTATAATGTAGGGTATTTTAGGCACATTCAACACATTATGCATTTAATTAATTAATTTTTAGATTTATGTATTCTTCTTAAATTCTGCAGTATTTAATACGTCCTGGGGATTAAAAAGATTTTATTTGCTTGATAATAAATAGATTTGATATTATTTGATCTCCTGAGAATATCTTTTTTGTTTGTTTATTCTTTAATAATAACTATTTATTATATATATATATATATATATATATATATATATATATATATATATATATATATATATATATATAATAATATCCTTATTGTCTGGAAGTGGGGGAGTGAATTAACGTCTAAATGGCAACTTCAGCGGCCATCTAGTAAGCTGTCAACAAAACTCAATAGGCGTGGCCCAAAGTATCGCATTACGCTACACACAACAACACACGCACACGAATATATATATATATATTAATAGAAATTGGTAGTTTGCTGTAAGCATTGCTGGGAGTAATAATAAGAGTTTTTAAAAAGGTTTAAGGCAATGCGAAGATCCGGGTTGCTGGAAGCTGTGAAGAACAAAAACAGAACAAAACCGAAATAAGTCGGATATAGATCGAAAGGTTTGTTTATTTTTCTAGACAGCAAGGGTGTTAGTTTGTAATGTCCGGATTGTCAAGAATCAATTTGATATTTCGAGAGATTTTTTTTTTTTTTTCCTCTTCCTCTCCTTGTCAAAAATAAATAAAAGAAAAATCCCGGGTACCGAGAAAATGCCAGGAGCGCTGGGGGGTTAAACCGGAAGTGTTCAGAGTAAAGTATTCAGAGGAAAACTAAATAGATTCATTTTATTTATTTATTTTTTTTTTTTTTTAAATATATATATATATATATACACCCATATATATATGTAATTGTCTGTTGTTTCTATTTATTTAATTTTTATTTTTATTTATATGTTTACTATTATTGTTATTTGTATTTTTTTTTGTTTTTTTGTTTTTTTGTTTTTTTGTTGTTTTTTTTTCCGTATATAAAACGTAGTTATTACTTATAGTATATATGTTTGTCAACAGGCTGATTCCGGCATTAGATTTTAAATGTGTGTTGATAGCTAATTATTTGTTGTCGGTGCAGTATATTAAAATTTAGTTATGTCTGGTTAAGTTTAATCCTTATTTATTGGTTTTAATTTATCTCTTAAATGCCTATTGTTTTAGTTATGGAAAGTTTGCTGGTTAAGGGGAGACAAATCTCTTATTTTTGGTATTCTGTTATTCTGTTAATTGGCTTTGTATGTTGAATTTATTTAACTAAAGTAATGGTCAATTCTTAGTATAACGGATATGATTTGTGCAAATAGTGTTTATTATGGGGGGGGGTTATTATCTGGGGATGGGTTCGGGGGGGGGTAGGTTATATGATGAAGGTAGAATTTAATTCATGTCTTTGATTCAAAAATGGGCTAAGTTTGGAAATGAGAATAGCTTCCATCAGTCTTAGGTCGCCTAGGTTCCTGGTCGAGGCTAAAATGGAAACTTTTATGTCTTGTTGTGTAGTATTGCATGAGGAAGTATGTTTGAAGAAGGAAGATATATTTGTATTCATGTGTTCTTTTATACGTTGGTGTAATTGTCTTGTAGTATATCCAATATAGGAGTGGTTACAAATAGTGCATGATATATTGTATACACAGTTAGTGCGGTGGCATAGTCCAGTGGTAGGAATGGGACAATTGGCTAGGGAGCATGGTTCTTGGGTGCGTGTAGTGCGTTTTTTGGAAAGGTGTTGACGTAAGGTGGTGCCGGTGTGGGTGAGTTGAATGTCTAGTTTTTCTTTATGTATTGCACTGCGGATGGCATTAGTGATTCTGTCGTTAAAGAAAGGTAGTTTTAGGAAGCATGTGTTGGAGAGTGTGTTGTGTCTGCGTGGTCTGGTCTTGCTGAGGTGGGTTATTGTGGAAGTGGGGTAGCCGTTGGTGATTAGGGTTTGATGGAAGTCTTTGGTGTGTTTAATTTTATTGGCAGTAGATGAGCATTTATTTTGTATGCGGGTAATTTCATTACGGGCATAGTCTAGTTTGGCTTTAAGGGGCAGGGCAGATTTAAAATGAACAAATAGGTTTTTACAGGCAGGTTTTCTGTAGAAGTTGGTCTGTATAGAACCGTCTTCTGTGATTTTGAGGTTGAAGTCGAGGAGAGATAGTGATGGACAGACTCGAGCAACAAGCCCTCAACACCTGCCACTCACATATCTTCTTCACTAGATACATAGATGACATTCTTGTCCTCACCTCATCTCGTGAAGAAGCTATCAGCATTTTCGACACTTTCAACAACACCGACCCCCATATAAAATTTACTATTGAACACCCTAGCGACTCCGGCTCACTATCTCTCCTCGACTTCAACCTCAAAATCACAGAAGACGGTTCTATACAGACCAACTTCTACAGAAAACCTGCCTGTAAAAACCTATTTGTTCATTTTAAATCTGCCCTGCCCCTTAAAGCCAAACTAGACTATGCCCGTAATGAAATTACCCGCATACAAAATAAATGCTCATCTACTGCCAATAAAATTAAACACACCAAAGACTTCCATCAAACCCTAATCACCAACGGCTACCCCACTTCCACAATAACCCACCTCAGCAAGACCAGACCACGCAGACACAACACACTCTCCAACACATGCTTCCTAAAACTACCTTTCTTTAACGACAGAATCACTAATGCCATCCGCAGTGCAATACATAAAGAAAAACTAGACATTCAACTCACCCACACCGGCACCACCTTACGCCAACACCTTTCCAAAAAACGCACTACACGCACCCAAGAACCATGCTCCCTAGCCAATTGTCCCATTCCTACCACTGGACTATGCCACCGCACTAACTGTGTATACAATATATCATGCACTATTTGTAACCACTCCTATATTGGATATACTACAAGACAATTACACCAACGTATAAAAGAACACATGAATACAAATATATCTTCCTTCTTCAAACATACTTCCTCATGCAATACTACACAACAAGACATAAAAGTTTCCATTTTAGCCTCGACCAGGAACCTAGGCGACCTAAGACTGATGGAAGCTATTCTCATTTCCAAACTTAGCCCATTTTTGAATCAAAGACATGAATTAAATTCTACCTTCATCATATAACCTACCCCCCCCCCCCGAACCCATCCCCAGATAATAACCCCCCCCCATAATAAACACTATTTGCACAAATCATATCCGTTATACTAAGAATTGACCATTACTTTAGTTAAATAAATTCAACATACAAAGCCAATTAACAGAATAACAGAATACCAAAAATAAGAGATTTGTCTCCCCTTAACCAGCAAACTTTCCATAACTAAAACAATAGGCATTTAAGAGATAAATTAAAACCAATAAATAAGGATTAAACTTAACCAGACATAACTAAATTTTAATATACTGCACCGACAACAAATAATTAGCTATCAACACACATTTAAAATCTAATGCCGGAATCAGCCTGTTGACAAACATATATACTATAAGTAATAACTACGTTTTATATACGGAAAAAAAAAAAAAAAAAAAAAAAAACAAACAAAAAAACAAAAAAAAAAACAAATAACAATAATAGTAAACATATAAATAAAAATAAAAATTAAATAAATAGAAACAACAGACAATTACATATATATATGGGTGTATATATATATATATATATTTAAAAAAAAAAAAATAAATAAATAAATAAAATGAATCTATTTAGTTTTCCTCTGAATACTTTACTCTGAACACTTCCGGTTTAACCCCCCAGCGCTCCTGGCATTTTCTCGGTACCCGGGATTTTTCTTTTATTTATTTTTGACAAGGAGAGGAAGAAAAAAAAAAAAAAAAAATCTCTCGAAATATCAAATTGATTCTTGACAATCCGGACATTACAAACTAACACCCTTGCTGTCTAGAAAAATAAACAAACCTTTCGATCTATATCCGACTTATTTCGGTTTTGTTCTGTTTTTGTTCTTCACAGCTTCCAGCAACTCGGATCTTCGCATTGCCTTAAACCTTTTTAAAAACTCTTATTATATATATATATATATATATATATATATATATATATATATATATATATATATATATATATATATATATATATATATTAGTATTTCATGTATCCACATAAAACTTTATAAGGAGATATACTTTTTTATGTATCAATGTTCAGTATTTACTTCAACAGTGCTCGATACGTAAGTAGAGCTAGGTAGTAAGCTATGAAAATATATTTATGGCAATTAAGCTATATATATATATATATATATATATATATATATATATATATATATATATATATTAGTGTTGAGACGATACCAATATTTTTCCCGGTTCTGATACAATTACCGATTCTGTTCTAAAGAAATTCCGATTGCAATACACTTACCGATTCCGATTCCGATTCCGATTCTAAAACCGCCAGACAAATCAGAATTTCAATTGGGTGTATTTAGCGGAGAGTCCGCATTAACTTTTAAATGTATATATATATATATTTTTCTTTAATTTCACAAATTTCTAAATAGTTGCTCATTGTTATTCTATCTAAGATTGTGAGATTCTCATCTCAATTTTACCTGCGCCATTCAATCAGACAATTTATTCCGGTGCCATTTTTTACCTAAATTTGTTATTATGATCTATAAATTTCAGTTTTAACTGGTAGTAAAAAAGCAATAAATATTTATCATTTCATCATTAGTACCAGCAATGGTAAATAAACTTTTAAACAAAAAGAATAAATTTAAAAAATAAAAATAAAACGGTTTTAGAATGGGAACTTACGGTAAACTGTTTCCGATACCGATACCGATACCGATACCGATTCCGATTCTGATACCGATTCCGATACCCCAAAAAGTTCTGATTGTCCGATTCCGACCAATCGTCCCAACTATAATATATACACACACACACACACATATATATATATATATATATATATATATATATATATATATATATATATATATATATATATATATATATATATATATATATATATATATATATATATATATATATAGTAATCCAGGCGAAGTTAACATCTACCGGATAGGAATCCAAAGAATTTATAAAAAGTGCTCAATATCAAATAAAGCTTTTCTGTATATGATTGTTTTTTTTTTATTGGAACAGACATGTACAAAGTTTGCCACACTGGCATGTCGATGTTACGATCTACAGCTGTTAAAAGCTGAGATCAGGAAGAATTAAACGTTGATCCTTCCCTCAGATCATATTTGAGAACCGAAATTCGATTTGAGGGAAGAAATAATCAACTTCTAATTTACCCTGATGAGATCTCAGCTTTTAACAGCTGTAGATCGAAATATCGATATGCCAGTGTCGCAGATTTTGTACATGTCTGTTTGAATAAAAACAATCAATCATATATATATATATATATATATATATATATATATATATATATATATAATTGGCCAGCATTCCCTCTTTTATGCATGTTTTATGAAACAGGAGTGCTAACTTCTGCTTATTCAACTTTTGATCCGTTTTTTCTAGTCTTCGTACGACGGATTTGATGTCATAATCCAAGGAGTGTTAAACTCTCCGTATTTTGGGCGAACAGTTTCGACCGACATCGGTCGTCGTCGGGCGGTTTCAAAAATGAAATAAATTGGTGAATCTATCAAGAGGACGCTCTTTTAAATTATTTCAACATCACTTCAATACACCTTCACCCCCCTCATAACGGGAATGGTTGATGTTTGGTCTATTAATGCTTCCATTATGAGGTGAAGGTGTATTGAAGTGCTGTTGAAATAATTATAATGAATACGATCGATGTCGGTCGAAAACGTTCGCACAAAATGCGAATATTTTTCCACCCCTAGGATTATAACATCAAATCCGTCGTACGAAGACTAGAAAAACGGATCAAACATATATATATATATATATATATATATATATATATATATATATATATATATATATATATTAAAATTAGCGCCAAACCACGCTTGCACACACCGGATTTCACTTTCTCTAAGGACGTCAACAAAATTGGACGATCAATTTGTTTTCTCTACAATGAGAAGACAATCGCTTGATTTTCTAACTCACGCAAGATGAGCGAAAAAAAGAAATAATCTTTGAAAATGCTTTTTTACAGCGAAAGTATCAGACATATATTTATAAAAAAACGATTGTATCATTTAATAAATATATATAAAAAAAAAATTCTTGGTGTTTCTAAATTCTATAAATAACCTTCAATAAACGTTTTTTTAAAGATGTGTAACCTATCTTAATATATATATATATATATATATATATATATATATATATATATATATATATGTGTTACAGCTTAATTATCGAATGTTTGTTACTTTAATGGGTTTTTTCTATATATTTTTATTCCACAAAATACAGGTTAAAATATTACTCAGGTTTGGGAATGAGTTATGTTGGGATAAACGCATTTAATTCTTTTCTAATTTGCTGTAATTTGCAATGAACTCAGCACGTTACCCATATCTTTTAGAAAAAACTGTTTTGAATGTAATTTACCATTATTAAATACTTGCAATTTATTACTGAAATATAATTCTTACACGAAATTAATATGATAAGAATGTATATAGCAAAGACTTATATATAGAATTCAATATGAGTGCCGGCATTCGCCATTAATTTCTGAAACTAATTCAAAACCACGGAGTAACCATAGTAAATAACGGGAAGATTATAATGTAGGATCCGGTAAAATAAATACATTTGAATATACTTCTTAAAATGTCTCTCAACTGACAAAGATCGCGCACTTTTTGTCGTAGATGACTATCTCGCTTCGCTGCTAAATTAAATTTCCCCGTTTCTGATCAAACAGCTGCTAAGCTCTTCTTCCCACATTTCCAATGGATACCATTTTAAATACAAATAATACTTAAAATAAAAAAGTGAAACATTATATTTGTTATTTATTGCAGGGTGAAGGCAACGCACACCGGACCTCTAATCATCGTGATCGATACTCGAGCCAGAAGATGTCTATTACCAGAAAGAAGAAGGAGGAGGGCTTATGTGGGCTCGGTTCCTGCACTCCGAAATTCCTCCAGTCCTATGCTAACATCAAAGTCTTCGGCGTCTTCTACGGATTCAACTTTTTAGTAACCATTTCGGTGGGTATATACCTTTCTTCGCAGATTACCTCCATCGAGAAACAGTTTAATTTTTCCAGCGAAGAGAGTGGCTTGATCACCAGCACAAACGACATTGGTTTCGTCTTGACTGTTCTCATTTTCAGCTTCTATGGGCGAAGATCTCATATCCCCGTGTGTCTTGGAATCAGCACCGTGCTCTTTGGAATATCAGGTAACAATTTAAAATATCATAATAGGTTATTTCTTTCAAAAATAATTTATGGAACAAAGGGCCATCGACAATTTCTGTAAGGAAACGCTTTGCGAAAAGTAACGGAGTTTTCAATCGGATCAAGTAAATACGGAAAGAGAATGTTAACACTAAAATAATCTACCTGCATAAAGAAAGGCTTTTTTGTTAGATTTCTAAAATATTTCAAATACGAAATGTTTACTTTAGAATGATCTCCAATGCGAAATAATCAAATATATAGCAAAACAATGTGAATGCCTACTTAAGAGAATTTGAATGCCTAATGGGGAGAATCTGAATGCTTACTGTGCAGAATTTAGATGCTTACTGAGGAGAATTTAAATACCTACTTGGGACAATTTGAATGTTTACAGGAGAGAAATTGAATGTTTACTGCCGAGAATTTGCATTCCTACTGAGGAGAATTTGAATGCCTACTAGGGATAATTTTAATGACTACAAGGGGGAATTTGAATGCCTACTGTGAGAATTTGAATGCCTGCTCGGGAGAATTTGAAGGTCTAAAACGGAGAAATTAAATGCTTACTGCGGAGAATTTTAATGCCTACTGAGGAAGATTTAAATACCTACTGGGGACAATTTGAATGTCTGCAGGGGTAAAATTAGAAGGCTTACCGCAGAGAATTTGAATGCCTACTGAGGATAATTTGAATGCCTACTAGGGATAATTTGAATGCCTATAAGGGGGGATTTGAATGTCTACTGGGGAGAATCTGAATCCTGCTGACTAGAATTTGAATGTCTAAAGGGGAGAAATTGAATGTTTACTGCGGATAATGTTAATACCTACTGAGAAGAATTTTCATGCCTACAGGGGAAAATTTGAATGCCTACTGTAAAGAATTTAAATGTCTATTGGGGAGAATTTGAATGCTTACTAGAGATAACTGTAATGCTTACAAGGGGGAATTTGAATGCCTACTGGGGAGAATTTGAATGTCTGCTGGGGAGAATTTAGATGTCTAAAGGGGAGAAATTGAATGTTTACTGCGGATAAATTTAATAACTACTGAGAAGAATTTTCATGCCTACAGGGAAAAATTTGAATGCCTACTGTGAAGAATTTAAATGTCTACTGGGAAGAATTTGAATGCTTACTAGGAATAATTGTAATGCTTACTAGGGGGAATTTGAATGCCTACTGGGGAGAATTTGAATGTCTGCTAGGGAGAATTTAGATGTCTAAAGGGGAGAAATTGAATGTTTACAGTGGAGAATTTTAATACCTACTGACTAGAATTTGAATGTCTAAATGGGAGAAATTGAATGTTTACTGCGGATAATTTAAATAACTACTGAGAAGAATGTTCATGCCTACAGGGGAAAATTTGAATGCCTACTGTGAAGAATTTAAATGTCTACTGGGGAGAATTTGAATGCCTACTTGGGATAATTGTAATGCCTACAAGGGGGAATTTGAATTCTTACAGGGGAGAATTTTAATACTACTAGGGAAAATTTCAATGACTACTGGAGACAATGTTGATGCCATAATAGACAGCATCCTAGAGTGTCTTCGGTTTTCCATACAGAGTTCTGTCAAAACAACCTGGTATGAGGATACTTCACGCTAACAGTAAACCCTAACAAAATATTCAAAATAAGATAGTATTCAAAGCCCAAATAGGATCTTCTCGACACGGCTAGAAAGTTGTTCCTACACGAAATGTTTCACCTTTTTCTTGTGATATTAACTCAGGTTACAGCACTTAGTTCGATACTCAACCAGACCAAAGTGTAGTATCTGTTCAGATGGATACTGCACCCCATACTGGTATTGTCTTGTCTTTCGGGGCTTGACTTACGCCGGTCAATGGGTCTGTCCTGTGCAGTTCTAGGAGGTCCACCCTCCCAGGCTTTGCATACCCTCTTTGGGGAGGAGTAAGTTTATTGCTTACTGTCTGAGGCGCCCCTACCGGGGAATGCCGACGGGGCTGCCCAGGCAATTTTTAAATGGCCAGAGTGCTCACCTCTCGGGCGCTGGCTTTTCAAACCCCACTTTCCCGACCCGACCATGGGTTACATCTTACTTGTGGGAGTAAGATAAAAAACTGGCCTTGTGCCTAACTCCTGGAGAGGAGTAAATCAATACTCTACCAGACAATATTAATTATTGTCCTGGAATCCGGCAAGACCAATAAATCATCATGTATAGATAAATTGTAACATAGATAAGTTGTTTATTCTGGAGATGAACATTAGTGTTGTTCACTTCTTTACTCACTCAACATTTGAGAAGGAGAGAAGAATCTGGATTGAACACTCGAATGTTTATGTATCTAATATGGAATTTAAGTTCTAGCGCTAGAAAAATGCAATCTTTCATTTTTTTAGAGCTACCTGATGTAAAATGAAAAAAATTATCACCGTACGCTTAATTCAACTTTTATTTTTTAACTTTTAATTATCGTACACATATAATGTTTCCCTCAGTTTTATACACAAATTATTTTTATTTTCATTGTTTATGTCTTCGGGTTGTTGTCCTTGTCGTTTCTATTTAGTTTCCAATTAAGTTCGAGCCGATATTCCATCCGACCATCTTCAGCTAAATCGTTTTTGTGTTGTTGTTGTTGTTTTTTTAACGATTCCTATATTCATTTAACACAAGGAATATTGTCACAACCATGTGAGAGGCTGCTGAGAATTAGGGGACATATTTATAAGGGCATCTTAAGTGGGGAGGCTGCAGCGAGATGTTTGTTTACATTACATTTAAATTTCTGCATGTTGGTAGAGTCAAGGAAACATCAAGCATGAATAGAATTTTAAAAAAGTAAGCAGTTCGAGGAAAGTAACTGTTAGAGTATACAACTGGATATCTCTACAGTGAAGAGGTGGGATTTTGCTGATTGGCGGTTTGGTAGATGGTATTTACGTTGAGGGAGCACACGTTCGGCAAGTTAGTTTCAGAACATTCCATTGCAGTACTTGTAAAACAATGACAGTGATGCAACATAGCGACGATGGGACAGCAGTTGGAGTTTATTAGACAGTGTAGGACCTATTAAATCAGAGTTTTTTGGGGACGCTGTCTTAGAGGGAGAGACGTGGTTGGTACACCAGCCCAGATGTAGCAACAATACTCAATGTATCAGCAGATTGTGGCTTTGTAGAGATATAGGCACTGGCAGGTGTAATAATTTTTCTAGCCCGGTAGGAGAAACATGCTTTCTTTGCAGCAGACTTGTCAATATCTTCTATGTATGTGTTCCAATTCATTATAACGAGAGAATGCAAATGCACTTACTTTTTTTTATTGTGTTCTGCTAGTTCTTGCGACAGCTAACAAATAAGTAACCTGACGAACCCGGCGTTAGTGTTTGTAAATGTCATGCAAGATGGATAGTCAATCGTACAACTCCAGATGGCTTTGAAAGCCAAACAATAGATATAGTGATATATCGTGCTAATTTCCCTACATGCGTGGGACGAGTTTTCTTAACTTCCAGACAGTAGAGCGCATGACTCTTACGTTTGACAGAATTTATTTGAAGAGATAACTCGGATATCAGCCCAAGGGAGATAACTCTTGTCTTACAGTTGACAACAAAAGGCGTTTCAATCTGAATCGAGTGTGAAGTCTTTCTATATGTTTTAGCCTATCCCGCACTAATGTAATGTATCTATTTACTTTTATACTTTGGGAATTGAAATAAATTATAATATTGTTTTGGAATGGCAGTGAGGTTTGTGTTTCTAACAGAAGTCGATGATGGTACAAGCCAGGATGATAAACGACTGTTCTTTATGATATTTCCTAATCATACACATCAAAACAAGGAGTTGAATGTTTTGCGTAATAGTGGTCAAGTTTATTACCGGCAATAGAAGAAGGGTATAAATAATCTCTTTGTAGTGAGTAAGCTGTCATGCTGACATCGTTAGATTAACCATTACGACAGCCGTCTAGACGAGTTGTTGAGATTTAGTTTTGTCCTGAAAAGGACAATTCATAGCGCGTAGTAATTGTGAATAAGGTTTCTCCTGAAAAGGACAACTTATTGTCGGATCCGCTTGTAACTGTAGCTGGATCAGATAGTAACTGTACCTGTAGCTAGCTGCAAACTGGAACATATACTACACTTTAATCTTATCTTCCTATTGCTAGAGAAAATTGCTCTGCGTCTAAATCTGCTACGATTATTTACTGCTGCTTGTTACTAGTTACTAGTTACTAGTTACTAGTTATTAGTTACTAGTTACTAGTTACTAGTTACTAGTTATTAGTTACTAGTTACTAGTTACTAGTTACTAGTTACTAGTTATTAGTTACTAGTTACTAGTTACTAGTTATTAGTTACTAGTTACTAGTTACTAGTTACTAGTTATTAGTTATTAGTTACTAGTTACTAGTTACTAGTTACTAGTTATTAGTTACTAGTTATTAGTTACTAGTTACTAGTTATTAGTTACTAGTTACTAGTTATTAGTTATTAGTTACTAGTTTCTAGTTACTAGTTACTAGTTACTAGTTATTAGTTACTAGTTACTAGTTACTAGTTACTAGTTACTAGTAGCAGCAAATAACTGGTGCAAATTTAGATGCAGAGCAATTTTCTCTAGCAATAGGAAGACCAAGCTTAAAGTGTGGTATCTGTTCCAGAGTCTAAGCCTGAGTAAACATACCTTTTTGTCTTGACTTGAAACTTCCAATAATACTACAACGGCAAATAAACAAAATTCGAATATTAATACATCATTAAATAAATCAATGATTATTTTTATTTTTAAAAATGACATAAGCTCACATTTTGCGATGCACACGCATGTTATTCGTCATTTTCATGAATACATACTTTTTAAAGAAACTGTTTCCTGATAGAAATATTTATGTACGTATTTTTTTCTTTCTAAACAAATACGAATTTTAAAATCCATATATTAATGTTAAAAAAACATAAATAATAAATAAAAACAAAAGTAATTAATTGATATTATATTTTTCATATATTTTCAGGACTAATATGCGCTATTCCTTATTTCCTGTTTCCCGTTGATGAAATCCCTGACGTCGTCAACTCAAGCAGCAACACTTATCAGAACGAGGCAATTTGCAATCCGAGTCATGCCTTAGCTCATAATCAGTCTCTGATGACTGGAACAACCCCTAAATCACCCTTAAACTTCACGGAAATGTCTAATCAGGCCGCCTTGCTTATACTATGCCTGGGAATTGCTTTGCAAGGCGTTGGTAAAGCACCGAGAACTTCTTTGGCAACCACATATATTGACGATTCATTAGAGAAGACCAAAGTTGGTTTATTCATGGGTAAGTCTCTTAGGACGTAAAATATTACAATATTGTGATGGCTATAGAAATATGATAATACTGTTATTAGAGGTTACCCACAAAAAATGGCAACTATAGAATCGTTAATAAATTCAAAATCTCTCATGAATCCAACCATATTTGGTGCAAATAAACTTCAGCCTATGCTTGATTGGTTTACGTATTTTCAATAATAGATATCTAATATATTTTGTTTTATCGCCGTTAACTGTTCCCCCAATCTTGGCCTTTTGGCTATAATCAAAGTGTAGTATCTGTTCCGATGGATACTGCACCTCATAGACTGGTATTGTATTGGCCTTCGGGGCTTGATTTACGCCGGTCTATGGGTTTGTCCTGTGCAGTTCTAGGAGGTGCACCATCCCAGGCTTCGCCTCCCCTCTTTGGGGAGGGTTAAGTTTATTGCTTACTGCATGGGGCGCCCCTACCGGGGAATGCCGACGGGGCTGCCCAGGCAATTTTTAATGGCCAGAGTGCTCAGCTTCTCGGGCGCTGGCTTTTCAAACTTCACTTTCCCGACCCGCCCTTAGGTCACATCTTGTGGGAGTAAGATAAAACTGGCCTTGTGCCTAACTATTACATAACCACTAAAGCGGTGTGTCACCAAAAGGGGATTTGTTACATAACGCTTGTGAACTAATCTTCTCGTAGTCGAAACAATACGAAAGATTATGAGAGAAGACTATTAAGCGTTTACAACCCTTTTTTTTAATATTCATTTCGTTAGGCAATTTCTATACACAGTCTCAAGAGTCACTTTTAAACACATTCTTTGTAAGGCGATTTTAAGCCTTTAAACTGTCGGTTCATTTTCAGACATAACATTTCCAATATAACAATTTAAATATAGTCTTTTAAGTCTCTTTTGATAATGAACTAAGAAATTACCTTTGCAGTTTTCGTTCGTCGCTGGTCGTGAGTTCGTGGGCACCTCATCTCCGCTGCTGGCTCGTGATCGTCGTGGATACCTGTTTTATGTGGGCAAAGTCTATTGACAGGCAGAAGAGAAACGCGGAGATGAATTTCCATCAGAGAGAGTCAACCTTTTATTCGTGCGCTGCGACAAGG
>OY744531.1:91115575-91118075 GCA_963556195.1 Sepiola atlantica | reverse complement strand
TGTTAACTATTTCAATTAGTTTCTGTCTTTTTTATTCTTTTTTATTACCTGTCTTCTTATTCTTTCCTTTTTCTACTGTTTTATTACTTACTTAGTCTGGATTCCTTTCTTCTCTATTTAAAGCGCAAAGTTTTAATCTATTTACAAACCGATTCAAGCATAAATATCTGATCTTTATATAGAATACACACGTGTACAAATTAATAGATAAACAAGTACATATATAAATAAACAGGTACGAATATATACATAAATATCCATACACGGATATACACATATATACGCATATATTCATTTTCAAGCATAAATATATGTTCAATATATAAAATACACACGTGTGCACAAATTAATAGATACCAATATATATATATATATATATATATATATATATATATATATATATATATATATATATATTGCGTGAGCATGAAACATCGATGTCTCTAGGTATTTTAAAAATAATTAATATTTATTTATAAGAATATTATTGTTTATCAGCCCCCCCCCCCACAAAGGCTGGGCACTCTCTAGTAGCTTTAATAACAAGCAGTACAAATAGCTATATGCACGATCCGAAGCGCCGCTTCGTAAGATCACTCTAACTGCCTGGTAAACAGCCGCCGATTCAGCTGTTTACATTTAAAGTTCCTATATATTTACTAACTAATTGGCGATGGCCTGATGGATAAGATCCCCGACTGCGAATCAAAGGCGATTTGTGATCGGGGTTCGCGCCTACCGACCGTCGAGAATTAGTTCCTAGACTGAAGATTGCGTTAGCATGAAACATCGATGTCTCTAGGTATTTTAAAAATAATTAATATTTATTTATAAAAATATTATTGGCGATATATATATATATATATATATATATATATATATATATATATATATATATATATATATATATATATATATATATATATATATATATATATATATATATATATATATATATATATATATAAGCGTGTGTGTCTGTGCGTATCTTTTGGATTATTAGGAATACTGTTCTCATTTTATTCCCAGAACATTAAGGTCGATGTAACCTCAGACCTTCTTCAAGTCCGTCTTGTCGGAATCGGGAATCTTTATGGCGAGCTCAGAAATCTGTACAAAATTTTAAACTGAACCTTAATTTAATCCACGGGGGTAGCTAGCATCTGTTACGCCAACCATGACCAACCATGACCAACCATGACCAACCATGACCTGGTAGAAGTCTTTAATAATTCTTAGTGATATTCTTAGGACCGCCTTCACTGAGCATTTAACCTTCAACATCCAGAAGACTGCACTTAGAAATTATTATTACTCATGAGTTTTTCCGCTGTGCCACAGATTCATGTGAGCAATTTACCCCCGTTAATTATATAAACGCCTAGTTTCGAAATTTCTACAAATTTCTCCGTTCGACATATAGATTCCCGAGTTCGGGATAACGATCCTGAAAGACGGTCTGATGTAACATCGACCGAAACATTGTATGCATAATTTCCAAATTGAGATAAGTAGTTTTGAACAATAAAAATAATACAAATTATAAATCCGCATCTAACAATTTCTGATAAATATATATATATATATATATGTGATTTTATGAAGGCTTACCAAAGCATTCCTTTCAAGACACCAATGATCACCATTAAAGATATTTTTTCTTACAAATACTATTTATTCAAATTAAATGTTTTTTCCTACACGTGTTTCACTACCAAGCAGTTACTTGCTTGGCAGATCATCAGGGAAATTAAATGTCTGGAATACTGGTTTCAACTGCCGACAAAACAATGTGGCGTTGTAATAGTTGAGGTCACTTAAGAAGAGAAGAGGAAAAAAAAAAAATAAAAATAAAAATAAAAGTCAAACTTAAAAAGCAAGGAAGAACAACGATAAGAAAAGAAAGTCCTAGAAAAGTCTTAGAAAAGTAGCTTGTGCATTATTATCTGAACTGGCGGGCGGTCTATATAGGGACGACGCTTTATTCTTTGTCAACACAAGTATAAGGAATCTTGAAACTAAGAAGAAAAAACTCAATATATTCTTCAGCTCAATACAACTTAGCGTAACTATGGATATAAACTTCCGGAGGGTCAATTTTTTGGATATTACGCTTGATCTATGCAACAACACATATGAACCTTATCACAAGCCCAACCACACACTCTACTATATCGACGCTAAATCGAATCACCCACCGATGGTGAAAAGAGCCATTATTCCTGCAATATCGAGTAGGATATCTAAGCTGTCCAAGAATCAACAAATATTCGACAGCAGTAAGCAATTCTACAATGAAGCTTTAAACAGATCAGGATACAAGGAAAAAATTAATTACCTTGTGCCTCCTTCGGTTGGGAATGGGGGATTAAACGGGAGACCGATTGCCTCTCGATCAATGGTTTCATATAATAGGGCAATGGGCAAGGCTAGATATAGGAGACCTGGTGTATCCCACGGTAATGTAAACCAGGTAGGGTGGGAACCGGTTGATGATAAT
>OY744531.1:91088075-91110575 GCA_963556195.1 Sepiola atlantica | reverse complement strand
CTTTAAATTTAAAAGACTAGAATTTAAGATGGTTGTGTTTTTATAAGTAGAAGTGTTAAACGTATTATTAGAAGTGGCAATAAGGATATCAAGGAATCGGATGTTAACGTTTAGTTCTACGGTGAATTTAAGACAAACGTTGATTTGGAAAAGATCCTGAAGTTTGTTTATTTGTTCATTATTATCATCTAGAATAGGAATATCATCGACATAGGATACGTAAATAGAGGGTTTTATAATGTTATTAAATATATTGTTTTCTCGGTTTGACATAAAGAATTCGCTATTTTTGTTTCATTTACTTTTTTCACCTGATGATTATTCGACGAGGAATCGAAAACGTTCGTGATACCTATAGAACACATATGAATATTTTTTTGATTTTAACACAAGGAAGATCATTAAAAAAATTGAAAAAATAAAAAAAAGTATGAATAAGCAAAATAATTGTGTTATTTTAAACACTGTTTGCCTAAATTAAAAATGCTGCCTTAGTACTCGCCCACACACACAATATATATATATATATATATATATATATATATATATATATATATATATATATATATATATTAGTACTTCATGTATCTGTGTAGCTTGATTGCCATATATATTTTCATTGCTTACTATATATATATATATATATATATATATATATATATATATATATATATATATATATATATATATATATATATATATGAAGAAGAATGGAAAGGAATTAGAGAAGCAAAAGCCAAATCAAATTTCAATTCAATTGCTCAGAGCAAGGTAAATTCCGCAAAAAGGCAATTTATTCAAGTTAAATTTTCCTTAAGCCAGGCTTTTCAAAGATCAGAATCTTATACACCACTTATATATATATATATATATATATATATATATATATATATATATATATATATATATATATATATATATATATATATTGTTTTGTTTCATTTTACTTCAGTCGAAGTTTTCAAAAATAAAGGGGCCCCTACCTAAGGCTAACATTTTATCCCTATATGAGATACATAGGTATTTGAATATTCCATAAAGTTCTATTTTCCTGTGAAATGTTTATTTATTAAAGAAGTTAAGAGCATTAATTTTCTTCGACCCAATGGACTAGTTTACTATATTATAGTATATATTTCTTGTGGTATCCTGGTCTTACGGGATTCCAGGACAAGAATTCATCTAGTCCGGTGTAGTATACAGCTACGTGGTGTGACTTGAGGTAACATCACATGGAGAACGTGCAGTTTTCCTCGTATGAGTCAGTGTATTGCTGTGCTGAGGGGATCTTATTTGTGCTTTGAATCCTATATTATTTTGAATATTATTTTGAATATTATTTTGAATATTATTTTGAATATTTGGTCATGGTTTACTTGTAGGGTGAACTATCCTCATGTGCTAGTGTAAGTGGAAATTTGTAACTGTGTAGCAACTATTATAATCTAGATGAAACTATATATACCACTAGAAAACATGAATAATATTAGATTTATAAAGATACTATATTCAAAATAGCATATTAAAATTCAAAACAAAGAATACATATATAGTCAAGCGCAAAATTAGACCGTATGATTATGTTGTACTCTATTTTATCCAAATAAAATAAACTTATCAATTTACTTTGGGTAATATAGTTTCAGAAGTTTTGTGATTATTGGGGATACTTCAATCTTCCAGTTATAAATACAATAAAAACTTGTATAGTGCTAACGATATAACTATTTACTCCTTGATCACATTGAAATATACTTATCCAAATACCTTTTGTTACGTACTTCATAATATGGTGGCGTGGGACTATCTCCACAAATAAACAAAGAGGCAGCCATGTACTACAACTTTATTATATGTATATAGAGGTTCAAATCATAAGTAACATCAAATAAAGTTGTCCAACGCGAGTGTAGACCCCACGTTATTATTGTTGCATATTTGATCATCACACTGAATATACTGATTCAAGTATCCAGGTTAATTGGTGTTTATAGTCAAGCTGCCAGAAGGAGTTTGTAAACAAAGGAACAAAGGACAAATAAATTAAGTTTATTTTATAGATAGAGGTTCAAATTCGTAATAAATAAATCAAAATTGTCACGCGCGAACGGATACCGCACTTCTACTATTGTTCCCACTTTGATCAAAATGATAAATACTTATCTAAGTGAGTAATATATTTTCTAAATATGTATAATTATATGTGTCTGTCCCCAAAATGTAGGGACAGTATCTGAACAAAAAAAACCACGGTGTGTGTTAGAGCCAATCAATGCGTTGAATAGAATGTATTGTATACAGATTATGTATGTACAACATTTACGCTACAAAAAAAACCACGGTGTGTGTTAGAGCCAATCAATGCGTTGAATAGAATGTATTGTATACAGATTATGTATGTACAACATTTACGCTACAAAAAAAACACGGTGTGTGTTAGAGCCAATCAATGCGTTGAATAGAATGTATTGTATACAGATTATGTATGTACAACATTTACGCTACAAAAAAAACACGGTGTGTGTTAGAGCCAATCAATGCGTTGAATAGAATGTATTGTATACAGATTATGTATGTACAACATTTACGCTACAAAAAAAACACGGTGTGTGTTAGAGCCAATCAATGCGTTGAATAGAATGTATTGTATACAGATTATGTATGTACAACATTTACGCTACAAAAAAAACACGGTGTGTTTTAGAGCCAATCAATGCGTTGAATAGAATGTATTGTATACAGATTATGTATGTACAACATTTACGCTACAAAAAAAACCACGGTGTGTGTTAGAGCCAATCAATGCGTTGAATAGAATGTATTGTATACAGATTATGTATGTACAACATTTACGCTACAAAAAAAACACGGTGTGTGTTAGAGCCAATCAATGCGTTGAATAGAATGTATTGTATACAGATTATGTATGTACAACATTTACGCTACAAAAAAAACACGGTGTGTGTTAGAGCCAATCAATGCGTTGAATAGAATGTATTGTATACAGATTATGTATGTACAACATTTACGCCACAAAAAAAAAACACGGTGTGTGTTAGAGCCAATCAATGCGTTTAATAGAATGTATTGTATACAGATTATGTATGTACAACATTTACGCTACAAAAAAAACACGGTGTGTGTTAGAGCCAATTAAAGCGTTGAATAGAATGTATTGTATACAGATTATGTATGTACAACATTTACGCTACAAAAAAAACACGGTGTGTGTTAGAGCCAATCAATGCGTTGAATAGAATGTATTGTATACAGATTATGTATGTACAACATTTACGCTACAAAAAAATACACGGTGTGTGTTAGAGCCAATCAATGCGTTTAATAGAATGTATTGTATACAGATTATGTGTGTACAACATTTACGCTACAAAAAAAAATTAATCTACAAACTAATCTTATACAAAACTTATGTAAAGTTGTACAAATATGTAACGTGAACACCTGTAAAATACTCAAAACACGGTTAATGAATGGGACTCACAAACAAGTAGCGAACAGGAAGCCGATTTCTGGAAGTGAGGTAATGTATTAAAAAGGAAAGAAAATCATACACTCTTAAATTTTTCTACGAAACGAGACAGACGTTTTTGCGCAGGACTTCTACACTCTTCTAAATTTGTTTTTGTTTTTTTCGGGGTAAGACTCTTAATGTGTAATACGTTAAGAAGAATTTCAAAAAGTATTTAACGAAGAAAACTATTTAAACAGAAACGAATAATGTACTTTTCTAATTACACATTGCTGAATACTGCGCATAGGGACGCTATGCTCTAATCCTACCATTTTTAGCACGAAAAACGCCCAGACATCACATAGAACGTTAGTCGTCATGCGCAGGCAATGTTTATTTACGTGGCGAAAATTTGTCCTGTGTATTCCAAACTAATTCTTGAAATGTTGATCCTCCTAAAAAGTAAACAGTTTCGGTGAAAAATACCTCAACGAAGTTCGAGGTGACGTAATAAAAGACGACTCACATGTTTCTTTATTGATTATGTATTTTTGTTAATGTAGAGACCAATATGAGCCCACGTGATTCACGATGGATTGGCGCTTGGTGGTTGGGATTCATCATATTTGGGACGACAGCCTTATTCGCGGCGCTGCCGATGTTCTTCTTTCCTAAGAAATTGAAAGATCGCAGAGTCGATTTAACACACGAAAAGCACGTTCACAAAAAACAGTATGTCAAGGGTAAGTAAGTTCTTTTTATGAAGCGCGTAATTGTGTAAATGCTTAATTCTATGATGGTGGACGGGGCCGCCCTCCAAGGAAGTACTTGTCTTAAGAATGACAGCGTTATTGACTTTTTAGTTAATGGCTACACCTCATATGAAGTTCTACCTTGAGAGACAGATAAATAACGAGTCATTCATATCATTGCGTATTGGTATGTGATATGCAACTCTTTTGACGATCGTATATGTCATATATAACAAGGACATTTATCAAAGAAACAACAGAAAAAAGTGTGTTTATTTTTGTTTTTGTGTTTTTTTATGAAAAAAAAATGACACAACACTCGTCTACTCCGATGATGGAATTTTATTCCGAAATTAATAAGATTAAAGTAAAAAATAAAATAAAAATGATTAATCTTGCATTGATAAAGGCTTCTATTTTCAATTTTATGATACTGACCCACCAATGCTTTGAATGAACGACCCATTTTATTAAACTTCTAGCATGCCAATGCTTTCTTCGTTCTACAACCAGAATTTGAATTCATGACCGCCACCGTCAGCGATAGATTCGCCAAACAAATCTCTTTGTCTGTACAACAATGTTATTTTGCCGCGAATACACGAGTTGTTTTTTCCCCCCGACACATCTTGACTTCTATTCGAAAAGATGTCCTTCCCCCATATCACAATAATTCTATTATTTATTTAAATAAATGTAGTTGCAGTATTTATTACGTTGGGATGACGTCATAAAGATTAGACACCCGGGTCAAACAACACGTGCCCACAAAAATTCGCAATGCAAATTATTCACCAACGGACGTTTTACATAATACTTATGGTTCGTCGATAGCCGAACATCTTATAAATAACCGCACCTGTGCCTCTAATTTCAGTGTCGACTTATTCTCCATTCTTAGTAAGTCGCACTCTCCCTATCATCTCAAGATCCTAGAAACAATCTATATTAAGTCCTTGAGACCTTCTCTTCGCAAGCAAAGAGAAAATCTCTTCGGGCTTAATGTTGTTTCTATTTGATTGAACCTTTTTCTTCTTTTTACTTTTTTTCTTTTTCTTTTTTACCCCTTTCCCTCGCTATAATTCTCATAGCATCTTTATTATATTTTTTACACGATATCTCGATATTTGGCTCTGTTGAGCGAGGTACGAAACCGGTCAGCTACCCTTTCATCTTTTTAATTCTTAATTCATCATGATTAATACATATTGTCTTTTTCATGTCATTATATATATATATATATATATATATATATATATATATATATATATATATATATATATATATATATTCATACAACTACTAAGCTGTACTAACTTATTGAGCGCTGTTAAATAAATACTTGAAATATATACACAATATACATCACCTTATAATAATATATATGTATATAAATGAAATGATATTTACATATAGTCAGACATTTTAATAGTTATTAATAGTTGAACAACAAAAACAAATGAATTGCTTTGCTTCCAACGGCTTCGTATGAACTAATCGAAATAAAACGGGTTGATATGCCAAACTAAACCAACACTAGCATACGACAATTTTCATCCACATTTTTACGTTATTTTGGTTGACGATTTACACAACGGGGTTTCGCTAGTTCTTTAGCTTCGTCTAATATTCTTCACAAGGTTCATTCATTTTAAACTCTGACCTTTTGAAATTTCTACTAAGCAAATTTGATAACCACATTTTTTTTCTCCGTTTTTATTTTCTTTTGATATATAAAAGAAAATGTGGTGGTTACGTTGGGGGTTCGCTCCCAGTTCAAACACCATGGACGGCGGCACGGGGGGGGGCAGGGGGGCTCAACCCCCTCACTTTTTGACTTGCCCCCCACTTTACGGTCATCAATAATGAAGTTATATATGCATGTGTTTAACCGGGTCCCCCCACTTTTTAGGAGAGCCCCCCCCCCCCTTTATAACCGTCCCGCCGGCCCTGAACACCATTCTTTAATTATTTCTCTAAATATCATGTTTGTAATTTTATTATTAAATGCCCCTATTAATTTAGAGTCCCGTGCATCATACAGTGCTTTAAAGGGAAATCGGTTAGTTTGAAAGGGGTACATTATATTATATTTTGAGAGTTTATCGCTGTTGGATGCTGCAATTAAGGGTGGATGAGTTGTCTGCCCTTCCCCGATCGAGTCAAGTGATTACTGTTCTTGTGGTTTTTCTTGGATTTTAGCGAGACAAACGCATTTTCTTACGGTTAATATTAAGAGCCCCCCCCCTCTATGATGCTTATAAGAACCACCGTTGACTGTTTTTGTTCCCACGAGCACTGTAATAAATTATTTCAGCCGTAAGAAAGGTGTTGTCGGTTATTTCAAAGCGTTTTTTTTTACATATCTACAAGAGCGTGCATCCAAATTCAAGACGACGGGCCGAAAGAATACCACTTCTATTCCTCCTAGTGACTAAAATCTATTTTCAAATCTAAACAAGCAGAAATTAAACCCTGTCTTAATTGCCCTAGATATGTTTTTTCAAAACTTGCCCAAGCAGAAATGACACCAAACATGGCAATACAAACTGCAAGTGGTTACCTGCGCTTTTTTTGTTTAACGTGGTAATATGAATAAAACATTTCTCACTGCAATTAACGGGAATAATTTCTTAACATATATTTTTGGTTATTGTTAAATAAGTTTGTGTAACGTCTTGACCTTTTGGCCAAGATCAAAGTGCTTGTTTTTTGGTTCAGAACAAACCGAAAAACAGTGGGCAGTCAAATATTTAGAAAGGGTTGGGAGGGTCTTACTAACTGGTTTTTGCTTTTCTCCCCTCCCCCATTATACTTCAATGAATTTCTGTAAATATAACCATATATATATATATATATATATATATATATATATATATATATATATATATATATATATATAAAAAACCCTAAGGAACAATTTAAGATTGCCAACTTATTTTATAATAGCCTAATTAGGACGGCCCCTAGAGCAAATGTGGTATTATGGTGACTGAGATGATTCTAGTTAACAGTAGGATAGACAATTTTATTACCTTAGACAAAGGATGACCAACGACACTCTACCCCACACTTTTGATGGCCTTGTGCCTAATTTGTTTTGAATATAAATATGTATTTTCTGCAAATAAATATTTTAAAGTGTAGTATCTGTTTCGATGGTTACTGCACCCCATATACTGGTATTGTCTTGGTCTTCGGGGTCTTGATTCCGCCAGTCTGTGGGTTTGTCTTGTGGCTTTCTAGAAGGTCTACCCTCCCAGTCTTTGCCTCCCCTCTTTGGGGAGGAGTAAGTTTATTGCTTACTGCCTAAGGTGACCTACCGGGGAATGCCGACAGGGCCGCCCAGGCATTTTTTGCAGGCCAGAGTGCTCACTTTCTCGGGCGCTGGCTTTTCAAATCCCACTTTCCCGACCTTGTGTCACATATACCTTGTAGGAGGAAGATAAATAAAATAGTTAATGGTTTCTTGACTTTTTTTCATTTGTTTATTGATATTGTTACATAATTTCTGAACATAAAAACATTAAAATTACTTGCTTTATTGAATAAAACCCTATTGTTGAAAACATTTAAAAAAAATTGTTTGTTGTTTTTTTAAATAAAAATCAATTATTGAAAAATCTTCTTTGAAATCAGTTGTTGACAACACATCTTAAAATATGTTGAGATTAATAAATAAATTAATAAATAAATTAATAAATAAATAAATAAAGTATAGAATAAATAAAATCGTTACTCAAATCAATAGTTGAAAAACAAGTTATTTATCTACCTCCCACAGCGGTAAGATGTGACACAAGGTCGGGAATGTGCGATTTGATAAACCAGCGCTCGAGAAGTTGAGCACTCTGGCCATTAAAAATTGTCTTGGCAACCCCGTCGGCAGTCCCCGGTAGGAGCGCCTCAGGCGATTAGCAATTAACTAACCCCTTCTCAAAGGGTGAGAAGGCAAAGCCTAGGAGGGTGGACCTCCTAGAACTGCAAAGGACAGACCCATAGACCGGCGTAAATCAAGACCCGAAGGCCAAGACAATACCAGTTTATGGGGTGTAGTATCCATCGGAACAGATACTACACTTTGATCCCGGCCAAAAGGCCGAAAAAAACAAAAAAACACATCTGAAAACAAATTGCGATAAAATGTAAATGGTTTCTCTGCTTGAGAGATAAATTAGAGGTCAGAAAAGTTATCTCCCTTGATATGATAATTTACCATCGTGAACTGAAATTACTTGTCAAAAATGCCCTCAATATAGTACGTTAATCTCGCATAATTTAGATACACACTTTTTACAATTGAAATAATTTTGCTCGTTTAATTTATTCATTTACTTTTTATTATATTTTATTTCTTAGAATTTTTTCTTTTATTCGGTAAGCTGGCGAAGAAACCAATCTATGTGCTGTTATGTCTGAAGTCGCTGATAGCAGTTTTTGTGATGGCCGGTACTTTCCCCTTCGCTGCCAAATACGTGGAGACACAGTTTCAAGTCCCTTCATGGAAATCCAATATTCTCATAGGTAATGTATGAATTATAACTACACAAATGTACAAGCCCAGTCTGAAAAGTAATGGGATAGATGAATCATGTGTGAAAGTGAAAGGGGGGGGGTCAGCGGATTCTATTACCAGCTAATGTGATGCATTGCGAGTTTATAACAAAAATCGATACTTGTAAGAAATAAATATTCAGAGGATTTCAATACTTACGGAGTCAGTCCCGAGTATCGACAGATTATTTCGAACCAGTCCCAGAAGTTGGTGAGTAGTTTGTAACAGATTTATCTTAATATGCACAGACATATATGTTTCATCTTCACCAATTATCATCAGTGTGGCTATATACAACTCATCTGTTGGTCGCATGACTCGAAGCCTAGACCCCAGTAACCATTGACTACAAATGTGCTAATCAATACGGCCACCGTAAGAGAGACAGAAATAAATTCTATTTATCGTTAAGAACATAGTCTGAAAGAGTATTCCATTTTCAAGAGAAAGAACTTCGTATTATGTGTGTGTGTGTGTATATATATATATATATATATATATATATATATATATATATATATATACACATACACATACATACACACACACACACACACACACACCAACATCTGTATATATATATATATATATATATATATATATATATATATATATATATATATATATATATATATATATATATATATATATATAATCATTTTAATAATAACTATTTAAATGCCTACATACGTTACGTTTCGTCCTTGCGGACTTATCGGAGTAGAGATAACTATTCAAGCCGGTCGCACGATTCGAACCCGAAACAAGAGTCACATTTAATTCCAATTCCGTGTGCGCTAATCAATGAGGCAACCGGACATGTCTAGGGACGATATGAGAAATAAACCATATATATGTGTAAAGGAGATGGACAGCTAGAGTCGACAGTCATAACAGTGTTCAACAGGAAGGAATTTACATCTAAAGCTTAGATTTGACGGCTTCTTTTATTACTATCATTAAAAAGCTCAGCTGAGAAGGAGCAACACATAATTATTTTAATAATAAATATCTTAATATTATTTACATACGTGCAGGTTTCATTTTTGTGGAATCATCAGTGTAGAGATAAACATTCATGTCAGTCGCACGATTCGAACCCAAAAACAAGAGTAACATTTAACTCCAATTCCGTGGCAGACGATCAATGAGGTTACCATGAATAGCTACGGACGAGATGAGAAATAAACGCTATAAACGTGTCAACTAGGTGGACTGCTAAAGTTGGCTGTCAAAACAGTGTTCAACAGATGTATTTATTTACTAATGGTTCGGACTGGCAATATAAGATGGTTTCTACCCTCGAACTGCCATGCCCGGCCCGATGAAACTCTACTACACTAATCAGACATTGTAATGTATAGATTTTAAATTAAAAAAACTTTATATATATATATAGTAGTATGTTTTTAAAAGGCTGTGGCCAATGCAAATTCCGGGTAAGATGTAAGCTGGAAGGAACAAAAATAATAAATCGAATTCGAAATGTGACTTACTATTTATTTTTTCTTAAAATCTTACATAACAGCAAGTGTGGTGTTAGCTGTTTGTGTGATGTCCGGATGATTATAAAAATCATTTATTTAATATTTCGGGAAAAGAAACTATATATATATATATATATATATATATATATATATATATATATATATATATATATATATATATATATATATATAGAGAGAGAGAGAGAGAGAGAGAGAGAGAGAGAAAATTACACACGCAATGTAAAAATGAAGATCACAGCAACAAGCAACCTAGAGGACTGATGTATGTGTGTGTTTGTGTCTGTGCGTAGTAATTTTTGTGAACTGACGTCAATTGAAATAATCTTGCTATTAATATGTTGTTAAAATAAGGGTAAAACCACAATCGTGTTCTTTATAATTAGTGGATTCCGTACGTCTTACTCAACTCCTAACACACTATTTTTGACAGACGGTAAGGGTTCGTTTTAATATTATATTATATCTCGAGGACACAAAGGAGTAATTGATTTCACAACCTTTTTGCGCCAAATCAACTAAAATAAATCCCTTTTCACCCAATGAACATTTATTTGACAACATCTCGCATCAAGTTTTCTGGTTTCTAAAATTTCAAAGTTTATCATTTCAACGACGTTTCTTACTGTAGTAACACTTATCTCATCATATATTCATTATTTTTTTGAGTTGTTACTCGTTATTGTACACACACGCTTCACCGCGCTTCACTACAGATAGGACACTTAAAAAAAAAAGAAAAAGTATCTTCGAAAGTACCAGAAAATCTTTGATCTTCGGCTATGCCGTAAGACTTCGATCATGAAAAACCAGAAGAAAAAGAAAAAAAAAAAGGAAAATATTGTCCGTATTACCATAAATAGGATTTTATAAAACCGAAAATTTAGATTAAAAAAAAAGAATAAGTTAATAAATATTTCATTTATTTGACAAAATCTCACGTCAAGTTCTCTTGTTTCTAAAATTTAAAAGTTAATAAATATTTTTTTCTTTGCTTCGAAAATGACAATAAATCACAGTATGATATAACTTTAATCTTTTATTTAGGGGCATTTTTCGTAATATATAAAAAAAAATTAAATTTTTTTTTTAATTATTAACATCTACAATGCTTTATTTTCATAAAAAAAATTAATGCATTTTTTAAAAATTAATATATAAAAATATAACTTTAGTAAAGATGTATTTTGTTTAAAAAAAATAATACATTTTCACTAAGATTTAAAAAAAAATAATGGTTTCATTATATTCCCTGATTGTTGATTAATGAATATTGAAAATTTAATTAAAATTGGTTGATTTCCTGAATTTTAGTGAATTTTTAAGTGAAGGGGGGGGGGGGCGGTCAAAATGTTTTTATATTTTGGGAATCGGCCATTGATTTTGCACGTACCTAGTATATGTGTGTGTGTGTGTGTGCCTCTATTAACATCTATAAAATTATGCTTGAATTCGAAGCAACTGATTCGGCATTAATCCGTTGTCCATACAATTTATTTAACATTTTAAACTGAAATTATTTAATGGAGAGGAACCGACAAGGAAAGAAAGAAAGAAAGAAAGAAAGAAAGAAGAAGAGAAGAAATGGAAAACAACTAAAACAGAATCAAAAAAAGGAAATAGAAAAAGACAGGAGACATAAAAATGTGAAAACAAGGTTAGAAAGAAAAAGGGAAATGAGAAGATAGAAAATGAAAAAGTGAAAAAAAGAAAGAATATAGAAATAATTAATAGAAACAGAAACGGTAAAGAAAGAAAGAAAGAGCGAACGAGCGAAAGAAAGAAATAACATTGGGAATAATGAAAAAAAGGAAGAAAAAACATAGAGAAAAAAGAAAACTAGAAATGGGAGTAGAAATCAAGAAAAAAAGAAAGCAGTGATAGAAAGAGAAAATAAATGGGAAAGAAAGAAAGAAAGAAAGAAGGAAAGAAAGAAAGAAAGAAGGAAAGAAAGAAAGAAAGAAAGAAAGAAAGAAGAAAAGAAAAGGGAAAATAAATGAATAGACAGAAATAGAAAATTAAGCAAATAAATAATGTACGTTATCGCAGGGAAGAATAAAATAGAAATCGATCGAATAAAAACGGGAAGAAGATGAAATAGTTTGCCATGTTCTAAGGGAGACAATCCAAAGTGTACGAAGTTGTCTCCCTTGGAAAAATATATTTTTTTTGTGTGATTACTTCAGCTGATACTGCTGAGTGAAGCACCTACATAGATGGAAGCCAACCTAGAAGACCATATTAATAATCACACACACACACACACACACACACACACACACACACACACACAGAGGAAAAGATAAATATGTGTGTGTGTTCCCTATAGGAAGAAAGGTTAGAAAATTTACATAAAATCTAAAAGTGTATTCTTATGTAACATTTACCGGAGAAGACAATGGAAGTGGCCCCGAATCTCTAAGTGTACCTCTAGGGGTCTATGAGGTCATGCCCCTTCTTAAAACTTAAAATATATCACATTTTTATCAAATTTAAGTTTCTGGGGGAAGAAAATGGAAGTGGTCCCGAACTTAAGGGGCCTATGGAGGTCGAACCTCCTTTACAACTTCAAATATATCCTATTTTGATTAAATTTCTGTCATCCGAATAAAATTATGAAATGGAAGTGGTCCTGAATCACTACGTTACATTCTATGTGCCGAATCTCTACGTGCTCTCACCTCTAAGTCATCTATGGGGAGAAACTCTCCTTTACACTTGAATATATGTATATATATTATATATATATATATATATATATATATATATATATATATATATATATATATATATATATTTCTATGATTTTAAGGCAATGTGAAAGGGAGAAGGGGGTCAGTAAAGCATAGTGAAAAAATACATAGCATTAATCCTTATCCAATCCCGAGCAACGTCGAGTATTTCTACAAGTAATATATATTTACAAAATACTTGATTAATAAAAAAAAACAGCTAAAAAATAAACCAAATGTATCAGAGGCATGTAGAAATAATAACTATCTAAACAAATGTACGTATAAATAAAATTAATCATCTATATAAAAGCTCTACTTGATATTGAGCACTCTTTATAAGCCCAGTTGAAATTCTTTGGATTTTTATCTTGTTGAAGTTTACTTTACCTGGAGTACTATATATATCTATATCTATATATATATATATATATATATATATATATATATATATATATATATATATGTTTGTGTGTGTTTGCGTTTATGAGAGAGAGAGAGAGAGAGAGAGAGAGAGAGAGAGAGAGAGAGAGAGAGAGAGAAGACGAACGGTTTACTCCAGCGAGAAATCAATGGTAAACGACTGTTGCGAAAATGCAAAATGCGTTACAATGTTTATTTAAAGAGGCGGAGAGTATTAGCAAGCTTGGGAGACTTGCTGTTTCTCAGACCCAGTGAACACACCTTGTTATTTCTAGTGAGCAATCACATATATTGATTTGTGTAAAACTACTACTACTACTACTACTACTACTACTACTACTACTACTACTACTACTACTACTACTACTAATAATAATAATAATAATAATAAATACTTTTCTTTTATCAGGTGCTTTCGGCATATTAATAGCTTCAATCGGAACAATTGCTGGCGGAATCATGACATACAAACTAAAGATGACACCCTTCAGCTGTTTAAAAATGACAACAATCGTCACTATTTGTTCTTGTATATTTCCCGTTATTGGTTATTTGCTCGGATGTGAACAACCTGTGATTCTTAAGCCGGGCGAGACAAGGTAAGATAAAAGTAGAAGTTTACTAATATATCATATTAACTTATTATTATAGAAGGCGTTTGGAAAATCGATGACATAACTTCGGGATTATGTTTTTTTATATATATACATAATGAAAAAGGTCCACATAAACGAATGCCCGGAAACGCTCTGTTTCCGAGTTATAAGCAATTGAAACAAATACTTATCAACCTTGTTTATTGTAAACATCTAACACGTCTAATGTATGTGATAGTGCACGTTTATTTTTACATGATGTATGGATACACGCTATATATTTGACAGGATCACAGTTTTACGGCATATCAACCATTTTCTGGTTATTTTATGCCGAATCAGGTCATTTTGGTAAAAAAAGTTATTCTTTAAGTTCTTTATATCTTCAAATATTTATTAATGGTGTTTTGTTTGGTTTTTCTTTGTTTTACGGCATATCAACCGTTTTCTGGTCATTTAATGCCGCATCCGAGTATTTTAGTAAAAACTTTTATGCTTCAAGTTCTTTATATCTTCAAACATTTATTCATGGTGTTTGGTTTGGTTGTTTTGTAGGGGGGAAAATGTTTTTTTTGTTTTTAGCTTTGCAGAACATAATTGATTTTTGCAAACGGAAACTAAAAAGAATAGCATCAATGTTTGGTGCATTTTAAGCCAGGAAATCGGTATCTTCAGACAGTCTGATCTGGTACCACCAAGGTAAAATAAGCATCGGCCTGGTGTTGTAACAATAAAAAATTAAAAAAATACATGAAAAATGACACCAAACAACTATAAAGGCTGCAGAGCTCTGAATAAAGATTTGAGCGTCCTGGTCGGTAGTGGATCCTTTGATAGCTAACATGGGAACCCGGTCGGCATCCTGCGAATCTTAGTATTTTCTATTTCCGGTAACAGGATAGAACAGACCAAATATATGCAAATATATATAGTAATCACAACTAATATGCAATCGAACTACAGAAGAGATTAGACTAGCAATGGACTGTTATTTCGAAAGCAATACCAACACAATGCGGTTGCTTTTCTAATGCAGAAAATAATCTTGCCATTACGTCATCAATTCTCTACACATCGTGTATATTATATTCACTCATAAGAATGCATATATATATATATATATATATATATATATATATATATATATATATATATATATATCTCAGACTTTGGTACTGGTAATTACACGAAGTTCTTCCAAGAGTGTCAGATTAGATGTAATACCTAAGTTAGTATGTCTCTCTGGGCGGTGTGGACTCCAATAGCACTGGGACGTTCATTGCCCGCGCAGCATGCTCGCTCATACTTTTAATAAAATATACCAGTTTGGCATTTATTTTAGTAAATAAACTCTATGACAAGTTCGCCTAGCTCCTTTGACCTACCACAGATGTATTTCTTGGCATTGGGGCACGTCAAAAGCCAGAAAAGTTCACTACAAGCAACCGAGAAGCCTTGAAAAACTTCAAAATCACATTGAAAAAATAATACACATGTTTAACAACGCAGTAAAAACGAAGTCAATGTTTGTTGATTTGATGCTGAATGTGAACAAAAAACATTTGTGTTGTAAAATTCTGTTAAGTATGTTTTTCGTTTAATACGTGCATTTTCTAAAAGCATCTTACATGGTATTTGTCAATCAGACTTACATTTTCTAAATCTACCAGAGGAGAAATGAAAGCTAATTATTAAACACTTCTTTTCTACGTTTTACTACAAACTGCATTTATTATTATTTTTTTAGCGGTCTATTTGCCAGTTCTCCGTCCAACTGTTCGGTGAGCTGTTTTTGCAACGATGATATGTTCCAGCCGATCTGTGGCGCTGACGGATATAACTATTTTTCTCCCTGTCATGCGGGGTGTACTTCAATGGCTAACGGGGTTTGTATATTTATAGACGTGTCTGTAACTTCTCTTAAACAACTAATAAATGTTAATGTAGGAGGAATTGTTTCACTGTTCGTTATTAGTGTTATATAGAGTTTTAATGATTAATTTAATGTGTTCATCTACAAGGTTATAGTGGAATTGGTTGTTAATTACAACTTGTTTAATTGGGATTTTATAGCTCTATGAACACAAGAGTTATAAAAAATAGTTATTTTTATATGGTAGGTGATGGACTCGTCACAACCAGCTAAACCATTCCGACTACGCTAACATATACTACCATAACCAGATGTATCTTAACATTAAATTAAGCTAAGAAGTTCTTAAAAACATCACACACACACCCACACCCACACCCCCACACACACACACACACACACACACACACACACACACACACACAAGAACTTGACGTCTATCTGACCTCTCAGGGTTAATACCATCAAAATGAGGAGGCAGTAAAGAAAAAAAAACTATAAGACAGTCTCGCCTGACAAGGTTGTTCTACAACGAAAGCTTGCGAAAAAAAAATTACATAAATGAATTTTTAATTTAAGATTGCACGATTGTTGATTTTCAAAATATTTCAGTTTAATACATTCTAATCCGTGCTTCAAGGATGTTGATAACTTTACTTATATATAGTTTCAAATGAAGCTTACATCTGCAAGCTCAATATATATATATATATATATATATATATATATATATATATATATATATATATATATATATAGTCTAAAGAAGCTTTGAGTCATTAAAAAAAAAGAAGTAAAATGCAGTTTAAATTCCCAGAAAAACTAACTAAATCCAAGATATTGCAGACTTAACATTCGTTGGAAAATTAATGAATGAAAAAATATAAGTAAATAAAAAAATAAAAAAATAAAAAGGGGGGTAATTATCTAAGAGTGAAACAGGAGACCTTAAGCGTCTAATATTAACACGGGGATCATCAGCTGTTTACCATGTAACTGTTTCGGAAATTTAAACACAGGACAGTTATAATATTCATTATAATATATATATATATATATATATATATATATATATATATATATATATATATATATATATATATATATATATTATTATTATAATATATATATATAACATATAAGGTTAATACAACAAAAGATATAAGAGGCAACTAATATCTTTAATTAGTGAACATCCGGATAAAAATAAAGCTCAATATACTGGATAGAGCATTAATAGCATTAGATAAAGTGAAAGAATAGAATAAGGTGCGAATCAAATGTTATTACAGTTCAATGTTCAGGCAAAGTTCTTTAAAGTCTCTCTCTCTCTCTCTCTCTCTCTCTCTCTCTCTATATATATATATATATATATATATATATATATATATATATATATATATGTTTTAGTTACGATCTGTTAATGCTGGATTGAATTTAAATTCAATCCAGCATATGTACACGATTCAGAATTAACCGCACGCACGCACACACACGCACCCCCCCCCCCCCCCATACACAACATCCAATTCGGCGATAGGGCATTAAAATATAACAAATTTCAAAAGAAAATCGAAGCACTTCAAGAAATGGAGATGACTGATAAAATGAAGGCCAAAATGACACGTACTGAATAAACACACACGACTTTGACCAAGAGAACCAGTAAAAAAATAATAAAAATGTAAATAAAAAATATCAAAATATCAAAACACATACACAAAAGCCCACACAAACCCACATATGCGCAAAAACGGCAAACAATAACACATTTCCTCAAATGAAACAACACTCTTTCAAATCGAAAGTGATTTCTTCAAATGCATTTACATATCTGATGAAAGCGGACCACTGCTTGAAACGCGTTATATAAAATTATGAAATTTTAAAATAACAAAATAATAAATAAATGTTGAAACATTTTTTTACAAATGTTGGTAGCCTTACTCCTTTACATATATACTTGTCTCTCGTTGGAACTTCACTAATACTGCACTACCCTCTTTCCTATATATATATATATATATATTAGTATTTCATTTATCCACATAAACTTTTATAAGAGGATATAATTGTTTATGTATAAATTTTCAGTATTTACTTCAACAGTGCTCGATACGTAAGTAGAGCTAGGTAGTAAGCTATGAACATATATTTATGGCAATTAAGCTACACAGAGGCTCCCGCGTTTCATCCCCGGGGGGAATCTTCGGGCTAAAATGAATTTTAGTCTGAAGATTCCCCCCGGTGATGAAACGCGGGAGCCTCTGTGAGCTTAATTGCCATAAATATATTTTCATAGCTTAATATATATATATATATATATATATATATATATATATATATATATATATATATATATATATATATATATATATATATATATCCCGTTAATAATAATAATAACATCAGATTTATAATTTATTATGAAAAGTTAAAAACCTCTGACCTCATACTTAACAATATCACATCATAGGCCAAACGCTTAGTAGAACGAACGCCCGATTGTCATGTCATGTCTGACTTCGTTTATTCATTTATTTTTATTATAGTTCACACGAAACAAGACAGGCCGCCACTGTAGACGTAAGGGGCTACTAAGCGTTAGGGTGTAATGAGATGATCTCCAGTTGTCTTTTTAAAGAGATTTTATTTACAGCAAACACAACAAATTCATGATGGGGAGTCGGACAACATTTACAAATACCCAAAAGATGGACAAATGTAGGTTAGGAAGGCCCTCTCAACCCTCTGCTAAGGGATAGACTGTCCACCAAAAAGAAGCAGGTCGGTCTCTAAATAAAAACTAAGTGGGGCCTGAAAAAAAAATAGATCGGGATGGAATATTGGGATGGAATACTTATTTCTGCTATATCATATCGATGCGTACATAAATTATCCATGCATATTTATTTATTTAAGTTAATCATTTATTTATTTGCAGACATATATAAACTGTGGCTGTGTGCAAGAACTGACCAAGACAGCGTTACCCAGTTACTGCCCAAGCAAGTGCACCAATATGTGGCCGGCTACCATCGTTGGGCTGGTTGCTTCCTTCCTACAGTGTCTTACAATCATGCCAGACTATATTTTACTTTTAAGGTAAAGTAGCCGACCCGTGACTTGTTGGTGTATTGTACATTTTTAATTTTGCTTTCTTTCATCTTACTCCCATTCATTTAGTTCCATTTTACTTCTTTTTTACGTCATCTATTTATATGGGTAAGCCTCTTATTCTACTATTTTTCGTCTCCCTTTCTTCTATATTTACGTCATTTATTAATTTTCCTCCTCCTCTTACTTCCCTTTCAGAGCATGTCTCGTCTAATTCTTTTGCATCTATCCCATTTATTTATTTACACCATTCTCATACACGCATTTTCTTGTGTATTTTCTTCTTCATTTACGTCATCTATTTATATGGGTAAGCCTCTCGTTCTATTATTTAGCGTCTCCCTTTCTTCTATATGTACGTCATTTATTAATTTTCCTCCTCCTCTTACTTCCCTTTCAGAGCATGTCTCGTCTAATTCTTTTTCATCTATCCCATTTATTTATTTACACCATTCTCATTAATGTCTTTTCTTGTGTATTTTCTTCTTTATTTACGTCATCTATTTATTTACGTTATCCTTTCACTTCTTTTTTTCACAATCTATCGTCCCATCCCCTCCCCCATTTGAACGGCAAACTTAACTGCTGTTTCTTCTCTCTTTTTTTCTTTATTTACATCATCTATTTATTTACACCAATAACTCTCCTTATATTAATCACGTGTTGCTACTAATACACTCGATATTCCCTTTTCGCTTCTTTCCTTAAACAGGTAAAACAATAAGGTGTCAACAATTAACCAACGAAACAACATTATAAGATATAAAAATGATATATTCCTTACATTTCTTGATACCCAGCTGCAACGGACATTTCAATTACTCACCGGCAGCATCTATAATCTAGCATTTGCAATTTTTGCATGCGTGAGCTGTCATGCCTCATACAAGTAACAAGAGACGATTATGCACATTGTAAGCGTATATAAATAAATAGAGTTTCTCAATAGCCGAGAGTAACTTTTACGGGTGTTACGGCATCTGCAACAGGACGGAAATATATTGACAAGAGAAAGCGGGAATTGGAGAGAGAAAGATGAACAGAAAATTAAGAGAAGAAAAGTGAAGAAAGTAGTGGTAAAAGAAAAAATATACAGTGGAAGGGAGATAAAGAAAAAAAGGAAGAAAAGGAGAGAAAAATAATGGTGCGGGAAAGACAGAAATGGAGCGAAGGACAGACAAAGAAAATGGGGAGCAGAATGAAACAAGGTCTAAGGAATAAGAAGACGGAGGAGGAATGGATAGAAAGGAACCGAGAGAGAAAAGGGAGAACAAACGAATAAAGACAGAGGGAAATATGGAGATGAGGAAGAAAGAGATAAAAGGAAACCGACAGGAAAGAGATAGAAATGAATAACACGTTTTTATCATGTCATGATTCAATATAATTTCTCTGTGTTGTCGTTGGTTGTTTCTCGGCCTTTTCACTAAGAGCAAAGTGTAGTATCTGTTCCGATGGATACTACATCTACTTACCGGTATCGTCTTGGCCTTTGGGTCTTGATTTACGCCGATCTGTGGGTTTGTCATGTGCAGTTCTAGGAGGTCCACCCTCTCAGGCTTTGCCTTCTCACCCTTTGAGAAGGGGGTTAGTTAATTGCTAATCGCCTGAGGCGCGCCTACCGGGGAATGCCGACGGGGCTGCCCAGGTATTTTTTTAAGAGTCACAGGTGCTCTTCCTCTAGGGTGCTGACTTATCAAATCCCACTTTCCAACCTTGTATCACATTTTACTTTGTGGTAGGTAGATAAATAATCGCACCAAGCTTAATGTTTGTTGCTTCGATTGTCGTATGTCCTGTTTGTAAGTAAATATCTTTTTCGTTTGTTTGTAGTCAATGGAAGACAAAAAAAAAACAGGACTCATCAGCATAAAGACATAACTATTCACTACTGGTCGCGTGATTCGAAACCCTGGCTACGAGTATTTTCCAACTCAAACCCTTACATCTAGAACCATACGGCCACCGCTGGATAGCTAAATAAACAGTGATAATTTTAACACTTATTTCGGCGGTTTGACGTCATAGGAGCGTTCGACTTAATGAAACGAAACGGTGCATTTATAGCTAGCGACGTCATGCTATGTTAATACTACACTTACAGTGCCCATCTAGAAGGTTTTCGAGGGTCTACAAATACTAAATAATGTTTTTTGTTTATTATCTATGTGCGTATACGTTTCGTCATTTTTATTCGGGACTCATCAGCATAGAGATATAACTATTCACTACTGGTCACGTGATTCGAAACCCCGTGATTAAATATATATATATATATATATATATATATATATATATATATATATATATATAATATATATAAATATATATATATAATATATATATATATAAATATATATATATAATATATATATATATATATATAAATATATATATATATATATATAAATATATATATATATATATATATATATATATATATATATATATTATAACAAGAAGTTGGGTAAATTAACATTGTTCTTCAGCGTCAAGGTGTTTCCAATATCAAAGTTTAAATACCCTGATGTGTTATATGATGCTTGAAGCTTTATAAACCAGTTATGAATAAAATATACTTTTATTCGGACCGAAAAATAAAAAATGAGTCTCATCAACAGTTGGGACCCGTTTTTAGGTCGCCATGTGTAATAGAGTATTTGTGTTTTTTTTTCTTCAGGAGTATAAATGAAGCGGATAAACCTTTTGCTTTGGGAGTACAAAGTTTTCTACTGTCCCTTTTAGGTAAGTAAGACAAAATAATAATTTATACAGCATATCTATGTGTGGGTATATATATATATATATATATATATATATATATATAGGCAATGTAAGGCTGCATCTAACAGAGCAACTACAAAGCTACATTCTCTAGAGAAACTATAGAGCATAGGAAATATCATGCTACATTCTACAGAGAAACTACAGAGCTAAATTCTACAGCGCAACTACAGTGCTACATTATACATATAAACTACAGAGTATAGGCAATATAAGACTACATTCTACAGAGCAACCACAGAGCTACATTTTACAGAGCAACTAAAGAGCTACATTCTACAGAGCTACATTCTCTAGAGAAAATATAGAGCATAAGCAATATAAGGCTACATTTTACAGAGAAACTACAGAGCTAAATTCTACAGGGAAACTACAGAGCTACATTCTACATACAAACAACAGAGCATAGGCAATATAAGGCTACATTTTACAGAGCAACCACAGAGCTATATTTTACAGAGCAACTATAGAGCTACATTCTACAGAGCAACTACAGAGCTATATTATCTAGAGAAACTATAGAGCATAAGTAATATAAGGTTACATTTTACACAGCAACTACAGAGCTACATTATACAGAGCAACTACAAAGCTACATTATACAGAGCAACTACAAAGCTACATTATACAGAGCAACTACAGAGCTACATTATACAGAGCAACTACAAAGCTACATTATACAGAGCAACTA
>OY744531.1:91073075-91083075 GCA_963556195.1 Sepiola atlantica | reverse complement strand
ACAAAAAAAATTAGAGTATAATTGATTCCGGTTAAAAAAAAAAAAAAAAAAAAAAAAAAAAAAAAAAAAAAACGAGGGGGGGGGGGGGGGGTGAACGCCATTAATGATCAGATTAAACGACATTATTTTTTTATTATTTTAATATTTTTATTTTTTTATTTTCCGAAGAACATTGTTTTTATAAATTTTCTTGCTGTAACTGTTTTTTTATTATTTTTCTTCCTCCTACATTTTGCCTTTCTCTGCTGTAACTACTTGTTTTTCTTGCAATTCCTTCTCGTTTTCTATTTCAAATTTCCAACGAATCTTCTTCTATTCTTGTTCTTCTACTGTTTTTCCTCCTTTACTTCTTATTATTCATAGTTTTCCTATTCATCCATCTTCCTTTTCTTCTTTTTCTTTAATTTCTGGTTCGTATTCCTACCGTTGTTGTTCTTCATCGTCTTCTAACTCTCTTCTTCTTTTGATCCAAATTGTTGTTGTTGTTTTTCAGTTTTCCTCCTTATCCCTTTCCTTCTTCCTCTTCTTCTTCTTCTTCTTCTTCTTCTTCTTATTTTTTTCTTTTAATCCTTCTCCTTTTTCTAGACCGTCTTATTGTTCTTTTTATTTTTTCATCTTCCACTTCTTCTTCTTCTTCTTCTTCTTCTTCTTCTTCTTCTTCTTCTTCTTCTTCTTCTTCTTCTTCTAATTCGTCTATTTTTCTGTCTGTCTTCTTGCTGTTGTCTTTCTTGTTGTTGTTTTCCTTCTACATTTTCTCCTTCTTCTTCTTCTCCTTCTTCTTCTTCTCCTTCTTCTTCTTCTTCTCCTTCTTCTTCTTCTTCTTCTTCTTCTCCTTCTTCTTATTCTTCTCCTTCTTCTTCTTCTAATTCGTCTATTTTTCTGTCTGTCTTCTTGCTGTTGTCTTTCTTGTTGTTGTTTTCCTTCTACATTTTCTCCTTCTTCTTCTTCTTCTTCTTCTTATTCTTCTCCTTCTTCTTCTTCTAATTCGTCTATTTGTCTGTCTGTCTTCTTGCTGTTGTCTTTCTTGTTGTTGTTTTCCTTCTACATTTTCTTCGTCTTCTTCTCATCATCGTCACCAATGTCTACTTTTTTCTGTTTTGTTTCTTTCGTTTTATGAGTCTACTTCTTCTATTTCCACTACTCTATTTCCGTCTTTTTGGTGTTATTGTTCTTCTTGCTTTTGCTCCTCCTCATCTTCTTCTTCTTCTTCTTCTTCTTCTTCTTCTTCTTCTTCTTCTTCTTCTTCTTTTATTTTCTTTTTCTTCTTCTACTCTTTTCTTTTTCTTGTCTGATTTCTCGTTCATGATCCTGTTCTTCTTGGATGGGAACAAAATTTAAAAAAAATGGACCAGTCTATGAGACTTGTCCTTCATCATTAATCACAGAACATATACTACAGATTGATCCTACCTGACTGCCAGATTTGCTTTCTTGCGTCGAACAACGGTAAGATGCACGGTAAGTTTACAGTGGGACTTCAGTCTGTTTTTTTTAAATAGATTGTTTGATCCTTATGAAAATAAACAATTCACTGCCTCTCAGTAAAATACGTTATGGTTTGGAGGATAACCTCACGAGAGAGAACAGATACTACACTATAATATTGCTAAGAATGCCGGATTATGTTAGTTGCCTTTTACAGTGGTAAAGTCGTTCTGTTTATAGAGGGGTTCCAACTCCACGAAAGCTGTAGTCTTATTCGGCTGCTAAAATAGCTTATTCGGTCCCATCCGCTTTCCTTCACAGATGCGAGCTTCATATATGACAGTCTATAAACATACCCCTTACATACCCCTTACGATAGCTGGTTGGTATTCCTGGGAGGGTGGTCTTCTGCAACAGAACAGAGAGCGAACTTTGATCCTTATTAGAAGGCCGAATGAAAAGTCTACCCAATACTAAACATCGGCCATCGATACCCATGCAGATACTGGCGGCATTGTTGTTTGATAGTTTTATTTCATAGACCACTCTCACCGGATGTACACTTTCTGGCAATTGTTCTAGGTGCTCCGTCTATGAGTTTTATTGCCACTAAATTCACACTATTTTCATTAGATTTAGACAAGCAACGCATAACAAAAACGCAACATGTCTATACTATTCTGAAACACTATCTTAAAATTATGCGTTCCTCTCGTTGACATTGATTGTCTTCTACAACTGATATCTCTACAACTTGTTCGTGAATTCTCGGTGATTTTCGTAAAATTTAAAACAGACCGTAATTATTTTCTAACTTTGCTCATTTTTTATAAATATCGATTCATTTTCCTTTCCACAATCGCTTAAGGGCAAAACATCAATAAACTAATGTACCAAACTTGACCGAGCACTCGACTTTAATACACGAGGTAACACCATAATAAAATCAGTAATGAACCTGCACACTAAGTAGCACGCTATTTCTAGTGAACTAGCATGGTTACCCAGCGTTGCCCCGGAGCACGGACAAAAAAATAGTTCAGTTAAAATGTGTGTGTAACATATTTCTTTTAAAACTTCTCTTGCTATCTATCCACTCTTTCTCTCTCCCCTTTCCTCTTCTCTCTAGCCGTTACCCTCTCTCTCCCCTCTCTGTCTATAATCACATTTCCCGATTTCTTCTGGCGACTTGAAAAAATCGTGGACGGATTATTGCATAATACCATAACAAATATCGATCTAAATATCGCCCCTCCCTAAATAATTATGCACCCGGTGACCCACCAAAAGAAGGAATATTAAGAAAAATGTGTATATATTTTACCCGATGCAATGCTGAGAAAGAACATATCAGCTTTTTTAGGTGTGTCTTGTGTAGTTTTTACTTTTAGCTGAACATACAAACATGCAGAAAATTCGAACGCCTACTAGACACTGTCCTCGAGTGTCTAAGGTATCTCTGTGCAGGGGTTTGTCAGGAAAACCTAATAGGAGGATACTTTCCCCTACTAGTAAACCTTAACCAAATATTCAAAATAACATAGTATTCGAAACCCAAATAAGATCCCTGGATATGGCTACGCACTGGCTCATACGAAGAATGGTGCATCTTCAACACGCAATGTTGCCTATAGAAACAGCACTGATCTTGATACTCAATCAGACAAGATGAATTCTTGTCCTGGAAAACATAAAGACCACAAGAGACCACAAACATATACAATAACATAGTTAACTGGTAAATTGGGAAGATGAAGGTTAATTTTCTTTACTTCTTTACTAAGTACACGTTTCATAGCTAAAAGTAATATTTAATGGATCACTCAGATATCTATGTATCTTATATAGAGATCAAGTGTAAGCACTAAGAAGGGAATCCTGTATTTATGAGAATTTATAATAAAGTAAAATGAAATAAAACCCAAACAAACAGAATAACAACTTTCCTTTATTATAAAAGATGGCGCCTATCCATTCAATTATCTAAAGATTAAACTTCGAGCTGCATTGTCAGAATTGGCAATCTTTATTAATATATCACAGGCATCTACAGGGTGGGCAAATATAAGGGTCCTATTTTTTAAAATTCATAACTTTTTTATTTATTGATTCAAAAAAAAAATTTTTTTTAGAATAAGTAAAGGACCCCTTCCGAAGCAAGCATGAGCCGTATTAGCCCTAAGGAACGTACCCTCATTTAGAAAACATTATTTTTGCTTAAAAAACTCAAAACAGTGTAAAAATCAATACTTTAGTTTTTGTAAGTTTTAAGAAGTGTTTTTCGGCTAAAATTTGTTTTGTTTATTTCAAAAAATCTCGGAAGGGTCAGTCTACACACACATAAAGTTTGGTGAGTTAAACTTTTATTTTGTGGAAGATATTCAAATTCAAGTTATTCAAATTTAAAGATAGGACCCTTATTTTGGCCCACCCTGTACTTCGCATACGGTTTTACACATCCAGAAGGTTGTCCAGAGCGACCAATATATTATAATACGATTTGATGTTCTAGCCTCCCCACGGTTCGTCCATTTCATTGACTGAATTAACTGGTCAGGTTTCGGTGATGATGTGTCAACGAAGGCTTCCATATCCTCTCTGCTCTGTCGCGGTTTGCTTCTTCTCAATAACCGCGTGTACGAACGTCATTAAAAAAAAAGAAGCTTAAAAAATACAGTTGGACTTTACAAATTTTTTGGATTTTTATTCGTTCTTAATTGTATTCATGTATACACCTTAAACAACTCTAACTCTTTCTACCATTAGGGAGGGGGCAGAGTTCCAAAAGCCCGACCGCACTCTCTGATGGTTCAGACGAAATAGACTAATTCTCTCTACAGATTTGCCACATCCGCTTAATGTTCTATGGCCGTCACAGGCAGAACACGTATCCTTTTAATGTTAAATGGAAAATTCAACTCTACCTATTTTTTATCCTTACGTGGAAATTTGCCATATTAATCTTATTCTTACACATCTGTATTTGATATTGTTATAATATGCTAAACTAGAAATTCCAAGGTTTGAATTTTGAAAATAAATCTATGTAACGGTGATTTATCTACACCAGCGGATGATATGAAAGCTCGATAATGTAGAAATATAGAAAGATTTTTTTTAAAAAGTTTGGAAAACAAATAAATAAATGTAAAAACTGAAATAAACGGAAGAAACTGGGTAGAACAGTGATGGAGCTGGAATACAAAGAAAAAAGAAGAAAAGCGACACTTTGAAACAGCAATAATGAGGAAAGCGGCGACGAGGTTTCAATCCTCATTCTATTATTATCGAAAAGTTTTTTTTGTATTATTTGGATCATTCGGACTACTGTTTTTACTTTGGCTGTTATTCGCAAAACGTTTCCGCTGATGTAACCTCCTACCTCCTTCAGGAGCGTGTCGTCAAACTCGGAAAGTTTCATGTCAACCTCTGGAATCTTTGCAGAATTTTAAACAGGAGGAAGAAAATAAGCAAACGGAGGGGGTTAATTATGACAGTTAAAATTAAAAGTTTAAAAAATATTTTTGAAAATATTTTTGTAAAATATTTATATATATTTATACAAGCCTTGTAAATATTGAATCACAAGGCTTGTATAAATATACATAATATTTCAAAGTTTGAATATTGACTGTCATATTTTATCCTCTATTTCTTACTTTTTGTCTTCTCTTTTTCGACTCTAATTTAGCACTCTATAATAAATAACAGATCCAAACGACTTTCTATACCCCCCAAAAATGTATATATATATATATATATATATATATATATATATATATATATATATATATATATATATATATATATATATATATATATATATATATATATATTCTATTATAACAGCAAGTAGTTTATAACTTGCAAAAAGAAACGCCATCACGCTCTTATGTACATTTCAACTTTACAGACGCTGTTTCAAGTTATAAACTACTTACCGTTATAATTCAGAAATGAGCACAACAGTAAAGTCATAATTTGTAAAGACACTAAAACTAATACCGCCTGAAGATGATTTGACGATTCAAATCGAAAGTACTTGCAAAAAAGAAAAAAGAATGGAACAAGAAACCCATGGATCATATTTACATCAATTTGACCGAAACATTAGATGGACAATTGGGAAAATTGAAAAAATTGAAAAAAATCGCATCAAACAAAATCACTCCGTGTTATTTAATAATGTTTGCCTGAATGAAAATATGCTGCCTAAATACACACAATATATACATATATACATATACATATATATATATATGTATATATATATATATATATATATATATATATATATATATATATCAGGAGCATTTTGGTAAATGGCAGAAAATATCATGATGGATTTAGTATGCCAATGCACGCACAGAACAAAACATTACCAGTTGCCTTATGTTTGTCTGTTTATATAAGTGTAAGATTGTTCATATGAGAACAGAAAATGTCTGTAAAGATTTAATTGGCCACCCGGAGTCTATGAACAATCGTACAAATGAAGGCAACAGGATGTCTCTTCGACTCAATCGGAAACAAACTCGCGATTATTGAAACATATTACGAAAAATGAAAATGTATAGATATATTATATATATCATTTTACAAATATACACAACATTTGTGTTGTATAATATAGATTATGAAATATTTATATATAAATACATATAAGCATATATATATAAGCATATATATATATATATATATATATATATATATATATATATATAGAGAGAGAGAGAGAGAGAGAGAGAGAGAGATAGAAGAAAAAAGAGTGATAAATATGCGACGATTGTCTAAATTTATTTCAAATTTCAATTGTTCAATGCAAGGTGTAATCAGTAATAAACTAGTGTTTATTTTTCTTTCCTTAAGCCAAGGCTTTTCAAAGATCGAAATCTTATCATCAGAGGAGAAATACAGATGGATAAGTTGGCTTTCGAAAAAACCAAAGTTCAAACATTTGAAAATTATGAGAGTTGTTATTAAAAAAACGTATTGAATGAAGAGAAAAGTTCCGTGAAAAGATAAGCAAAAATGTCCGGGTGGTAAATTTCCGTTGAAAATATATGTATATATATATATATATATATATATATATATATATATATATATATATATATATATATGTATATATATATATATAATAAAAAATATGTATTTATATATTTATTTTAATCAATACATCTATCTATCTATTTATGTATCTGTTTTATATAATTACATTACGTATATAGATTTTTATTATTACTATTTTTATTATTACTATTTTTATTATTAATATTACTCATATATTGTTTATTAATTTATTATATTATTATGCGTTTAATCATTTACATTCAAATTATTTTTTACTCTTTATTCTATATTTTGATTTCGTTACTCATCAATTGTTCCTAATTCAAATGCTTAGTGTTGTTTAAAACATATATTGGAATCAGTTGCTCGTTGTTGTAATGCACGACGACATGGGCGCACACACGTTAATTTAAAAGAAACACAACGGTTTTCGTCGTAAATCAGTAAGGAGGTCTTGCTCGAAATATTAGAATAAAAAAATATAATTACAAAAAAAACGACATTGTTTTTAGTGTTCATACACCACCAATCATCGTTAATATACATACACATATTTATATATATATATACATTAATTAAAAAAAGGAAACACTAGAAGATGTTTTTTTCTTATGTATTCATCAACGTTTCGTCTTTATTTGTAAGACTTCCTCAGGATAATAATTTTAAGAAAAATGTCATGCACGTACATAGAAATATTGGGTTAACATGATGGGCTGATGAGAAGAAGTAGTAGCCACTACTGGGAGTGCAGGTCCAGGCTGAGAGAAGTCGGTGGCAAAGAGTGAAATGAATGTGGATGGCTGTGAGTGAAATATATATATATATATATATATATATATATACAAAACTATTTTTAATAAATAAATTTTAGTTATTTTTTAAACTACATACACTAGTGTTACTTGCTTACGTAGTCAGCAGTGTAGAAAATAATACCTATTGCTGGTCGACAAATACGAACGCAGTCACTAAGTCCCCCTTGATTCTGTAACCCGGCATTCTTGCCCTCGGAATGAGGATTAATATCTATATTATGTCGATTATGCGGAAAAATACAGAAAGCTAGTCAAATAGTGTTCAACTATAGACGTCAGAATATTGTATTGCGCTATGGTTGACAGATTATTATAACTCTTTTAAAGAGGCCAACATCCTATTTAAGGGCGCTTATGCAATTATTTTTTATAAATGAATATGAATTATTTGTTAACCTACACACACTAGTGTTCCTGGCTTACACACTCATCAGTAAAGGAACTGACGCTGAGATCGTTGGAAGCTCCTGTTTTCAACACCCGGTGACGTCACAAAAAGAATCTGGCTGAAACGTCGCTGGACGGAGGAATGGCATGCCACAGATAAATCAAGAATGCACGGATTTGTGGAGGACCCGGATAACCTACCAGGCATGGACCTCCCTCGACGGCAGTGGACAATGCTCAACCGCCTTAGGACAGGTGTCGGCCGTTTCGCCGCAACCATGAAAAGATGGGGACTCAGGGATTCGTCTGTCTGCGACTGTGGTCACTCTGAACAGACAGTAGACCACATCATCGAGTCATGCCTTAAATATCGACCATCCAACGGCGAAGCCGGCATAGCTGTGCTAGACAACAAAACATTAACATGGCTTTTCTCAACTGAGCTGGTGATCTAACAGTGAGATGCTGTGAAGCAAACGAAAGAAGAAGTAGAGGAGATGATATTTATTGCTAGTTGTAGGATATTAACCAAGTCACCAAGTACCCTTGAATTATCACGGGAAAGGAATGGGAATTCAGATTTACTAGAAGTATACCCGTCCATGGACGGCAAACATCAATTTCCTCCCAACAAAAACAACAGTTTACGAAAATAAAAATCATATTATGTAAATGATGTGCAAAATAATTTTACAAAATGATTTTGCACATAATTTAAATAATGATTCTAGACATGCGAATAGAATCTTTATTAAAATCATGTAAAAAAATATATTTAATAATTTTGATTCTTGAAAACATCTAAAATGTAAGGTTTAAGCTTAAGTGGTCTTTAAAAGAAACTGAAATTCATAGAATCTTGCTTAATTTTTTATTTTGACGTTGTAACAATTTTATTAATGTTAGGGATGGAACGCAAAATTCTCAAAATGTTTGATTGTTTAGTGTTATATATAGATAAATGAACACAAAAAAATACTACTCGCATGAATCTTACATTTTCACCCATTACGTCCTACCCCCCTATTAATATAGATTTGGTTGTATGAACATAGGTCTTTGCTACACAATGGCGGGTTCTTGGCCTTTTGGCTAAGATCAAAGTGTAGTATCTGTTCCGATGGATACTGCACCCCATACTGGTGTTGTCTTGGCCTTCGGGTCTTGATTTACGCCGGTCTATGGGTCTGTCCTGTGCAGTTCTAGGAGGTCTACCCTCCCAGGCTTCGCCTCCCCTCTTTGGGGAGGAGTAAGTTTATTGCTTACTGCCCGAGGCGCCCCTACCGGGGAATGCCGACGGGGCTGCCCAGGCAATTTTTAAACCCCACTTTCCCGACTCGACCTTGGGTCACATCTTACTTGTGGGAGTAAGATAAAAACTGGCCTTGTGCCTAACTCCTTGAGAGGAGTAAATCAATACACAATGGCGGGTTCTTGGCCTTTTGGCTAAGATCAAAGTGTAGTATCTGTTCCGATGGATACTGCACCCCATAGACTGGTATTGTCTTGGCCTTCGGGGCTTGATTTACGCCGGTCAATGGGTCTGTCCTGTGCAGTTCTACGAGGTCCACCCTCCCAGGCTTCGCCTCCCCTCTTTGGGGAGGAGTAAGTTTATTGTTTACTGCCCGAGGCGTCCCTACTGGGGAATGTTGACGGGGCTGCCCAGGCAATTTTTAATTGCCAGAGTGCTCACCTCTCGGGCGCTGACTTTTCAAACCCTACTTTCCCGACCCGACCTTTGGTCACATCTTACTTGTGGGAGTAAGATGGAGAGGAGTAAATAAATACACAACACATCTTATTTTTTAAACAATAATGTGAGAGAAAGAGAAGCAAAGAGACAGATACATACATAGGTAGATAGAGATGGGGTTAGAAAGAAAGAGAGAGTCAACAGATGACGATTAGAACGGAAGTGACGCCGCCGTTACTGACATAGTGTAAATTGTATCTAATGATTATGGATCAAATTTAATGCAAATCTGTAACATTTGAATTCTTGAATGTGAGATGGTAACCCTTTAAACTACTCCAAAGAAATACAAAAAATTGAAAAATATTTTATAATTGCTGTCTAATAAACTATTTTTTAAATTTTACAAAACAGTCGGTAGTTTCTGAATTTTAATGAAGGGCTCACACCTCCTATTAACCCCTTCGCATGAAACTAACTCAATATAAGTATAGCTCTCATTTGAACCCCTTATATCTAACAGCTGTGTTAATAAAATTCATAATAATTGGTTTATTAGTTGATGAATGAATCCTCTACATAGAAATATATAAACATATAAACA
>OY744531.1:91045575-91070575 GCA_963556195.1 Sepiola atlantica | reverse complement strand
TATCTTGGAGCTGTTTCGGTTAAGGGTTTCTCTACAGTTGCTCATCTCCTCTTGGTTATTGTTACTACATATCGTCTTTGCTTGATGTTGTAGGCAGTGGACGATTCCTTTCTTTTACATTATATAGATAGTGGGACTTATAGTTTCGATAATATCGAGTGAAAGTTGGCTTTCGATATTCAGATGACCTAAACCACTGACCAGTGCGACTTATCAGCACATCTAAGATGGATACTCTGTTATTATGTTCCTTTTTCATTGTGCACTGTATGGATGGACGGATAGAGTTTACATGGACCAGTAATGTTTGCACATCTTCCTGGTGATGCCAGAGTATGTATGTGTCATTCACATATCGTAGCCACATTGTTGGCTTTAGTGGTGTTGATCCTAACGCACTTTCTTCGAAGTATTCCATGTATACATTGGCTAGTACTGGGGACAATGGTGACCCCATAGCCAGACCTTCTTCCTGTGGGTATCTATCAGAGCCCATCGCGAAGTATGTGGTTTTTACACAGAAGCTCAACATCTCCATCAGATTATCAATTTGGATACAAGTGCGTTCCTTCAGACAGGTATACTAAGTGAACTTATCCCGTACCACCGTCAGAGTCTCCTCAGTGGGTACATTTGTGTACAGACTCACTACATCTAAACTCACCATCTGGTTGGAATGAATTGGAGCATTGTTAAAGTGAGCTGAATTATTTACATACGATGGAGATTTACCTATGAGTGGACTGATTATACCTACCAGAAATCGGCTCAATTGATGGAATGCTGAACCTTATATATATATACATATATAAATGGGATACTTAGAAGGCAATACAATGCAGAGGTGTGACTGATTAGTAATATATATATATATATATATATATATATATATATATATATATATATATATATATATGTATACATATATATATATATATATATATATATATATATATATATAGATGAATATGATACTTAGAAGGCGATACAATGTAGAGGTGTGACTCATTAGTAATATATATATATATATATACATATATAAATGGGATACTTAGAAGGCAATACAATGCAGAGGTGTGACTGATTAGTAATATATATATATATATATATATATATATGTATACATATATATATATATATATATATATATATATATATATATATATATATATATATATAGATGAATATGATACTTAGAAGGCGATACAATGCAGAGGTGTGACTCATTAGTAATATATATATATATATATATATATATATATATATATTGCTAATGAGTCACCGCTTACCAATGCCAAAGGCCACTCGAAGATAAAATTTAATGAGTTTAGTCGTGTGGACGGTGAGCCAATACCGTTATGATTGGTGACGATGGTGAAAAATGAGCAGAATTCGATTATATAAGTGGACAGCGAAACAAGAATTTGTTTGCATTATACTTAAAATTGACTATGTTTTACCCCGCTGGGAAGCACCCCCACGGTATTGTGCTCCACTGACAGGCAGTTCTAGGAAATAAATATTTATCGTATGAGTTCGGTTTAGTTTAAGGTATACAGAATGAGAAGGGGAAATTATTAACAGTAGTTGTAGTTGTAGTTGAACGAGATTATGTGAAGGTTTTATAATGGGACAATAGATTCGAGCTCAATTGAGTTACTACCATATAATAACTAACATGTAGCAAACACTCTTAACTGATCAATGGGATTTAAGCTAATGTTTCCTTATCATTTAGGTAATAAAGACGTATTCACATATAAAAGTAACGTCTTATAAGTAAAAATACTCATCAAAGTGTAGTATCTGTTCCGATGGATTCTGCACCCTATAGACTGGTATCGTCTTGGCCTTCGGGGCTTGATTTACGCCGCTCTATGGGTCTGTCCTGTGCAGTTCTAGGAGGTCCACCCTCCCAGGCTTTGCCTCCCCTCTTTGGGGAGGAGTAAGTTTATTGCTTACTGCCTGAGGCGCCCCTACCGGGGAATGCCGACAGGGCTGCCCAAGCAATTTTTGTAGGCCAGAGTGCTCACCATCTCGGGCGCTGGCTTTTCAAATCCCACTATCCCGACCTTGTGTCACATCTTACATTGAGGAAGGAAGATAAATAAAATACTACAAGCCGTTCACATAACCAATCAAATGATTTATATCAGTAATGCCTTATACAGTGAAAACGCCTTAAGATATCTTAAAATGAATAATATATTTATCTCTATTAATACAAGAACTGTTCCGCTGGGGTCGCTGGAAGCGGCCTTAAGTCATTAGTTTCGCTGTTGTTAGCAAATACTTATGGAGGGGGCCACGGAAAGGATGACTTTATTTCCTTTTATCTATCTGTGAAGCAAACGAAAGAAGAAGAACAACAACAACTGTTCCACCTAAATTTTAACTAAAATAGTGATACCAGATCAGGCTGCCCTGTGGCTCCCTGAGACGAAATTCACCTACATTGACGTTTTTTGTTTTTCTTCTTTTTTTTTTTTTTTTGTAAAACTTAATTATGTTCTACAAAACCAAAAACAAAAACAACAGCCCCTCTCCCTTTCTCCCTCCCCTTTTTTATTTTATTTTTAGAACTTGAAGCATAAATCTTTTACTATAATGACCAGATTCGGCATTAAATAACCCAAAAAGGGTTGATATGCCGTAAAACAAAACTACCAAACCAAAAACGATGATTAAACATTTGAAGATATAAAGAACTTGAAGCATAAAAACTTTTACTATAATGACCAGATTCGGCATTAAATAACCCAAAAAGGGTTGATATGCCGTAAAACAAAACTACCATACCACCTAAAATAGTTGGCAGTGTTTACTTGATACCCAACCCTAGATGATTGTTCCACAGCGAACATAAAGTATTAGTATCAACGAGGCAATCCCATAAGTAAGTTTCATCCTGAAATTTGAACACTCATTCGTCACCTCGAAATCATAAAGCATAAACAAAGTGTATCCATGCTCAGGGGCTAATTAGGATAGCTTCAGGTTTCCATCTCTAGAATTACTCTGTATTCTCTATTCAGACAATACTTTTACATTGTCGCCTCCGGTCTATTCAAGCCATTCATCGCTGATTGGTTAATAGCGATATTTTATGATCCCTAAAAAGTCAAACGGAGACTAAACAGCCAGCCACCCAACAAGATCATTAGTGTCGGCGCTATTGCGCGTAGAAACAACTACTTAAATTGCTTTCAAGGAAATATATGCCATATAAACAAAGCCGCTTTTAAAACCGTCTGCAACTGGGATATCAACAAAAGTACATCGCACTACAGCCTGTAATCATAACACACATCGAGCGGCTCCTGCATTACCAATTTATTTGTAAGTTGTTAAATAGATGTATTAACGGTTATACTTTGCCCGATGATTATTTTTAGGTTCTTATTAAACAGATAACAACGTTTATTACCAGACGTGATAAGTCTACAGGGAGACAATCCCGTGATAATGTGTTCCATAGATAATGTGAACATGTATGTATGCGTATGTTGGTTCCTGCGTTCATTGCACTGGCCGTAATTCGTACACACGTACCAAAGATTGTTCTGCGATCACGTTGTGCCGGTCCAAAGATTGTTCTGCGATCACGTTGTGCCGGTCCAAAGATTGTTCTGCGATCACGTTGTGCCGGTCCTAAGATTGTTCTGCGATCACGTTGTGCCGGTCCAAAGATTGTTCTGCGATCACGTTGTGCCGGTCCTAAGATTGTTCTGCGATCACGTTGTGCCGGTCCTAAGATTGTTCTGCGATCACGTTGTGCCGGTCCAAAGATTGTTCTGCGATCACGTTGTGCCGGTCCTAAGATTGTTCTGCGATCACGTTGTGCCGGTCCAAAGATTGTTCTGCGATCACGTTGTGCCGGTCCTAAGATTGTTCTGCGATCACGTTGTGCCGGTCCAAAGATTGTTCTGCGATCACGTTGTGCCGGTCCAAAGATTGTTCTGCGATCACGTTGTGCCGGTCCAAAGATTGTTCTGCGATCACGTTGTGCCGGTCCTAAGATTGTTCTGCGATCACGTTGTGCCGGTCCAAAGATTGTTCTGCGATCACGTTGTGCCGGTCCTAAGATTGTTCTGCGATCACATTGTGCCGGTCCAAAGATTGTTCTGCGATCACGTTGTGCCGGTCCAAAGATTGTTCTGCGATCACGTTGTACCGGTCCAAAGATTGTTCTGCGATCACGTTGTGCCGGTCCAAAGATTGTTCTGCGATCACGTTGTGCCGGTCCAAAGATTGTTCTGCGATCACGTTGTGCCGGTCCAAAGATTGTTCTGCGATCACGTTGTGCCGGTCCAAAGATTGTTCTGCGATCACGTTGTGCCGGTCCAAAGATTGTTCTGCGATCACGTTGTGCCGGTCCAAAGATTGTTCTGCGATCACGTTGTGCCGGTCCAAAGATTGTTCTGCGATCACGTTGTGCCGGTCCAAAGATTGTTCTGCGATCACGTTGTACCGGTCCAAAGATTGTTCTGCGATCACGTTGTGCCGGTCCAAAGATTGTTCTGCGATCACGTTGTGCCGGTCCAAAGATTGTTCTGCGATCACGTTGTGCCGGTCCAAAGATTGTTCTGCGATCACGTTGTGCCGGTCCAAAGATTGTTCTGCGATCACGTTGTGCCGGTCCAAAGATTGTTCTGCGATCACGTTGTGCCGGTCCAAAGATTGTTCTGCGATCACGTTGTGCCGGTCCAAAGATTGTTCTGCGATCACGTTGTGCCGGTCCAAAGATTGTTCTGCGATCACGTTGTGCCGGTCCAAAGATTGTTCTGCGATCACGTTGTGCCGGTCCAAAGATTGTTCTGCGATCACGTTGTGCCGGTCCAAAGATTGTTCTGCGATCACGTTGTGCCGGTCCAAAGATTGTTCTGCGATCACGTTGTGCCGGTCCAAAGATTGTTCTGCGATCACGTTGTGCCGGTCCAAAGATTGTTCTGCGATCACGTTGTGCCGGTCCAAAGATTGTTCTGCGATCACGTTGTGCCGGTCCAAAGATTGTTCTGCGATCACGTTGTGCCGGTCCAAAGATTGTTCTGCGATCACGTCTCCGTGCTGCGACAAGGACTCTGATGCCAAGTCGAATCACAACTCCAGTTTATAAACAAGTAACAAATTTATTTCTTAGAGGTTCGTGTTCCCCGGTTAAATGGATCATTTGGAAAAAATGAGATGTCTCTAACAAGTCCCTTACAGTGTTTTGGCTAAGATACCCAGATGGGCAATCCTGTCGTCAAGTGTACCTAGCTTCAAAACTTCTGCCAGCTTTTCCAGAAAACCCCGAATTCCTGTCATGCGCAGTGGTCCAAATCTTCCCTCACACACTTTCTGTCTTGGCCAGATCTTTCTCCCTGATCATAAACCACCCAAGCATTAACGACTTGAGATATCTCCGGAGATAAATGTCGGACAAAGAATTATCAATGAAGCACTCGCTGAACGTACCAGCATGAGTCTTGCCTTTTTTCGAGAAACTTAATTCATCTCAAATGGAAACAATCTTCTGGGATAGCCCCCAAAACACAAATGATATTTTCCCTTAATTTTGTGCTCCCCTCCTTCTTCTGGTCGAGAATCTAACATTTGCAACGTCCACCATCCATATACATCAATAAATAAAATGCACACTACTGCATGTTTATATCCCTATCCATCCCTATGTGGGAAATGCTTTTTGCTGCAATTCACACAGTCTTGTTGAAAAAAGAACGAACAAACCTCAGAATAATAAGTTCTCGAAAAGAACCTCTTTTCCTTGATATTCCAATTGATTTTAGTTAGACAGAAGGAATAAAAGTTATTTGTAGTGATGATAAAAGATGAGATTTTAAATACATTAACTTGCCATAGAATGAGCTAAAGAACTCTTTCCTGGTTTAATGTCGTATTCGATAAGCATACCTTCTGTTTGACTTTGTAAAATTCCTTTTACTCTTTCTTTTTATAGAGATAACCCTGTATTACAAAGGTTGTATCCGGCCCCGTGCATTCTGCAATGTGAGCACACTTTATGCATGATTAGCGCCCATCCAGGTCTTCCGAGTACCTATCCATCGATGTGACATATTACACAAGGAACCCAGATATGGATGAGAAGCTTTCAATGTGGAAATGTTCCCTGTTAGTTTCCGGTTCGTTTGAACGCTTTTGGAAGACGCGCAAAAATTCCAGTCAGTCTATAAAGCCCACATATCTTAGCCTATATAACCATTTATACCTATCTGTCTACTTTTTATATCCTCTTTCTTGTTTTTCATCTCCTTTTCTCTCACTCTCTTCGTTTCTCCGTCTCTGTCTCTGTCTGTCTCTCTCTTTCTCTCTCTCTCTCTTCATATATATATATATATATATATATATATATATATATATATATATATATATATATATATATATATATATTAGTATTTCATGTATCCACATACAATTTTATAAGGAGATATAAGTTTTTATGTATCAATTTTCAGTATTTACTTCAACAGTGCTCGATACGTAAGTAGAGCTATGTAGTAAGCTATAAAAATATATTTATGACAATTAAGATACACAGAAGCTCCCGCGTTTCATCCTCGGGGGAATCTTCAGGCTAAAATGCATGGAGTTATTTTTGCCGGTTTTTTTTATATACAATGGCAAAAAATAACATTTTTTGCCCCATACCTTTTCATCCATCCATTCAATTTCTCTTAAACTTGGCCAAAATGTAGAGGCAATTGTGCCTAATAGAAAATAAGTATCGCTGACCTTGGAAGAAATCTGGTTCGCGCCCCCAAAAGCCCCTAAAATGGCAAAAAATACCCTTTTCTCCCATAATGTTTGATCCATCCATTCAATTTTTCTGAAACTTGGCCAAAATGTAGAGGCAATTATTCTGGATATAAAATGAGCATCTTTGAAGTCAGATAAATTTTGGTGCGCGGCAGCAGGGGGTCAGAGAGGGGGTCAAAAATGCCCCAAATTGCCCAAAGTTATTGCATTGTACACTCGCCACATCGAGTTACATACAGAGGGGGCCACGCACGCGCGGCTTGTTTTTTTCTTGGGGTGGGTGGCGTTATAGATATATTGCAAATAGATCTGAGTAAGCCTGTTTATTTTCCCATGTTCAAATTACCACCATATGAACTAGATTCGTATCTACAAAGATACTGGTTTCAGCTTCTTAACAACCATAATATTTGTGAACATAGTATTAGTAATAATATTTAACATGGACCAAAAATGGAATAAAATATTCTAAAAGATCTGCTTTAAACATTGTGGGGTCTGTGTTCGCGCCGGATTCTTCAAGATTTGGCGTGAGATTTCTAGAATTAATCGACTTTCTGGCTAACGCTGAGCCACGGGTCAGCTAATAGTGCATATATAATACAATATTTCAATCAGAACAGTAAACACTTTACTGATACACTTATCACAACAATTGACTTTCTGCTCATTAATGAAAGAATGTTTGATTTTTTTCTTTTACCTTATGCTTAAAGCCAACAGAGTTAAACGAAAGTTTTGAAGAGTTTTCACATAATTACTTACTAATGATTAGTGAATTTTTTATTATTTCCCTTCTGATGAGAAGAATTATTTCTGTGAAAATTCATACTCATATTTTATTCCTTGTGTAAACATTTTATGATTATGTTAAACTTGTAAAGCGTGTAGCTTTTCTTTTGTTTTATCATTTTAGTATTTCATAGAACAATGCTATATCTCCAATATTGAGCATTTCACTATCATGGTGGGATCTAATATAAAATATATTTATATATATATACACATAGAAAGACAGATAGATAGAGAAAGAGAGAGAGAGAGAGAGTATGTGTGTATAAGGATGAGAGAGCAGAGCATCTTGTAGGTACAACGAAAGAAAAGTGTATTCTTAAATATGTGAGGCTACCGTACATTTTACTTTTTAATTAGGTAATATTTTCCAAATATTCCAGTTTACATTTTTATTAATTTCGTGTTTACATTTGAGGTTTGAAAGCTACACGTGTTCCTAGCATGCTTGCTGTCATCAGGCATTTACTGATTTGAAAATAATAAATTAAAAAATGTTATCCTTTAGATGCGGGTTTCACCTCTATTTCTAAAACGTGCAAATGATCGCAGTTGTGATCAATTCTGTAGTGAATACAATTTGAGTTTAATATTGCTTTGTTTTAAATTTGTTTCGTTGCTTTTTTCCTTGTTTTTACTATCAGTATTATAATTTATGTATTATTATTTATTTTTGGTTTTGTAGTATAACTTTTTCTTTCATCTTTTCATCAAAAGTTATTCTTGTGTGACTATTTTTTAATTTGGTGTTCGCTGTACAGAAAAAAGTGCTTACAGAACAAGTGACATTACAAGTAAGAAGAACAAACAGCGATGCAGTTATACGAAATCTGGATATAACTGAAAATAATCGAAAGGATTATAAGAAGAAGAATTTGTTGCAAAAAATAGTATTTTTGCAGACTTAGCTGTTAACTTGCGTCCTTGGAAACGTTCTTATTGTTCAATGTGGTATTAATGGATGAGCTGTGTAGAATCGAAAGACTTCTTATATAGGAATTTCAGGGTCGGCTATGTGAGCTTTAAATGGCACACAGTAAGACATCTGCACAGGACTAGCTCAGCAGAAGGAAGGGAAAATACCTAAAGTTTGAAAAACGCGCTCTCGTGTGGTTCATCAGAGGTGCTAAATAGCGGCTTATGATTGGTTGTCTTTCATCTAATCATAGGGTACATGAAACATTACTCTGTAATAATAAATTCTAGAACATGATATGAATGGGAATTTTAATTTTGTTAAGAGACCCGTGATCATACAATTATTTATCAATGAAAAATAAGTTATATCGTAAAATTCCTGTTAAAATAGAGATGGTACGGCCGAGGTTATGTGTTAAGAAACATCATGATTCAAGTCCAGCGCCAATTAGAACATATGTAATGAGATCACATCCTTGAATTTATATATCTTCCTGCTTGTCACACATGGGTAAATTGTCATAAGAATAAGAGGTAAATGTTATGAGTAATACTCTGCCAAGTTTATTTCTATCATATGCAAAAGATCAGGCTAATACGTACAAATATATACTATTATAATAGAAACATTTGTAAATAAAGGTTAAACCTATGAATTAATTGAAATAAGACACCTTTTAATTATGTGAAGATAAGTTACATGGAATGATATACAGGGTGTTTTCAAAAGAACACCCCTCATTAATTCGTTAGCAAAATTCATAATCTTTTTGCCTGAATCCACCCATATTTGGTAGAAATAAACTTTAGTCTATGATTTACTTGCCCATCAAGTTTAAGTCGTGAATGTCCATTAGTCTTTTTTATAGCCATTTACTGATATAAGGGGTCACTTTGCATATCGTTTTACCAGTAGGGAGTTCGCTTCTGAATGGGGTTTACACACATCGGACCTTACCGCAAGATTTTTAAACTGTGATTTAAACTTAAAGATAGTGTCTACTAAAATCATCGTCAGCTTATTTATAATAGGGGGCATGACTCGCAGAATCAGGACAGTGCCAAGAAAAGAGTTGTAAACATTTTTTCTAAACATTAGCCTGGCATGCTTATCATTAAACGGCTATAAAAATGACTTTTTTGATATTCATGGCTGAAACTTGGTAAGCGAATAAGGAATATAATGAAGTTTATTTATGTCAAATATAGTTTAGTTGCATGAAAGAATCGCGTGTGATTATCGATTTATAAGTTGGTATTTCGGGGACGGGTAACCCTTCATAACATATTGTCTGCTCTTTTTGTTTACAGGCAGACAACAAAAGCTGGAATCGTGAACCGAAGAATCACGTTTATTTTGACAAATTAACATCTATCCATATCCACATCATGTAACAAGATTCACTCGCCAACTTGAAAGTCATTAGATGTGAAGAAAAGCAATGACGATCGGCTCTGGTAAGGAATTGAATTGAATTTAATCACAGACCAAAAGTCTGATAATTTATAGTTGACCGCGATCAATAGTGCTGACTAATGCATCTTTCTCTGGGCGTTTTCCACAAGTAATTTAAATAAAAGTTCGTCCTGTCTATAGCAGACAAGTAATAGCACTCCCGTTTGCTTAATATATAATGAGCATAACAGTCATTGTAGTAGACTAAATATTAGAAGTTAGCGAGCGATATCCAGCATTATTATTTTAATATACGAACAACATTTTTTTATAACTGTTGTATAATCATGGTAACGTAATCAAAATTACTCTATCTAATCATTTATTAAAGAAATATTGTTTTAAATTATAAATATTTTAATCAAATGAAAATCATATATTAATTGCTGACGTCCTGTGTCCTGTGAGCTGTGTTGTCAACTTTATCACTGGACCGAGGCTGATTTGTTAGCTGCAATCAAATTTCGGTTGCATATTTCTTACATTAATTAGAATACACTTAATTTAAATAACACGTACTTAGAAGAATACTAGATTTATTCAGTCAGAAAATCATTTAGTAGTTGAAATGTAAAGAGATACGGAGAGAGAGAGAGTTACTTATGTTTTAAGCACATTGCTTTATTATTTACTGTTCTAGTAAAGCATCCTTAAATGCCGCTTTCTGTTTATTCGCTTGTGTTTATTTGATGAGGGCTTCGCTTGTGACTCTCGCTGGCAGTTCTGTCTGACGTCATCTCCGGTCACTTCACCCACTTCCGGTTTATAGCATGATTAATCCATATATCTCAGCAATAGGTTCTAGCTAGTAGTTACTTGTAACGGGAAAGGCGCTTTGACCAAATGTTGGCCACGGTTATATATATATATATATATATATATATATATATATATATATATATATATATATATATATATATATATATATATATATATATATATATATATATATATCGCTAAACGGAACGGAGCAGGTTATCTGAACCATCATCATGACAGGACTGGTTAACACCGGGCAAGGCTGGTATCGATGTATAAACACCTAGATGAAGTGTTTGTTTACAGCAGCTAGTATGGCCAAATGTTCACTCAATTAATTATTGACCAATCCTAATGTAGCTTCACTTCCGTGATCTAACGAGAACTGGCGTGCCAACGTGTTTTAGCAATAAGATTGCCTTAAAATGATCGGAATTCATTCAGATTCTTGGAATATGTTTTTTTGTGTGTCAAATAATTATTGTCTAGATTATTGTTAGGAATAACTAAAGAAAAACGGAATTATGTCCCTTGGAACATTAACGAGTTATCGCCCCTTATCGAGTGGCACGGAGTGAAAAGGAAACATTGAAAGTGATCAGACTGGCAAATTACATCTCGCGTTACAGCGGCTAAATAACTCATTTCATTCTAATTACACTTTTAATAAATATGTTAAACCTTTCTGTTGAAAAGTCATCCATTTTGTTTTACGAGTTATTAATTATTATAACCTAAATTACATGGTTTATAACAATTATTTACTCCAAATAAAATAAAATTCCTTTTGAAACTAAGGTTCAAATTCATCTGAAGTGTTAGGAGTGAGGATCCGTGATCAATCTCTGTCTATCTTTCTCTTTACTAAACGCATATGATTTATACCTACAAGTTCCTTTCATCCTTTTACCGTTTGTTTATTACTTTGACTTCACAAATCACCACAATACCACATTTACTTCATGGACCTGACGTACTTGACTTCTTTACATGATCCATAGAGATTCATCATATGCTTAAAAAATCCACTTATTACGGTTTCGCGGCAGTTTCCCATCTGTTAGGAGCGGCATGCCAGTCTGAACCCTTACCCGGCCCTTTGATTGTCTTCTTCTTAAACTTTGGTAAATCAAATCTAGTTGATATGATTAATTTTCATAGCTGGAGTTACGTTACGGCGAAACCCTGTTGATCTTTTGTTTTTAATAACGACATAGATGGATATGTTAATATTAACCCTCTTTCTTAGATCTACAATTTTTAGTCTATCTCGCAATATTACTACAAGTATAGTTGTTAAACATTTAATTTCAAATACATTGAGCTTCCTCACATATATTTCCAATATAGAGCAAAATGAACTTTCAATAAATAGTAATGACTCATCTTCAAAGGCGTTGATATGTCGTTTCTGCGACAAATCTCTTTTTCTAGACTCCCAAATGCCGTTGCTATTCCTATCCTTTTGTTAATATCAGATGAATATGATTTATGGACTATCTTATTTAGAAAATCCATGCCTGCATAAGGAAACCAATCAGGACAGATACTACACTTTGGTTTATTTATTTGCATAATAAGTCACAATGCTATCAAAAGTATTAAAGTTGGGGGGCGGTGGTCATCCTCTCTCTATCATACTTGTACCTGAACGCATTCTGACCCGTTCATAAAAGCAATGTTTATTTCATGGTTAGTCGGTGACCTATTTATAGGAAATGTCCGATGATAATGAACATAGGTAGAATATCATTTCTACCACATTTAATGTTTGAAAGTTCCTATTTACTTACGTCCTAAACAGAGGCACCTTGATGAGACAACCTCGAAAAAAATGTTCCGGTCAAGAAAAATCTCCGACTAAAGAATACACTAAAATTACTCAGAGAACAAACAAATCACACATGTGGTTTTGATAAGAATATACGTTTTCATAGATGTAGATGCTATATTTATCTACCTCCCACAAGGTAAGATGTGACACAAGGTCGGGAAAGTGGGATTAGATAAGCCAGCGCTCGAGGTGAGCATTCTGGCCACTTAAAAATTGCCTGGGCAGCCCCGTCGGCATTCCCGGTAGGGCGCCTCAGATAGTAAGCAATAAACTTACTCCTCCTCAAAGAGGGGAGGCGGAGCCTGGGAGGGTGCACCTCCTAGAACTGCACAGGACCAGCAACCCCCAATAGACCGGCGTAAATCCAGACCCAAAGGCCGGGACAATACTGGTTTATTAGGTGGGGTAAAAATACCCCCTAGATGTCTATTGTGCACCTCGGTGTTCACTAATCAGCTAGCAACACGTAGACTTACGTTTGGTTAACGCGGATGACAAGACCATCGGTCATTGATTGTAACTGACGGTTTTTTAGGAGGCAAAATTCATCGCCAAAATAAAATTAAATAAAGCAAGAACAAAGAAAGCAATATCCACCGAACAAAAAGAATGTAATGGCCGCCCTTCACTATCGCTATTAACAATGAGATGTTTGCTTTATCTCAGACATTTGCTTCCGGTTTATTGTTATCTCGATTTCAGTGAAAAGCTGTCTTGTTACTTCCGGTCTGTTATGGCAGCCATTTTTTTTACTATTATCTCATTTTTAGCTTACTTTTATTCATTTGCGAACGACATACTCATCATAATAATCATCATAATAATCATCATGATAATCATCATGATAATCATCATAATAATCATCATAATAATCATCATGATAATCATCATAATAATCATCATAATAATCATCATAATAATCATCATGATAATCGTCATAATAATCATCATAATAATCATCATAATAATCATCATAATAATCATCATGATAATCATCATAATAATCATCATAATAATCATCATAATAATCATCATGATAATCATCATAATAATCATCATAATAATCATCATAATAATCATCATAATAATCATCATGATAATCATCATAATAATCATCATGATAATCATCATAATAATCATCATGATAATCGTCATAATAATCATCATGATAATCATCATAATAATCATCATGATAATCATCATAATAATCATCATGATAATCATCATAATAATCATCATGATAATCGTCATAATAATCATCATAATAATCATCATAATAATCATCATAATAATCATCATGATAATCATCATAATAATCATCATAATAATCATCATAATAATCATCATAATAATCATCATGATAAGCGTCATAATAATCATCATAATAATCATCATAATAATCATCATAATAATCATCATGATAATCATCATAATAATCATCATAATAATCATCATAATAATCATCATAATAATCATCATGATAATCATCATAATAATCATCATAATAATCATCATAATAATCATCATAATAATCATCCTGATCATCATGAACTGTTTATATCGCAAATACGCTTGTCAAATATAAATTTGTCAGCACTTGCCATTGATTCTTAGTTAATGACAACTGATTATATTTTCTTCGGATTTTTTTTTTTTTTGATAAAGATTGATCATTTGCATTAGGGAAACACAATAATAACCAGTTCTTACTTTCTGAAGTTTGAAAGTTCAATTCTCACTACAGATTATGCAACCGAGAATAACATTTACAAATATCTTAAAACTTCTACCCTGTCATGCTTGACGGAACGAGAACAATCTACCCATGTGAATGAAATAAAGAATTACATTAAAAAACCTCGTATAGATTCCTGGATCGGCAAGACACATCTGAAGAAATTAGGAGGTAACATCGGTCGAAACCTTGTAAAACGTTATAAGAACAGGTGTAATAATTATATTATTATTATTATTATTATTATTATGATCATTATTACTACTACTACTACTACTACTACTACTAATACTACTATTACTACTACTAGCGGGACCCGTGTAAATTACACGAAATGATGTTTTCAATACTAATTATCTTGTTTCTAACCTATACATTACTTTGTAAATGCTTTAGATTAAATTAAATTTGACTCCAATTCATGAGTAGCATACAAAAGTTGAAAAGTCGTTGCTTTTGATGTAAGCGTGACAAACAAAATAACACACACGCTATCGTATTAATATGTCTTCCTCCCTTCGATGTAGAAAAAAAAATCTTAGAGGTTGGTTGGGATCGAACTATGAAATAGTCGGGCCGACGTCAAAAACCGACATCAAAATAGTACGTCGCTAACCGTTGCACCAGAGAGAAATACTTGTAAATTTACGAAAATTAAGTGAATGCAATGCTTTTCCAAATCTAGGTTCGTTACGCAAGCGCAGAGCGTTTGATGTAAGCGTGACACACGAACACACACGCTATCGTATTAATATATAGATTATAATTATTATTATTATTATTATTATTATTATTATGATTATTATTATTATTATTATTATTATTATTATTATTATCATTATTATTATTATTATTTACACAATTCATCACAAATAATCAGTAACTTGTAACAACAGTAAGCGTTTCTTGGAATTTTAGTGACAACAAATCTCTTCAGATTTCAAGTATTCTCCGCGTCTTTCGATAACGATTCCAATTTAGTTCTCGTTCTTCCTCTCTATCATAATGACCATTGTTTTTTCTCTGAAATTTGTGCTGCAAGAAGCCTGCTCAGAATTATAATATTCTTCGCATCTTTCCGGTGGAGGTCTGGATGGTACTCGCCCGGCTAGTTATTTCTATACTCCCTGATATTTCTTACTCTCACACGACATAACTCGTAAAAAGCAGGTGGTGTTTCCTGGAGTCTGAGTGACAACATGTCACCACATAATTCCAGTAATGCCCGCTGCTTTCGATCATTGTTGAAAATCATCCTTTTACGAGACAGCAGTTTATCCGCCAGTTTGCGCTGATACTGGCCGATAGTTTTCTCTGGAACTGGAGTGACAATAAGCCTCCTCAAGATTCCAGTACTATCCATACCATTCAAGTCGAGTTGTGGTTGGTTTTCCCCCTGTTGGTTCTTACCTTCCTTTTCACGACTATCGCTGCCATCGAGTTTTATGATCAGGTGAACCAGTGTCAGATTATGAGGCTTTGAGTATCTCTTAATCCTTGAACTGAAACTCAGTTACCTTGGGTTCATCGTGGTATGTTCTAGTTGTGCTTACGATGTGCTATTCTATCTAAGATTACGGGTGGGTTTTCAGTAACATAACTATTTTGGTTGGCTTCCACACTGAATATTTCAGGCACCTTCACCAGTGTCGTCAGTTGTGTGGTTACAATCCTTTCCTTTATTTCAATTTTTTAAAGTCCATTTTCAGATTATTCTTCTCTATCTTATTTTATTCATGTTCCAATTGTTGCTCAATTCTCTGGCAGGGCCCATATACCACACAGCTAAAATTGCCTAGACACATAGCCGTATCATCACTTAGACCACAACAACATTGTGTACTCTGACCGCACAAAACAATGCATCATTTGAAAGTTGCCAGCGTCATCGAATAAATATCTTATCTTGTGACCTTGACGAACTGATAATAATTTCGACAACACGCTGGTATATTTAATAAAGTGTATTTACAGAAGTACAGAATAGTACGTTACAGAAAGTTGGCGTCTAATAATGCGGCTATGACAACCAGCAATGACTATTACGTTGTGAGGTCTTTTGGCCAAGATCAAAGTGTAGTATCTGTTCCGATGGATACTGCACCCCATAGACTGGTATCGTCTTTGCCTTCGGAGCTTGATTCCGCCTGTCTATGGGTTTGTCCTGTGCAGTTCTAGGAGGTCCACACCCAAGCTTTGCCTCCCCTCTTTGGGGAGGAGTAAGTTTATTGCTTACTTCCTGAGACGTCCCTAACGGGGAATGCCGACGGGGCTGCCCAGGCAATTTTTAATGGCCAGAGTGCTCACCTTCTCGGGCGCTGGCTTTGCAAGTCCCACTTTCCCGACCCGACCTTGGGTCACATCTTACCTTGTGGGAGTAAGATAAAACTGGCCTTGTGCCTAACTTCCCGGAGAGGAGGTAAATAAATACTCTACGCATAGTGTCTGGAAAAGTCTATCTATTTCAGAAATAGGGTGGATAAACATCACATCATAACATTCCACTTTTTTGCATTGCCCCGTGTGGGGTCAGTACATTTTCCTCTTCGGGTTGACTTCCATGATGTCTGTATTTTTTTTTCGTGGAGTTGGTAATTGGAACGTGTCAAACATGACGTTCATCAATTCTTTTTCTGTAGTATTGACATCTACAGCATACGAATATATTTTTGACATTGACATCAAATGTCTCTTCTGGGTAAATTTTGGTCCCTTTACTTTGTAGAGAATATTCCGATTCTTGTATCCACAATCTGGTTTCCCTAAATGATTTGTTGTCTTTGTACATTCGTAAAAAAAGATTTTCCGAGTTCAAAACGTATTTTTGTGATGTTTCATTGCGCTTTGGTTTCTTATAAATCGGTAACAGTGTTGAACATTGTTTTTTATCTTACTTGGTAGCATAGCTTCCGCTTGTTAAATGCAAGCTGGAACGTTATATGAAAGAAGTTTTAAATATGCAAAGTAAATTGTCACCATTGAAGAAGCATAGAAAGTGTGTGTCAGAATATCCGATGATTCAACATATGAAACACGTGTAGGGTGAGGAGTTGAAAGTAATCCATACATCTGAAGTTGTAGATAGTTCCATTCTAAGAGATAGATGTATTCAAATCCAGGTAAAAGTTCGTTGACAAGCAAATGAAGTATCAAAAGTACAGAAGTATATATCCTGAAAGAAATTAGTAAAAATGTAGTTACACATTAAATAGCAAAGGTGTCTTGAGACATACTTTTTCTTCCCGAGCTGAGTAAAATAATAGTGGTGTTTGTTCAAACAAGGCCTAAATAAAACTGTTGCAATTAAACAAAATTATGTGTGCGTATGTGGTTAATACACATAGTGCTGTTTTCACTATTACAACTTTGCTATCAGCCACCATTTTATGTAAGAGAAATTTATTATGCTTTATATACAGATATTATCTATCATCTATGATCTATTTATTTACCAAGAGCCATGCCTGTACGCTAAGTAAGGACCATCAGTTTCCAACACCAGAATACAACTAACGAATAGAGTCAATATATAACATATAAAGCTATGTTTTTCAAAGTAAGACCAGAATGGTTTAAACTTAATAAATCAAACTTGGATTCTGGCTAGCTAATTTCATTTTTAGTTTTTGTACCGTGTTAATTGCAATTAAATAAGCTTATTCGCTATCATCATATTTTGTAGAATATCTAGTCTAGCCCAGATGAGTGCTAATATAGAGAACTCGAAAATATAACCTGAAAATTAAAACCTCATTAAACATGATAGGATGCAATAGTTGTCCACAAAATGTTTGAAAATAAAATGATATCAAAATAAAAGGAATTAACCTTCACTTAATTCAGGCAACCGTCGGTAAGATAAGCTAATAAAACACACAAATATATATATATATATATATATATATATATATATATATATATATATATATATATATATATATATATACATATATATATATATATACATATATATATACATATATATATATATATACATATATATATATATATAACTATATATATATACATATATATATATATAACTATATATATACATATACATATATATATAACTATATATATACATCTAAATATATATAAATAACTATATATATAACTATATATATACATATAAATATATATATATATAACTATATATATATATATACATATATATATATAACTATATATATATACATATAAATATATATATATATATATATATATATATATATATATATCGTACGCCGAATGAAAGTTGAGATTAAATTATTGGAACTGATATAAACAATGCTCTGATTCATTCTCAAATATATATATATATATATATATATATATATATATATATGTATATATATATATATATATATATATATATATAATATTTACTTCAACAGTGCTCAAGACGTGAGTAGAGCTAGATAGTAAGTTATGAAAATATATTACTGGTAATTAAGCTACACAGAGGATTTCGCGTTTCATACTCGTAAGGAATCGGCAGGCTAATATATATATATATATATATATATATATACACACATATATATATATACATATATATATATATATACATATATATACATATATACATATATATACATATATATACATATACATATATACATATATATATACATATATATATATATATGCATATATATATATATATATATATATATATATATATATATATATATATATATATATATATATATATATATATAGTCATCTGCAGACTGTTTTGTCGTATAACACCTGTTCAGGGCGGTTGATTTACTCCTATCCAGGAGTTAGGCACAAGGCCAGTTTTTATCTTACTCCCACAAGTAAGATGTGACCCAAGGTCGAGTCAGTAAAGTGGGGTTTAAAAATTACCTGGGCAGCCCCGTCGGCATTCCCCGGTACCGGCGCCTCAGGCAGTAAACAATAAATTTACTCCTCCCCAAAGAGGGGAGGCGAAGCCTCGGCGGGTGGACCTCCTAGAACTTCACAGGGCAGACCATAGACCGGCGTAAATCAAGCCCCGAAAGCCAAGACAATACCAGTCTATGGGGTACAGTATCCATCGGAACAGATACTACACTTTGATCTTACCCAAAAGGCCAAGAAAGGCTGTTATTTATCTACGTCCCACACAGTAGAATTGTACACAAGATCGGAAAGTGAGTATGCACTCCAGAGGAAGAGTGCTAGCGGCGTCTTAAAAAATTGCCTGGGCAGAGTGCCTCAGACATTAAGTATTAAACTTAATCCTCCCCAAAGAGGGGAGGCAAAGCCTGGGAGCGTTACTTCCCAGATCTGCACAGGACAGACCCATAGACCGGCATCACCAGACCCGAAGACCCGGACAATACCAGTATGGAGTGCAGTATCCATCGGAACAGATACTACACTTTGATCTTAGCCAAAAGGCCAAGGGCTTGCGAAATAATAAACATCATAGTTTTTAAATAAATTATCTGTATTTAACTCTCACTTTTCATAGAACGAGCACTTTATTTATTACTCTTCAATATCACTTGACACTATATATATATATATATATATATATATATATATATATATATATATATATATATATATATATATAGATAATGTATGCGTGTGTGTGCATATTACATTATGTAATGGAAGAATTTACGTCATTTCTGGTCATGTTGCGATTAAAATCATAACATTCTTCACCTCTGGCTCAGATTGTCGTAATAAGAAATATAGATTATTTTTTGTGTTTATTTCTTTCCTTTTTTATGTCAAATTGTCGTCATCAAACGAAATAATTGCTTCGTTGTCGCCAATCTTTGCTTTTCACGCACAATTTATTCATTTTCTTGTATTGATATGTCTCCTTTAATCTATTTCACCATACATTTTTTAATATTCACATCAATATAGATACATAATAATAGAATATCCTCGGGACATTTTCCTGGATGGATTTATTTTTCATTATTCATTTCGCCTTTTTGTTCTATTACTTATATATATATATATATATATATATATATATATATATATATATATATATATATATATATATATATAAAATTGAAAATATATGCCTTTACTAATGCAAGATTAATCCTCTTCTTTCTTAAATCTTATTAATCTCGGAATAAAATTCGATCATCAGAGTTGACTAGTAGTGTGTTATTTTTTTTTTCATCATGAAAAACAAAAACAAAGATAAACAAACTGTTTTTCTTTGTTTCTTTGATAAATGTCTTTGGTGTGATGTGTCCACGCCGATGAGGTTGACGGTTATGAATTCAAATTCTGGTTGTAGAACAAAGAAAGCATTGGCATGCTAGAGTTTAATAAAATGGATCGTTCATTTAAAGCATTGCTGGGTCAGTATTATAAAATTGAAGATATAAGCCTTTATCAATGCAAGATTAATCATTTTTCTTCTTTAATTTTATTAATTTCGAATTAAAATTTTATCATCAGAGTTGACCAGTATTGTGTAATTTTTTTCATAAAAAAACACAAAAACAAAAATAAACAAACTTTTTCTTTGTTTTTTAGATAAATGTCCTTGGTGTGATGTATCCACGCCGATGACGTTGGCGGTTATGAATTCAAATTCTGGTTGTAGAACGTAGAAAGCATTGGCATGCTAGAATAAATGGCAGTACTGGTCAACTCTGATGATGCAATTTCATTCCGAAATTAAGAAGATTAAAGAAAACAATTAAAAATTAAAGACAAAAAAAGATTAACCTTTATTAAGGCTTATATTTTCAGTTTTATAATACTGACCCAGTAAGCAAGTGATTACTTTTATATTGTAACTGTGCTGTTTCGGCTGCATTTGTTATTAGAATCGAAATCGGTAATTGTATCGGAATCGGGAATTAATTAATTTCGCTTCCAACAAAATCGTAGGATAGGGTGGGAAAAAAGAAAATTGCTAAAATTTTCCTTAAGGCCTTATTGTCTGATCCTCTAGGAGGAAACGTCAGAATGATAAATTACAAACTAAGAAAATCGAATGAGATATGAGGGGAACATTGTTGTAGTTGGGGAAAACGGTTGAAGGAAAGAAAAAAACTAAAAAACCGTAAATCTCTCAACGTTATCGTGAGTTTGAATCATTAAAGATCTCTAACTGGTGCTTCAAAATCTTTTGTCTACACAGGCTAGGTCGAAAATTGTTAATAACTAACGCCTCAATACTATTGAGATAGTAGTTCGACCTAGCACTGTGTAAAACAGAACACCACCCATCGGAATACTTGTCAGAACAACTATTTGTACAAAGCAGGTGATTTCCGATGGCAGATTAATGTGCTCACAATATATGAGGATAAACTACACGATACATAATAAAATGAAATGCCATGTAACCAGGATGTATGAAAAAGAGAGAAGGAAACCAATTTAACCTAGATTTTTGTATGATTCATCCTGTGTTTCATCGTTTTTTCGTTTTGTCGATTTCATCCATATATATATATATATATATATATATATATATATATATATATATATATATATATATATTCATTTTTTGGTACAGAACAATTGGTACAACATTAGTACCGTCGGTTTCAAGCACAGCAGGAATTAGTCATCCGGCTCTCTTCAGTTTATTTTGTGATATTGGCATGACGCAGGGAAGCTTTAAGCAAAGATTGTACGCACACAGAAACACCTTCAGATACAAAGACAAGGCAAATACGGCACTTGCGACCCGGATATGGCAACTTAAAGATGCAAATACACCCTTCACCATCAGATGGAAAGTAACAGAGAGAAGACCATCCTTCTCTCAAGCCAGAAATAGATGTCCTCTGTGTGACGCAGAAAATACCATATATTAAGGGCCATCATTGACCCAAATACAGTATGTTTGAATTCAGAGATGAAATCTTTTAAAGGATGCATCCACAGGAGACAAGCGCTACTCATATAATGGACTTACCGATACACATACCAAATACATAACCTCATATATGCCCACTAAATACCGACTTCCACTCCGGAAAATCCTCTCAACTATCACCCCTCATAAATATTAATCAAATTAAAAAATAGGAACAAATACCTTAATCGACCCATATCCACACCACTTCTCAAGAGCAATAATTAATAACTTTCCCAATAATCATTTTTCAAGTCATTAAGACGGTAACACCCCTATTTCAAATTATTATTACTCCCATAAATCCCCACCATTTCTTAGTCATAATGCTAACCTCCCATATCTCCCAAACAGATCCAATCTTGCCGACCCAATCCTTACTCTGATCTCTAAATCTGTATACCAATAGTATTACTCCCATAAGCCTTCAATATTTCTTAGTTAATCATGTTAAATCCCGAACTATTTTAGATCTATGCGGAGTTTGTATCCCTACGCCGAACTCATAAGCAGTTTAAGTAGGTTGACAAAGGCAAAATATATTCGTGTGATGAGTAGCCATGTGGATAAACGTTCGCTTTCAGTTTCAATATTCAATGTTATCTTTCAGGGTTCAAATGTTTTATTTTTTTAGAGCGTTCCAGTTATTTCCTAGCCAATATCTCTTATGATCATATACCTGTATAAAATACCTTTTCTAAGTATTTTATTGCGATTTCAACAAAAAAGCTAACGTGCAGAAAAGAAACTTTTTTGGTGAGTACTTCGGCTAGTTCAATTAAAATATACTATATTTCTGCGCGCGTTAATATATTTTAAAGAAGAATTTACGTATTTTCCATAGTATTTATTTTGAGCTATGTTTTAAACAAAGCCCTTATTGATACTGTTACACCGGCCGTTCTTACACAGGATAAACAACACCGGTTGTCACTATAAATAGTGCGAGACACCAGAAGACAAAGCACAGTCTTGTAACTGTCGTTCAGTCGCTTTCTTGGCCTTTTGGCCAAGATCAAAGTGTAGTATCTGTTCCGATGGATACTGCACGAGACTGGTCCTGTGCAGTTCTAGGAGGTTCACCCACCCAGGCTTTGCCTCCCCTCTTTGGGGAGGAGTAAGTTTATTGCTTACTGTCTGAGGCGCCCCTACCGGGGAATGCCGACGGGGCTGGCCAGGCAATTTTTAAAGGTAATAGGTGCTCTCCCTCTAGAGTGCTGACTTATCAAAACTCCACTTTCCGACCTTGTGTCACATTTTACTCTGTGGGGAGTAGATAAATATCCAGTCTTGTAACTGTCTAGCCAATAGCTAGACACTTTCTTACTTTGTTAATACACTTGTTAAACCAACCCTCGACTTGACTTCCTTTATTTATTATTTGCTGTGGAACAACTTCACAACAGATACAATAGCTGATCAACTGGCTATTTTAACCTTGATAATCAAAACAACTTTTCCCTTGAAGTTCGGTTCTTTTGCTCGCTTTTATCGCATGCTGCATATCTGTCTAACTCGATTGACGGGGAAACGCTCGATTTGTTTCCAAGTTTTCGTCAATGGGTTAACGATCCATCTACACCCTTTTTCCTTAGAGTAAAGGGATATCAAGGGTAGAAATAAAATGTTTGCAGCTTTGATAAGAGCTGCCTCTGTGATAAGCGTGCTCGGGTAGCTATCGTAAAATAGCAGATGCATTCTGCAACAGAGGGATGAAAAGAGTATAACAATCATCGGAAATACTTACCAATCCGTGCGTAAATATTTGAAAGTATAAAGCGTCGTAGCAATCGGGCGTTGCCCGGGATGTAGTAAAATCATGTTTGTTTAACATTTTTATTTGCTTGCACTGTTTTTAAAACATTTAAAAATAAACTTTTATTTCTACAGGAGATAACACTTTTTATAGTTTTTAATTGAAAATATTAGTTGTTTTCTTTGCTGATTTTTGATTAGGCGATTATAATTGAATTGTTTTTATATTACCAGTTTTCTGGGCGTGAATACATGTCTTTTTAAATATCGAAGCCCATTATTTAAATAATATAGTACAAACATTACAAATGGAAATTGGCAAATCAGAATCAAAGTTTTATATATAAACTTAAATTCTATTGACGTGTAACTTTAAAAATCGTACAATCTATCGATATATATATATATATATATATATATATATATATATATATATATATATATATATATATATATGGATGAAAGAAGGGTGATAAACATGTAAGAATCTCCAGATTTATGTCAAACCACGATTGTTCAATGCAAGGTATATTCTGTAATAAAATTATGTTTATTAGTTCTTCCTTAAGCCAAGGCTTTTCAAAGATCGAAATCTTATCATCAGAGGAATTATATAGATAGATAAGTTGGCTTAAGGAAAGAATAATAAACATAATTTTATTACAGAACATACCTTGCATTGAACAATTGAAATTTGAAATAAATCTGGACATTCGTACATGTTTATCACTCTTCTTTCAGCTATCTTTATAATTACTTTATCTCGTATATTGAGCTTAAACCATTTCACTATAGGTTCTATCTACTAAAAGTTTACTTTTAGTTTCATATTTGATTATATACAGGGTGGGCCAAAATAAGGGTCCTATCTTTAAATTGGAATAACTTGAATTTGAATAACTTCCACAAAATAAAAGTTAAACTCACCAAACTTTATGTGTGTGTAGACTGACCCTTCAGAGATTTTTTGAAATAAACAAAACAAATTTTAGCCGAAAAACACTTCTTAAAACTTACAAAAACTAAAGTATTGTTTTTTACACTGTTTTGAGTTTTTTAAGCAAAAATAATGTTTTCTAAATGAGGGTACGTTCCTTAGGGCTAATA
>OY744531.1:91015575-91040575 GCA_963556195.1 Sepiola atlantica | reverse complement strand
GATTTTTTAACACAATTTTAAATAAAAACAAATAAGTTTAATTGAAAATTTGATTTTTTAACACAATTTTAAATAAAAACAAATAAGTTTAATTGAAAATTTGATTTTTTAACACAATTTTAAATAAAAACAAATAAGTTTAATTGAAAATTTTATTTTTTAACACAATTTTAAATAAAAACAAATAAGTTTAATTGAAAATTTGATTTTTTAACACAATTTTAAATAAAAACAAATAAGTTTAATTGAAAATTTGTATTTTTAACACAATTTTTAATAAAAACAAATAAGTTTAATTGAAAATTTGATTTTTTTACACAATAACAAATCTACATAAGTAGAACCAAACAATCTTCGAGGCGTAAGAGTGCAATTGTAATGAAAAACAAAAATACCAGGCAAACTTTAAAAAAACTAACAAACTGTGTCTTTAAGTTTGAAGAAAAAAGTTTTACTTAGTACGCCAATTTAATTTTTAAAATAGTAAATGACAATGTCATCGAAGTATTAAATTCACAACAAAAACAAAACAACACATGCAGTAGTCGAAAATGAATGCTGACTTTAAAAATAAGTTTTAGAAACTTTTAAAATTCCTTTTGTTTTAAAGAAAAGGAACACGATTCTTATTAAGACTGAACTTTATTCAATATTAAGTTTTAAAAAAAGAATGGTGCAGTGGAGAAGAAATTCTTATGAACTGAGTCAATTTTTATTGGTCATACATAAATAGTAAAAACTACAATTTATAATTCTTAAATGAAGATAACATAAAATAAAGTAAAACAGCCAACTTCTTTTTACACTGTCGCGCCTTAACTACCTACTAAACTGCTGACAATTTCAAACATGCATCGCTTAATCAGTCTTTTGTATGTGTTAACACACAGTTTTACTATCTACCACGAAGAGATTGATAATCACAATAAAAACGAACAAACAAAGAATCATCTTACTATATTTCTCCCTACAACCTGAAATAACAAAATTGCATACAAAAAAAATAAGTTCAGGAAACGGAAATACGTGAATAGACATAATATATGATAATATAACTTCCGGAAGAAAATGTGTTATAAAAAGTCGTACTAATCGATCAAATAATTAAAAGTATATCTTCATTCTCCTATTTATCTACGTCCCACAAAGTAGAATGTGACACAAGGTCGGAAGGTGGGAATTTTCACTCTAGAGGAAGAGTGAGGTGAATCTCAAAAAATTGCCTGGGCAGGGCGCCTCAGACAGTAAGCAATAAACTTACTCCTCCCCAAAGAGGGGAGGCAAAGCATCGGAGGGGGTTAACCTCCCATAACTGCACAGGACAGTCAGAACAGATACTACACTTTGATCTTAGCCAAAAGACCAAGGAAGCATCCGTAATTCTATTACGTCACGGTTACAACACATTATGACGAGACGTGGCCATTATTTCAGCGATAGTACACATTACTGTTCAGTGTAGTAATTAACAAATATAAATAAATGCTGTAAGTGGTTATAGGTGATGCTGACCTTGCTTGCATGTGCGAAGAGGAAGACACAGATATAAGAGTGACGATGAAACTTCCAGTGTCAGTAGTACCGTATAGAAAAACATCTCGATAGTAAAGTTTTCATTTTGTAACAGCATATTTACTTTTTTTGGGGTTATATGATGTCCCAAACATAATATCTATATCTACTATCCAGCATAATAAGAATAACATGTCGATTTTCGGTATATCACTGTAGTAAAGCCACGTTGAGTCTAATATATACCAGAATAGTCACTATTTATCAGTTTTAGATGCTGTATATGAGAGGATAACGACATTCCCCTGCGAGAAATAACTTCGAAAAAACGGGTATTTATTTACCTCCTCTCCAGAAGGTATGGCATAAGGCCAGTTATATCTTACTCCCACAAGTAAGATGTAACCCAAGGTCGGGTCGGGAAAATGGGGCTTGAAAAGCCAGCGCCCGACAGGTGAGCACTCTGGCTTTGAAAATTGCCTGGGCAGCCCCGTCGTCATTCCCCGGTCGGGGCGCTTCAGGCAGTAAGCAATAGATTTACTTCTCCTCAAAGAGGGGAGGCAAAGCCTGAGAGGGTGAACACCCTAGAACTGCACAGGACTGTCCCATAGACCGGCGTAAATCAAGCCCGAAGGCCAAGACAATACGAGTCTATGGGGTGCAGTATCCATCGGAACAGATACTACACTTTGATCTTGGCCAAAATGCCAAGAAACGAGTATTGATTTACTCCTCTTCAGGAGTTAGGCACAAGGCCAGTTATATCTTACTCTCACAAGTAAGATGTAACCCAAGATCGGGTCGGGAAAGTGGGGCGTGAAAAGCCAGCGCCCGAGAGCTGAGCACTCTGGCCATTGAAAATTGCCTGGGCAGCCTCGTCGTCATTCCCCGGTAGGGGCGCCTCAGGCAGTAAGCGATAAACTTACTCCTCCCCAAAGAGGGGCGGCAAAGCCTGGGAGGGTGGACCTCCTAGAACTGCACAGGACTGTCCCATAGACCGGCGTAAATAAAGCCCGAAGGCCAACACAATACCAGTCTATGGGGTGCAGTATCCATCGGAACAGATACTACACTTTGATCTTGGCCAAAAGGTCAAGAAACGGGTAGCCGACTACTAACCATAAATAGGTGTTATCCTCTAAATTCTCAAGGTGAGAAATATGAAGTCGTAGTGCACAACGTACAACGTACACAATACTTATTGTACACGATTACTTGAAAACACTTTTCTATTATACCGACATCTGGCGAGTAATTTCAACTTAATGCCTTTCCAAACACTAGTAGTGTTGAAATAATCACAATAGATAATATAGGATTCAAACTCGACACAGCAGATTCAATATGTCGATCAACTACTTATCTATCATACACGGCAAACACGAGAAAAAGTGAATCAGTAAAAGTATAGGTAGATGTGCAACGTAGTCTGCTTCTTTACTCGTCCGCAAATACGAAAAGATATTGCAGCGGAAATGAAGAAATCGAAAACAACCAAGTATATATATATATATATATATATGAGTAGAGAACTAAAAGCGAATTTTAGGAACGGTAAAACCTATTGTGAAAAGTATACAGCTCAATATACCGGATAGAGCAGATAGATAGATAGCTCTTTGCCTTGTTTTTTGCACCACAATCTTTGTTTTACTTTTTCAGATTTTGAATCTTGGCTTTTCGCCAACTTATTTATCCCAGTAATTTCTTCTGATGATAAGATTTTGATCTTTGAAAAGCCTGGCTTAAGGAAAAAATTAATCCAATAAATTGCTTTTTTGCGGAATATATCTTGCATTGAGCAACTGAATTGAAAAAAGATCTGCCTCCATCGCTTTTTTAATTCCTTTTCATCCTTCTCTCTCTCTCTCTCTCTCTCTCTATATATATATATATATATTATATATATATATATATATATATATATATAGTGACTATTTTCTACTCTGATGTTTTTGTAACACACCTATACTTCACTATACACACAGATACATATATCTATCCAATTGTTGATCTATTTATGCATCTCTGTGATTCTATTCTTAGTTATCTGTCTATATAGAGCAAATGCACAATTTCTTTACTTATACTTTTTGAACACACTTCGTATTCAGCTTACACACACGCCGTCTTCTCGCAATAAATACGTCTAATGGTCGCCATCGTTAGAAATTGGTGTTACCATGGACACTAACGCTATTCCTGTGTCCTCCTATACGCTATCATCAATCGACCAAGGCAGAAAATTATCATCACTTCGAGTTATAATATTGAGATTTCTGTCAGGTTTTTCCGTATTGTTTAATATTGGAATCGATGAATAAAAACACGGACAGAATTGGAAATCCGACAGTGAAGGAAATTAGAAATTATTCCAATTATCTTTACCGTTTTTTTTTCTCTTATTGATTATTGCGTATGAATTAATGTCGTAAGGCGAGAGTAACTTCATAATTAATTTGTCTTAAACCTTTTTCGTTAATTTTATATAAATGTAATAGAGAAATATTTAATCACAATGTGTTTATATCTCCCCTCTACTCTCTCTCTCTCTCTCTCTCTCTCTCTCTCTCTCTCTCTCTCTCTCTATATATATATATATATATATATATATATATATATATATATATATATATATATATTATAAATGACAATATATGTATTAGCATATACCATCAGTTCCTTTTACTTTATAGTCTCCTTAAAAGATTCAGCTCAATGCTTGTCAATTATTGATAACAGAGCAAAATATAAGTCAGTTCATATTATATTCCAATAACAATGGTTTTATTTTATTATTTTTTTATTATTGCAAATTTCACAAGAAATATAAAATTTCTATGAGATATGTTTTTTACGGTCCGTTTCATTTGTCTTGTGCCAAACAACATGTTTATGTCAATATCGTCTCTGCAACACTACAAAATCATCAGAATATATATATATATATTTATATATATATATATATATATATATATATATATATATATATATATATATATATATATATATATATAACCAAGTCTATGCATATTTTGCAACATGCCCATCTAACTATCTATTTATGTATCAGTTAATCTCATTGTATTTGTATGTTTCAAATTATATATATATATATATATATATATATATATATATATATTTATTTATTTATATATATTATTTATACTATAAATATTTTTTTATTAAATATTAAGATGTCTTTTTACCCACATACGATATGTTTTCCAGCTTTTGCTCTCATCAGTGCAGGAGTAGTAGTTTCAGGCAATTGCATGGGATCGACGCAGTTCGTAGATTCAGGCTATACTTAAGAGACAAACGCCCAGAACCACAGTGCTACCGGCAATCAGCACATAAAGTAAACCCCAAAACTATGATAAGAACCGAAAACTTACTAAATTAATAATTCTTTTAGATCGACTTTTTGCCAAAACGCACGTATATATATATATATATATATATATATATATATATAAGTGTGTGTATGTATGTATATATGTATATATATATATATGTATATAAGTGTCTGTATGTATGTATGTATATATATATATGTATATATATACATAAGTGTGTGTATGTATGTATATATATATATATATATATATATATATATATATATATATATATATATATATATATATATAAGCATGTAGAATGTTTAATATATGGAATAGTGGCTTAGAATAGTAAAATACTAGTAGAAATAAGAACACAAATGCATTCATAAAGCATAACCGATATTTCTAGTAGAACTCGTAGAAATAATAAGCAATGCACTACATAAAGAATTTGATAGAAAGTAATATGATCAACGGTTGGAAAAATGTGTTCATGTTATATCACGGTTTTGTATGGCATTGTATGGTGAAAAACAGAAATCAACTAAACCACCAGTCAAGAAAAACAGACGACAAAAGGAAGTGGAAAACTATAGAAATAAGAAGTCAAATTGGTAATGATAGCTTTGCATCTCAACTCCCGATCAGACGGAGGGTTTATTAAAGATCTGAAAAGATCTCAAAGACAAGCTCAACGCTCTCAGTAGAGCAGAACGGAGAAGAGAGCGTGAACGGTTCTTTAAAGAACTATATAAATACGTAAGGGGTCTTTTCGAACACTTCTAATCAGGAGTACTAACAACGGAGCAAGCCGTTTTAGAAACGCACTTACGAAATACATATTCTGATCCTCAACGGCACATGCAACTGGAGGAAAATAGTAAGCTGATATGACCAGATATCCAACATAATAACGCACAAAGAGGTAAAACGTATGGGCAATACAATCAGAAATAAATATGCACTGAGCCCGAACAGAATACGTTTCTTACTCTGCAAAAGATGCCCTAAAGTGCTAAAATGGTTACATACGAAATTATGGTTGTCATTAAAAAACCTTCATGTAAGTAATCAGTGGATAAAAGTAGACGGAACAGAACTCAGAAGCCATAAACCAATTTCGGTCAATTTCACTCCTTAATGTGGAAGGGCAAATATTCTTCGCAGTAATGGCTTCAAGACTAACAACATACCTACTATCAAATGGATTAATCGACACTTCTGTTCAAAAAAGTGGTGCCCCTGGAATCGCAAATCGTCTGAAGTATGCCAACATGATATGGAAAAATATCCAATACGCGAAAAAGTCGTCGAGTGGAAAGCTCCGAAACGGTTCGTATTTTCTCCAGATGAACCAGCATTGTCTGGGGGCGAAATGGAATATTACACAAGTAATACAGTCGAGGAAAATAAAATATATATACAAGCCCACAAGGTAAGCTGTTTCTTCCAAACAACAATATCTTCTGTCATCCGCTCGCTTCATAGCGAGTTTCTGCTACTCTTCCGGTAGCTAGTCCCCTTTCTATGATTATAAAGTAAGCATCTATACCCACATTTTTGGAGTTTGGACCGATTTTAACCAATTTTTACATAGTGAATCCGATATGATGAATTTTAACTTGATTAGCGTATGACGCAATGCATCTTGCAAGACGCGGATTCATTTTTCTTTATTATTAATAATGCATGTCAGCGAATGTGTTTCCTTCAGAGCCATTAGGGCAAACATTTGTTTAGACGGGCGAAACACAAATATCTCAGCCAGGCATAATAGCAACACACTGGTGACGCTCACACAGAATCGTAATCTAGAGGCAAAGTATAATTAAATGACTAATAAAATAGCTGATTGTGTAACATAAGTTACAATAAACTTACTTAAAAAATAATGTTCTTTTTCAAAATTACAATTTGTGTCTCATTTTATGAGTTCATATTTATCGAAATAGTTTAATAATAATCAAATCCAATGTACTTTCAGCGTGGTGTATGGTGGAATTAAACTATTTCGATAAATATGAACTTAAAAAATGAGACACAAATTGTAATTTTGAAAAAGAACATTATTTTTTTACCAGCTTATACATCGGCTAACGCATGTCGATTGTCCATATTTTTTGCATCTTTCTTGATGTTAGCGTAGGCGTTTCGTTGTGAACAGTACACTTGTCTGTCTGCGTAGTTTTGCGCTGAAACGGTACGGCAGTAAGGCTAAGACTAAGCCGCTGCCAATTCTTATTACGTGGCGGAGCGAATGTTTATGACCTTTTTGCCATGAAAGCTTGGTTTGGTGTCTCCCTCGGGATGTGAGGACTTTGCGGACGTGATTCTGCAGGAAGACTGACGGCAGACATTATCCGTTCCTGGTGTTTTTTTTTAGTTTTTTTTTTTTGCTCAGCTGGTTCTAAAATCGGCGTCAACTCAAAAGTTCGGTGCCTACATCACAACTTAATCTGTCTGGGTAAGGAAAACAGCTAAGATCGACAGGTGTGAGATTAGCTCTAAATAAAAGAAACAACAATAAATTGAACAGAGAAAGAATAAGTGTCGTTCTTTAGGTGCATCGAGGCATTTCCATAAGCCGGTCAAGCCGGTCGGTACGTCACGCGTAAGGTTGAAATATTATTTTCATCGCCGAAAGCGAAGTTTTGAATGGCCGCATCATATTTTAGATACGTCCGTGTATCTCTTAAAATGGCTTCATAACAAACTATATACTTTAGTTCACAGAACGACCTAAAAAATAAGTCAGAACCAAATAGGTTTTAGGTTATATAGTGAATACATTACGAACTCCTCCTTTTGGCCAAGATCAAAGTGTAGGATCTGTTCCGATGGATACTGCACCCCATAGACTGGTATTGTCTTGGCCTTCGGGGCTTGATTTACGCCGGTCTATCGGTATGTCCTGTGCAGTTCTAGGAGGTCCACCCTCCCAGGCTTTGCCTCCCCTCTTCGGGGAGGAGTAAGTTTATTGCTTACTGCCTGATGCGCCCCTTCCGGGGAATTCCGACGGGGCTGCCCAGGGAATTTTTAATGGCCAGAGTGATCACCTTCTCGGGCGCTGGCTTTTCAAACCCCACTTTCCGACCCGACCTTGGGTCACATCTTACCTTGTGGGAGTAAGATAAAAATGGCCTTGTGCCTAACATCCTAAAGAGGAGGTAAATAATATTACTAGAACATTACTCTTCAAAGGACGAATAAAATACTCAGAACATAAACAATTTGTAACCATGTTAATGTCCCCTTACGCAGATTAAAATCAATCAGTAGAAGTGGTGATATATGGCTGTGCTCTTAAGATCTAGCGAGTAGGTTCGATTCTCATCGGTTCCACTGAACAATATTCACTATGAAAGTTACCAAACTTCACATAGTCCCTATGAAGAATGCCTGATTCTATAAGAAACTTATAGAAATACAATGCCATTAACCGAATCGAGGCAGTCATCAATGTTGAACTATGACGATCCATACGAAAAGAAAACAGCCACAACGGGTTCGTGCCCGATGCCGTCTTTTTGTGGTTAAATTAGAGGTGCTCACTGCCAAAATATGCAATTGGATTTTTCGACCAGTGTTAGCTAAAAACAAATGCCCCATTCTATGTTTGCACGTTTGTTTGGCAAATCATTTTTATTTTCAACAAATTGTTTAATGATTAATTATCATCAGAAAATAAGATTTAACTGTATTTTATAATTAGATTTAAGAAATAATTATTTTGAAAAATTCGAGTTCGATAGAAAGATTCCCGAGTTCGACAAAGTACACCTGAAGAAGGTCGGAGCTTCCATCAGTCGACACGTTGTGATGAAAACACCCAAGATGAGAACAGTAGTCCAAATATACCAAATTCTACAAATCATCAACGCTTATCTAAAAAATTCCGAAGCATCATGATATTTAATTAAAAATTAACTTCGCCCTCCTACCCCCGCCACTGCCAGAAAGAAGCCAAACTACCAACTGTCCATAATTAACACTATTAAGTTGAAGAACCGGCCAGCATTCAAAATTAGGAACGGTTCCAAAAACCGATCGGTAGGTTGGCGAATCAAGAAGGGACCCTCAGTATTTAGCTCCCTCATCCGTGAACCTCCGTACTTCCTCGTGTGATTTTGGGAGAAGATTCGATTTTCCATCCGATCGAAACATGAATTTGTGTTCCTAGTTAAGATTGACGGGTTGAGGGAAGCAGTCTGGTTAGCGTGTGGGGGATGTTAGATTGAAGAGAAGTCCAGATTGAAGGAGACATTTCATGCGCAGCTGAGCACAGCCCGAACAAAAACGTTTCTGAGTGGTCACGTTTCTTGTTCATTTTCACAACTTGAAAATTAGGAAGACGAAATCACAAACCGCCCCCGCACAACTGACAGAAATAAAATAAAACAAAAAATAGAGAAAGTTGCAATTGTGAATGAAAATGTTTACTCTTAAATGGGTACATAAATAATACTTGGTTTCTTTCACTCTATCTAAGTTCTATTTCTCTTTCATTCTATTTCTTTTCTGTTGTTTTTTTTATATGCTTTGTTTTTTTGCTTTTTATTTTTACCCTATTTTCTTCTTTCTAATATTCGTCTTTTCGCGCTGTCTTCCTTTCTTTGTATTTTCTTCAATTCTTTTTTGGCAGCTATTTTTTCTATTTTCTTTCATTATTATATTTTCTTATGTGTATATATATATATATATATATATATATATATATATATATATATATATATATATATTTCTAATTTCTTTCATTAGTATATTTTCTCATGTATATCTATTTTTGCTATTTTCTTTCATTATTATATTTTCTTATGTATATATATATGTTTCTAATTTCTTTCATTTGGGTTTTTTTTTCTATTTCGTTTCTCTCTTTTTAAATCCCATTTTCGTTTTAATTTATTCTCTCTAATATTTGTCTCGCTGTTTCCTCTTTCTTTACATTTTCGCTCTGTTTCTTTCAATTAAAATTCATTCTTATATATAATATTTCTTTCTATTTTCTTTCATAGTTTCGTATTATTTTCTACTTTCTCTGATTGGTCTTTTACGTTCTTTCTATTTTCTTTCATAGTTTCGAATTATTTTCTACTTTCTCTGATTGGTCTTTTACGTTCTTTCTATTTTCTTTCATAGTTTTGTATTATTTTCTACTTTCTCTGATTGGTCTTTTACGTTCTTTCTATTTTCTTTCATAGTTTCGAATTATTTTCTACTTTCTCTGATTGGTCTTTTACGTTCTTTCTATTTTCTTTCATAGTTTTGTATTATTTTCTACTTTCTCTGATTGGTCTTTTACGTTCTTTCTATTTTCTTTCATAGTTTCGTATTATCTTCTACTTTCTCTGATTGGTCTTTTACGTTCTTTCTATTTTCTTTCATAGTTTCGAATTATTTTCTACTTTCTCTGATTGGTCTTTTACGTTCTTTCTATTTTCTTTCATAGTTTCGTATTATCTTCTACTTTCTCTGATTGGTCTTTTACGTTCTTTCTATTTTCTTTCATAGTTTCGTATTATTTTCTACTTTCTCTGATTGGTCTTTTACTTTCTTTACTATTTTCTTTCATAGTTTCGTATTATTTTCTACTTTCTCTGATTGGTCTTTTACTTTCTTACTGTTTTCTTTCATAGTTTCGTATTATTTTATACTTTCTCTTATTGGGCTTTTACGTTCTTTCTATTTTCTTTACTTTTTTGTATTTTGTTGTATTTTCTGTATTTTTTTTGTATTTTTTTGGTATTTTTCTATGTTATTTCATTCGTTCTTTTATACTTATTTTTTCTTTCAATTCACGTTCTTTTATTTATATGTGCCCTTTTATGCTCTCATACGTTTTGTATTTTTTATTTATATTTTCTTCTGATATTCGTTCGATCATGTCTTTCTTTCAACATGTTTTATTCTTTATATCTTTTTCTTTACTTTCATTCTTATATTTTACTTCATTTCTATTTTTAGTCTTCTTTCTTTCATTCTATTTTTTTTAATTCATATTTTATTTTTTCCGTTTCATGTATTCTTATATTTTACCTTTCTGTTTTTACCTTCCTTCTTTCTATTCTCATTCTATCTTCTGCATATTTTGTCTGAAACAGGTGGTAGAAAGCGTATAGTTAAAGAAAAAAAAGCTTACGCCTGCCACCAACTCTGTTTCAAATATTTTGTACCTATATCTATCTATCTATCTATCTATCTATCTCGCTCCCCCCCTCTCTCTCTCTCTCTCTCTCTCTCTCTCTCTCTCTCTCTATATATATATATATATATATATATATATATATATATATTAAAATAAACATAGTTGGAGTATCCGACAATTGTTTCAGAACCGGTCGGTTCTTCTTCAGGGAAGTTACTTCCCTGAAGAAGAGCCGACCGGTTCTGAAACAATTGTTGGATACTCCAACTATGTTTATTTTAATATAAAAGCTCTAATATATTGAGCACTTTTGAAAAATAATGTTTTTGTTCATTTAGTTAATATATGAACTTAATTAATTAATTTATATATATATATACACACACACACACATATATATATATATATATATATATATATATATATATATATATATATATATATATATATATAGTGATTTATCGTATCACCACTCTCATCTAGGCTCAGGTTTATCAACGCCGAGTTCGAAATCCGTACGCCAGGTCATTTTCTAACTGTTATAAGCTGTATAATGTGTCTTACTCGCTACGACACGAAACTTGATACTGACAGTAGATCAATATATAGCGTTATATGTATTTTCTTTGTTCACATGAATTCTTCGCAACTAAGAAAACTCTTTACGTTATCGAAGAGCATTGGTTTACGCTAAGTGGAAAGAGTTATTTCCTCTATCAGAGAGCACAACGCATATATATATATATATATATATATATATATATGTACTCATCTTTTTTGCTTCCTTTATTTCTTTTATTTTCCTTTCTTACTTTAATTTTCTGTTATCAGATTTTTATTTTATTCAATTCTTATTTATTATTTCGATTTTTCTATTTTCTTTGCTTTCTTTTCTTTTTTTCAATTTCGCTCTTTATTCTTGTTTCTGATATTCATCATTACTAAATCTTTTTAACCTGACAAAACAGACTATTTATTCAACTAGTTTCAAACTGTTAACCAAACAACGGAAATGTGCCGAAGCGCTTATACAATAAGAGGCGAGAATATCAGAAGACAAGTTTACTTGTAAATTGATTCAATCGTAAATTTTCGATTGTAAACAGAGAAAATAAGGGTTGAGAGATAAAAAAAAATTAAAAAATAACTGTTACTAAAGCCAATAAAAGAGTAAGGGTTAGGGTTAGGGTTAGGGTTAGGGTTAGGGTTAGGGTTAGGGTTAGTTTAGGTTTAGGGTTAGGGTTAGTTTAGGTTTAGGTTTAGGGTTAGGGTTAGGGTTAGGGTTAGGGTTAGTGTTAGTTTAGGTTCAGGGTTAGGGTTAGGGTTAGGGTTAGGGTTAGTTTAGGTTTAGGGTAAGGGTTAGGGTTCGGGTTAGTTTAGGTTTAGGTTTAGGTTAAAGTTTAGGGTTAGGGTTAGGGTTAGTTTAGGGTTAGGGTTAGGGTTAGGGTTAGGGTTAGGGTTAGGGTTAAGGTTAGTTTAGGTTTAGGGTTAGGGTTAGGGTTAGTTTAGGTTTAGGGTTAGGGTTAGTTTAGGGTTAGGGTTAGTTTAGGGTTAGTTTAGGGTTAGGGTTAGGGTTAGGGTTAAGGTTAAGGTTAGTTTAGGTTTAGGGTTAGGGTTAGTTTAGGGTTAGTGTTAGGGTTAGTTTAGGTTTAGGATTAGGTTTAGGTTTAGGGTTAGGGTTAGTTTAGGTTTAGGTTTAGGTTTAGGGTTAGTTTAGGTTTAGGTTTAGGGTTAGTTTAGGTTTAGGCTAGGATAAGGGAAAATAAATCGGTTTGAATTTTACTTGCTCAAAAGCTGGAAGAGTACGGAAATAAAAATTAAATTGAACTTTCTCGTAAAAAAAAAATTGTAAAAGATGTTTCATTAATTTCTTTCGTAAATAACTAAATAATTTTTCATTGAAATAAACACACGAAGAGTGTTTTTCTTGCTTTAAATGCTCTTTATTTTTTTTCGGTTAAAAAAAACGCCTCGTTTTGATTTTGGGAGCATGAGTTCTCTGATTCATTTGATTTCCTCGCTGATATAATATAATAACTCCTTTACATATATAACATAGCAACAGGAGCAAAAATATAAAGAAAATCTATAAGCTACACTTCCCCAAAATCTAGTGAATGCACCCAGATACACAGAATGCAATACATCGTATGTTGGTGACACTGAGGTTCTCAACAGATGCTTCACAAAAAAAGAAACATCAAATTTCCCGACAATAGAAAAGTCTTAATCTCTCAACGGATCCACGAATTCATTCAAAATTAAACTCGTCTACATAGAACCACTGTCAATAATTTCCCTTTCCCACTCTTTTTTCCTAAACGTAAACGAAACTTCCATGAGTAAGATTTATTTCCTCGGACTACCTGATGCATTCCAGCTGACTACATCATTGTCATTTTCAAGGTCAATGTAAACAAATTCTTATTAATTAATAATAAAATTCAGCCAACCTCCCACCACCACTACCGATCATCACGCATCAACCTGACACTTATTAACCCTTATCCTCGAGTGGCTTTTGGGCCTTGATAATCGGCAACTCTTTAGGAAATATATATATATATATATATATATATTTATTTATTAATACAGCAATTTAATACAATATATGCACAATGGTTTCGAGCACAGAAAGCAGCACATCTGGCTCTCATCAGCATAGAAAGTAATTGAAGAAAATCTATATATACACATATATAAATACATATATATATAACTATATATATATATACGTATATATATACATATATATATACATATATATATGTATACATATATGTATATATACATATATATATACATATATATACATATATAGAAATATATATATATATATATATATATATATATATATATATATATAACGGACATTTTGGCTTGAGAATGTGAAGCTTATAGGTACGAATAACACATGTTCTTAATGTATAACCATGTTATATTTGTATCAAATTACCTTTTTACGATATATATATATATATATATATATATATATATATATATATATATATATATATATATATATATATATATAAAGCTAGATACAAAAACCACAAAATATTATTTAATAACTCGGATAGTAAAATATGCACCTTCTTATCTAACTACATACGATCTGTAAATAAAAAGAATATACTACCAGTACTAAAATGTAGCATTCTAACACACCTTTAACAACTACACTGCACCCCCCAACGTGTTTTCTTTTTTTTAGTGGGAATTTGGCTATTGCTGTGTTTCCTGATAAGAATGGTGTATTTAACAAGAAAGATGAAATAGCACTAACCTGAAAGCACTTCAACCAATTTCTCCTGGTTTAGTAGATCAACCATAATTATCTTTAAAATATATAATGAAACAAAAACATACCTTTGATAAGTACAAAATAATCTCAGAAATAATTGCACTGTAGAAAGAATGAAGTTAAACAATAAAGTTTGAAGTTAAGTTTAATTCATTAAACTAGAAATAAAAATTCATTACAGATATAGGTTAATCGCTATGACCTCGACGATTTTAAAGCGGAGTAAATTTTAAATAAACTAGTAAATAAGTTGTTAAATGTGTTTTAACATTAATTGATAATTAATAACACAGTTAGGATTTCATGTATGTCTCCTACTTATTTAATTACGAGTATAAAGTAAAATAGTATATTTCAAGTAGTAAAAATATTTTACATTCCCGTATAATATAATAAGTTGCAAGTGATATCTTATAAATAATAATAATAATAATAATAATAATAATAATAATAATAATAATAATAATAATAATAATAATAATAATAATAAGGTTTAGTGGAAGTGCCACTCTTCAATTGCTAGTGATATCCTATATATAAGGATTCATAATTTTATTATTTTATAATGTAAATATATTTTTCAGATTGAACACAATTGTGTGGCGATGACAGTTAACTTGTTTGTTATATAGAACATATATAATAGTGAGTTGACTCAAAATAAAGTTAAAATTTTATTTCCTTATGCAAACAGGTCAGGTGAAAACACACGACATTATACCGAAGAGGAAATGACAACCGATTGTAGACGAGACTGATTGACCGAATTCGCTGTCCGTGCGCTGTCTTAATTTTTCCCAATTTATTTCCATTTTTTTCACCTTGGGATTTCTACACAGATTTCAAGACCGATGTTTATTTTACAACAGTCTTGAGAAGACGTTGAAGCGTTGAAACACGAATTGATTAGTGTTGACTGTCACCAATGCTTATACAGAGTGGGCAAAAATAAGGGTCTTATTTTTAAAAATTCATAACTTTTTTATTTATTGATTTAAAAAATTTTTTTTTTTTAGAATAAGTAAAAGGACCCCTTCCGAAGCAAGCATGAGCCGTATTAGCCCTAAGGAACGTACCCTCATTTAGAAAACATTATTTTTGCTTAAAAAACTCAAAACAGTGTAAAAAACAATACTTTAGTTTTTGTAAGTTTTAAGAAGTGTTTTTCGGCTAAAATTTGTTTTGTTTATTTCAAAAAATCGCGGAAGGGTCAGTCTACACACATAAAGTTTGGTGAGTTTAACTTTTATTTTGTGGAAGTTATTCAAATTCAAGTTATTCAAATTTAAAGATAGGACCCTTATTTTGGCCCACCCTGTATATATATATATATATATATATTAATAAAATTGATATGCAAGCTATTAACAATAAGAGATAAATGTATATGTATATATATTTTTTTACATTAATCTTATGTTTCGGAATAAATTCTATCTTCAGAGGTGACCAGTTATATGTAAAAAAAAATATACATATAAATTAATCTCGCATTGTTAATGGCTTACATATCGATTTTATTAACATATCCAACAATGCTTTAAATGGACGACCAACCAATACTACTTAACCTACAGGAGCTAGCCAGGCTCTTCGTTCGACACCGGAATTTGAATCATGGCCGCCAACACCACCAGGGCGGAGAGACGTTTTATCAAGTAACATAGCAATAAGTTTGGTTATTCTTGTGTGTGTGTGTGTTGTTACCATAGACATCCCGATATAATATGCCAATATAATGGTATGGATAATTAGTGTAAGTACGCACAACTACCAATTCATATACGCCATTTTATCAACACATACACCATGTAAAATACACATAGGTTCAGTTACCATTCTCTTCTAACTAAAGTACACACATAGAGAATGAAATATATATTCACCTACTAGTAAACTTCGACATACATCCATTGAATTATGTTAATTATAATACGTTAAAATTCGTTTCACGAAGATATTCACATCTGTATTAGATGAACCAAGAATACACTTCCGCACGACAAGAGAAAACCAACACTGCAAAATACTTTAAAACACACACTGAAAAATTAAAAAAACACAAATACACAAACACACTCACAAAGCGTAATGAATATAAATACAGAAGCCACAATTATCCCCTACTAATTCTATTTCTACTAGCAGAAAGACTACAGATTAACGATCCTATGAAGCACCTGAAAAACATGTGTCGTATGTAAAACATATAAATAAACTAAAATAATATTCGTATATCAAACTTAGAAAGTTTTAAAGTTTTTTTTACCAGGGATGATGAAAACAGTAATCGGATCATTTTAACTAATTTATGAAATTTTCCAAGTTGGAGGCAATTTTAAAGGTGTGACCAACATTGCTGTCACGCCATACTAAGATATTGACTTTGTTACCACCATCTTGAAAATTAAGAACATATTTTGACAATAATAATTCGATGATAATTGATTGTTTTATGAATAAGAAAATATTTTACATAGAGGTTCAAATTTAAGACTCACGTTATGTTTTTATTTTTTTCCTAACATATATATATATATATATATATATATATATATATATATGATTTTCAAATAATAATTAAATATTGTTTTACTAAATTTCCTCTTAAAGATTATTTTTTTAAAAAGACTGACTTTTGAGTTAATTATAAAAATCCTCGTCATCGTTTTCTCCTCTGAAAAATAATTATTTTATTATTCTGAAATTTTGGGAAATAAGGACACTTGAAGAACTTTTTATTGGTTCTCTAAATTAGACGAATTTCTGTTCATATAAAACTATTATGTTTGCTTTTTTATATTTTAACTATACACACACACACACACACACCCACACACACACACACACATATATATATATATATATATATATATGTATATATTCCACAATTTATAGTCTCTCACTCTCTCTTTCTCTCTCTGTTTGTTTTCGTTCTGTCATTTTTATGCAACTTCTATCGAGGTGCGTGTTTTTATTTCATTCCGCTTCCATTGATAAACAACAGATGAAACCAAACTCTGACCAGTTATCATCACCAACTGACAGAAAAATAACGAGTACAATTTCCCGAGGTGAAATCGACCCGAAATTGCAACGTCGATTACGCGAAACTGGAAAACGCGCGCAACGCACACCTGAGCTTCGGCCTCTTTTACATGGTGCTTGTTTGCCCAGAACACTGTCGCCAATTTAGGCAGAAAAAGGGGGAAGTTCGACGACCTTGTGCATGCAATATAGCGACGAGGGGAAAATGCCGCAATAAAGGCCAGAAGAAAATACGTGTAATTATTTTTGCGCGAATCGTTTTCCATTTTAACAACACCATCATTCGTTTCATAGATTACGCAATTGGTTGTATTTTTTGTTTTTGTTGTTGCTATCGTTATTACCTTTATTATTATTATTATTATTATTATTATTATTATTATTATTATTATTATTATTATTATTATTATTATTGTCAACTCACTTCGTGTTCTCACACGGAAAATCATCAGTGATAGCTTCCTGTCTATGATCGGTGGTGTTCCCTGGAGTCTGAGTGACAACAAGTCTTCCCAGATTATCAGTAATCTTAACCTCTTTCGATAACCATGGAAAATGATTTTGAGTTATTGCAACAGCCGCTTACTATTGATTACCGGCTGGCAACGTCCATTGGGCTTCCCTAGGTTTGGGTGGCAATAAGCCTCCACGAGGTTCTAGTACTATCTGTAACCTTTTCAGTGGAGGTCTGGTTAATGTTCTCTATTTTCGGTCCATCCTCCTTGACCCTTCACGACCATTTTGTGGGGCATCACATTCTGTTTTTTTTAGGTTGATGTGATTTCTTGCAGTTTTAATTACCTCGTCTTCACGTGGTGTTCCTAACATGTTCTTGTTTTATTTTTTTTGTTGCAACTTCTGCGTGGCTGGTTATCGTTCATAATTCATGTTAGTTGGTAACCGCATTCGAGGATTTTCTTTAAGATTTCAAATGTTTTTTAACATTGCCGTTGTATAGTCTCAGTTTTCCCTTTGATTCCAATTTCTCCTAGTCATTTCCCAGGTTTTCCGGCACTGTTCATGGTGTTCTTACGATTGTTTGTATTATATTGACTTTCATTATGTTCCATATTCCTTTCAATTCTCTGGCAAGTTCCGCGTATTTCGTTCGTTTTTCCGTCTCTTTGATTAGTACCCTGCGATTTGCTGAGATGGCAAAAGCTACAATTTGTGAGTTTTCTTCCCTTCTTGTAAACTATTATGACATCCGGTATCCTTGCTTATTATTATTATTATTATTATTATTATTATTATTATTATTATTATTATTATTATTCACTCACTAGGAGTTCTCACACATGTCACCATCAGTGATTGCCTACAGATAAAAACTCCATTGAGTCTGGGTGGCAACAAGTCTCCCCAGATTTCAAGTACTCTCCACCTCTTTTGATAACCATTGCAAATGACTTTGCGTTATCGCAAAAGCCACTTACCATTGATCTATCGCTAGCAACGTTCATTAGGCTTCTGTGGGATTAGTACAAGTACTCTCCGCACTCTTCCGGTGCAAGTGTGGTTAATGCTCTCCCTCCTCGTTCTTTCCATCCTCCTTGACCCTTCATGACTATATTGTGTTGTATCAGACGAGGTTGATGCCACCTTTTAGAGGGGGGGGCGCAGTTTATAAACTGTATTAGAGTTTCAGTTCCTTCGGTTTCAAATGGTGTACCTTTCATAGTTTTGCTTTATGTCTTTTGCAATTTCCATGTGGCTTGTTACTGTTCATTGTTCATGTGGGTTGGTTTGCGCACTCGAGGATCTTTCTTAAGCCTTCAGCTGTTTTCATCATTGCTGTTTGTTGTATAGTCACAGCCTTATCTTTGATTACAATTCTCTTAGTCTTTTTTCCGGGTATTTTGGGATTGTTTTAGGGATTTTCAGTATCTTTTATATTTACCCTGAGAACTGCTGAGACGGCAAAACTTACGTTTGACATGTTTTCTTTTTTTCCTTTACTATTAATATATCCGGTATTTTTGCTTGGATAAGTGTATCTGTTTGTATGTACGTGTCCAAGAAGATTTTGTAATTTTCGTTTTCCAGTACTGTCTCAGGTTTGTGTCTATACCCTTCGTATGTGTGTTCAAAGTGCGTTCATTTTTAGAGTTCCGGTTGCACTACGTTCTCCAGGCAGTCGTGTCTGTTCATGTATTGTATTGGAGTTAGTTTGCTGTATCTATTTATTATGTGGTTTACTGTTTCGTCTCTTTTTCCAAAGAGTATACATTTACTGTTTACTTGCGTTTGATCCGTGTTAGGTTTAATATAGTTAGTTCTCATCGTCTTGTAGCTGTCAGTAGTGATTCCGTTTCAAATTCAAGTGAAATTTTCTGAGTTTCGTCAACGTCGTTTGTAAAATGAAATGAGTAATGAGGATAACAATATTTATTGAATCATCAAGTAGTTTAAACAACATTAACAAATTAGAGATGACATCTTCTCCTCATTGTCATATATATATATATATATATATATATATATATATATATATACAATAATATTTTAATAAATAAATATTAAATATTTAAATACCTAGAGACATGTTTCATGCTAACGCAATCTTCAGTCTAGGAACTAATTCCCGACGGTCGGTGGGCGCGAACCCCGAACACAAATCGCCACTGATTCGTAGTCGGTGATCATAACCAAACGGCCATCGTCAATTAGTTAGTAAATATAGAGTAACTTTAACTGTAAATAGCGACACGTGGCCGCCATCTACCAGGCAGCAAGAGTGATCTTACGAAACGGTGTTCGGATCGCGCATATATATATATATATATATATATATATATATATATATATATATATATATACATTTACAGGGTGATTCATAAGTCACTTCACTTAGCTATTTAAAATGATTACCATATGAAGCACAAACATACTATGAACTTTTGATAATTGTTATCTTACTCTCTAATTACTGCTATTTGTTATTTTAAATTTGTTCGTATATATATATTTGATTCTATATATATTTATTTCATAATCAATCAAATATGCTACAAAGAGTCGTAAATTCCTTGCAAAAAAGAATAGAGCTATGCATGCAGAACGAAGGTGGACATTTTGAAAATTTGCTGAAATTTCAAACTCCCATGAATGAATTTGTTGAATACACTTTCTGTTTTGTATTACCGTATTTTTTCACTTTAGAATTTCAAAAATAAATAGCTGAGTGACTTATGAATCACCCTAAATACATATATATATATATATATATATATATATATATATGTATATATATATATATATATATATATATATATATATATATATATATATATAGCGAAAGAGGCACTATTACAAGAAATAAAAGGAGAGGAAATATTGAATAATATTTAATTGTCGATTTAAAACTGACAAAATAAAACAATTTTGTCAATTTTAGTCGATCGTTTTAAATCGACAATTAAATATTATTTAATATTTCCTCTCCTTTTTTTTCTTGCAATAGTGCCTCTTTCGCTATAACTCTGTTTATTTTATTTAAAAGCATTATAAAATTTTGTACCACAAAAAATGTGTTCAAATATATATATATATATATATATATGTATATATATATGAATATATATATGTATATATATATATATGTATATATATATGAATATATATATGTATATATATATATATGTATATATATATATGTATATATATATGTATATATATATATGTATATATATATGTATATATATATATATATATGTATATATATGTATATACATATGTATATATATATATATGTATATATATATATATATATATATGTATTTACAGTCACACACGCACGCACACACACACATATATATATAGTTTGAATTACCTGTATAGGGGTTTGTCAGGACAACCTGCCATGAGGATACTTCACCCTCCAAACAAACGCTGATCAAATATTCAAAATTAACATAGTATTCGAAGCACAAACAAGCTCCCCTCATTACGGTTATGCACTTGCTATAAAAACACTTAACTCAATACTCTACCAGACTAGATGGAGTGTTGTCTTGGAATCCGGCAAGACTACATGACTATAAGAAACATATACTATAACATAGTTAAATTATAAATTGACGAGAAGAAAATAAATGTTCTTAACTTCTTTACTAACTCAACGTTGTAGAAATAAAGGAGGATTTTAATAGAATATACGAATATCTCTGTCTCTCATATAGAGATCTAGTGTTAGCCCCAGTGATTTCTGAGAACTTCGGCTGAAATAAAATGAAACAAAAAATATATTTATTAGATGAGTAAATTAAAATGTTTTAACTTTGACGGTTTCATAACGAGACAAAGACGGCAACATGCAACCATCCAAGAATTACAATCATGAAATCTAATGTATTTGTGATCTTATTAGGGATTCACTGTCTAACTGAACGAATAGCGAAATGATGTGTATTCTCCTTCTTACATTCATTTTTCTCAACTTACTTCATATATATATATATATATATATATATATATATATATATATATATATATATATGTGTGTGTGTGTGTGTGTGTATCGGGGCAGCATTTTTTTCTCTAAGGCACGTATTATTAAAAATAACCGACAACTCGTGTCTGGATATTTTTGTATGGATCCCTTCCATTTTCCGGATCAAATTCCTAATCTCGGATGAGAATTGGCTGATGAATCTGCCGTAATTTTCTTTTAGGTCCAAAGTACTTTCTGACCCATCTGGGTCCATCTTCAGTGGGGATAATGTCAATCAGGTGAAGACCTAGAGTGAGTTTATAGTTAATTTTGGCGGGAAAATTTAAATACGAAACTATATTTATTTGATATTATAAACATTTAAGTATATTAGTACTAGTGTTAATATTAATCCTTTAATAACCGTTTTTTCATGTGTAAAGGTTCTAGTATATGGAGTTTTTGTATATTAGTATTGTGTTCTAGGATTTTAGTGTTGTCTACAATTACGGCAGATTCATCAGCCAATTCTCATCCGAGATTAGGACTTTAATCCGGAAAATGGAAGGGATCCATACAAAAATATCCAGACACGAGTTGTCGGTTATTTTTAATAATATATATATATATATATATATATATATATATATATATATATATATATATATATATATCCAGTTGAAATCATAGGGTAACATATCCGATGTATATACCAGGTAGTATATCTTTATAAACTTACTGGGATGTAGTAGTATACTTTAAGTTGTCTTCAAGAATGGGCCATCTTGTTGTCGTCATAGACATTCGATGATCATAATTCGTGACGTCACCTAGATATGATTATACCGTTTTCAGTCTATCACGAAGCGTTCTTTTCTGTATTGTTATTTTCTTTACCGAGCTCTTAGTTCCATGGTAAATCGAGAATATGCATTAATAACCGCATCTGATATTTATTACTTGGATCTCACGGGAAACACCACGTGTTATTGTGCGCATTCCCATTGTGTGTTTTTATATGATGCTCGATTCAACCTAATCTAAGTATTTTCGAACCTACAGGTTAAAACCAAGAATAACCGCTTCCTTTGAACATTACTTTTTGAAAAAGTATTGTTTTTTGTTAGATGAATTAAAATCAAATTTCGGAAGGGAAACTGACAAAAAGAACAAAATATATCCGTCATTTTTCACTACAAGAGCTATGCAATTCTCGGGGCAGCTCTTGTGTGTGTTATCAAGTTTGGATAACTAGGTTTGTGTGTGTTATCAAGTTTGGATAACTAGGTGTGTGTGTGTTATCAAGTTTGGATAACTAGGTTTGTGTGTGTTATCAAGTTTGGATAACTAGGTTTGTGTGTGTTATCAAGTTTGGATAACTAGGTGTGTGTGTGTTATCAAGTTTGGATAACTAGGTGTGTGTGTGTTATCAAGTTTGGATAACTAGGTTTGTGTGTGTTATCAAGTTTGGATAACTAGGTGTGTGTGTGTTATCAAGTTTGGATAACTAGGTGTGTGTGTGTTATCAAGTTTGGATAACTAGGTTTGTGTGTGTTATCAAGTTTGGATAACTAGGTTTGTGTGTGTTATCAAGTTTGGATAACTAGGTTTGTGTGTGTTATCAAGTTTGGATAACTAGGTGTGTGTGTGTTATCAAGTTTGGATAACTAGGTGTGTGTGTGTTATCAAGTTTGGATAACTAGGTGTGTGTGTGTTATCAAGTTTGGATAACTAGGTTTGTGTGTGTTATCAAGTTTGGATAACTAGGTGTGTGTGTGTTATCAAGTTTGGATAACTAGGTGTGTGTGTGTTATCAAGTTTGGATAATTAGGTGTGTGTGTGTTATCAAGTTTGGATAACTAGGTTTGTGTGTGTTATCAAGTTTGGATAACTAGGTTTGTGTGTGTTATCAAGTTTGGATAACTAGGTGTGTGTGTGTTATCAAGTTTGGATAACTAGGTTTGTGTGTGTTATCAAGTTTGGATAACTAGGTGTGTGTGTGTTATCAAGTTTGGATAACTAGGTGTGTGTGTGTTATCAAGTTTGGATAATTAGGTGTGTGTGTGTTATCAAGTTTGGATAACTAGGTTTGTGTGTGTTATCAAGTTTGGATAACTAGGTTTGTGTGTGTTATCAAGTTTGGATAACTAGGTGTGTGTTTGTTATCAAGTTTGGATAACTAGGTGTGTGTGTGTTATCAAGTTTGGATAACTAGGTTTGTGTGTGTTATCAAGTTTGGATAACTAGGTGTGTGTGTGTTATCAAGTTTGGATAACTAGGTGTGTGTGTGTTATCAAGTTTGGATAACTAGGTTTGTGTGTGTTATCAAGTTTGGATAACTAGGTTTGTGTGTGTTATCAAGTTTGGATAACTAGGTGTGTGTGTGTTATCAAGTTTGGATAACTAGGTGTGTGTGTGTTATCAAGTTTGGATAACTAGGTTTGTGTGTGTTATCAAGTTTGGATAACTAGGTTTGTGTGTGTTATCAAGTTTGGATAACTAGGTGTGTGTGTGTTATCAAGTTTGGATAACTAGGTGTGTGTGTGTTATCAAGTTTGGATAACTAGGTTTGTGTGTGTTATCAAGTTTGGATAACTAGGTTTGTGTGTGTTATCAAGTTTGGATAACTAGGTGTGTGTGTGTTATCAAGTTTGGATAACTAGGTTTGTGTGTGTTATCAAGTTTGGATAACTAGGTGTGTGTGTGTTATCAAGTTTGGATAACTAGGTGTGTGTGTGTTATCAAGTTTGGATAACTAGGTTTGTGTGTGTTATCAAGTTTGGATAACTAGGTGTGTGTGTGTTATCAAGTTTGGATAACTAGGTGTGTGTGTGTTATCAAGTTTGGATAACTAGGTTTGTGTGTGTTATCAAGTTTGGATAACTAGGTGTGTGTGTGTTATCAAGTTTGGATAACTAGGTGTGTGTGTGTTATCAAGTTTGGATAACTACGAGAGTACATGTTATCAGTGTGTGTGTAACAATGATTTCATTAGATATATCCTGCCTTTCTTGAAAAGAAAAATATAATGAAAATACGAGATATTTCCGGAAAATTATGGAATTTGTAAAAACTCAATAAAATACAAAAAAATTATCAATCTATACTAACGTGTTTTTAAAAGAATATTTTATATATATATTAAGGAATTAAGGCGTAATGGTAGTAAAGTAATTACCGATGACTTATTTGTCGGCGTCTACTCTTAGAATTCT
>OY744531.1:90978075-91013075 GCA_963556195.1 Sepiola atlantica | reverse complement strand
CGTTGGGTTGTTTTCTTTCCTGTCACCGTAAAGGACCCGTTCTCCCTCTCTCTCTACCATGGGGGAGGGGGGAGTGACCAAAAGACTTATTCCCTTTCTTTCCCGGGGGGGGGGGGGGGCTCGCGCGACCACCCACGGGTTGACATCCATCGTATCTAAAAGACCCATGACCAAATTGTTCAGCTGGTCAAACTCATCCATTGTATCTGGATAATTGCCACAGACAACCTACACGCTCTCTCCCGCCAGGCTGGCGCCGTCTCTCGGCCAAGGTTTGGACAGTCAAAAATATGTACTAGCTCCCAGACTTCCACTTGTTTCTACGTGGGGCCTGATCTCCCCGATGCATTCCAGTGCACCCCGGGGTGCAGACTCCGTCGCTGAAACCACTGTTTCACATATACATGTATACACATATATATATACATGTATACATATATATATACATATATATATATATACATACATATATATATACATATATGTATACATATATATATATATAAATATATATATGTATACATATATATAGGTATACATATATATATATATATATAAATATATATATATATATGTATGTATACATATATATATATGTATACATATATATATGTATACATATATATATATTTATATATATATATTTTCTAAATATATATATATGTATATGTATTCATATATATATATATATATGTATACATATATATATATATATATGTATACATACATATATATGTATGTATACATATATATATATATATATGTATACATACATATATATGTTTACATATATATACATATTTATATATATATTTATATTCATATATATATATATTTATATATATATATATTTATATATATTCATATATATCTATATATATATATATATATATATATATCTCTATATATATATCTAATATATATATATATATATATATATATATATATATATATATATATATATATATATATATACGTGGACAGCAAGAGTGGATCCAGGCTGAAAGAGTAAAACAATTTTAGTAATACAAGTTCGTGGCTATTCTTGGTGAAAGAGTTGTCCTTGCAATATTAGCAAATTGATAAAAGGATGTAGTTTACCATTCTCAAAGGAATTGCATTTCCCTCCGAAAACCAAATACATTCATGAATATTCTGTTAACGATTGCCTTGAGCAAATGAATACTTATCGCTCGTATAAAGAGAGTGATAACTTGAGATGAAAATAGAGACATGTCATGCCGTAATGTATGTGCGTGATTCAGAACGGGACGGTCGAGTATAGTATTACCTGTCAACGTTTCAGCAAAAGAGAGAGGGAAAGAGAGAGAGAGAGAGAGAGAGAGAGAGAGTGAGAGAGAGAGAGTGAGAGAGAGTGGTAAAGAGAGTAAAACAATCAACGGTGTTATACAAAGATGATGAAATAGACATGCTATGTCGACGTAACTATTTGATTATCGCAAGCCTTGTGTAAACGAGCGATATTGATTACTGTGTAGGTATATCTTTGTGTAATGACCGTCTTGTATATCGGAAGATCCGCTCTTCTCTGACAATCGCTACACAAAATTCGGCGTGTCTGCCCCCGGATGTGCATACACACCAGAAATAAACTTTATTCGACTTCGAACTTGTTTTCGGTAGCAAACAATGTGGCCAGGCAAACCTGTTGGATAAAATTAGCATTGAAATACATTTTAGAATAACGCTATACGTACATTTTAATTTACTATCTTGTCACGAGGTAAGACACAAGGTCAGGCGTTATATTGATAAGCCAGCGTGCTAATAACAAAGAAACACAGCATTGACTGGAATAATAAAAAAAAGATAATTGAAATTTTAGGGTAATCGTTTATCACATATCTGTGAGTTTCATTATTTGTTCTTGCCTTTCCTTATAGCGAATTAATAAACATCTTTTCATACACTCATATAAACACATATCATTAATTATATTCATCATAGCGTATTAATAAACGAATTCATAATATTCATTAAATGCATTATACTTATTATAGCGAATTAATAAACATCGTTTCATACACTCATATAAACACATATCATTAATTATATTCATCATAGCGAATTAATAAACGAATTCATAATATTCATTAAATGCATTATACTTATTATAGCGAATTAATAAACATCGTTTCATACACTCATATAAACACATATCATTAATTATATTCATCATAGCGAATTAATAAACGAATTCATTATATTCATTAAATTCATTATACTCATAATAGCGAATTAATAAACATCTTTTCATACACTCATATAAACACATACACACACAAGAGAAAAATAATGTTTTTTCACTTCTTCATTAACTCAACGTTTGACAGGTAGAAGAGAACTTTAATTGAATATTCGAATATCTATGTATCTCGTATAGAAGAACACACACACATATATATATATATACACTTTAAAATGTTTTATTTATTATTATTTATTTTTTATTATGTTTATGCTACTTTATTTTTTCTGCATTTACCTATATACTATGAATTATTATTATGATTATATCATAAGAGATTATATTTCCTCTAACAACTATATATATATATATATATATATATATATATATATATATATATATAACCTTATGTTATGAAATAAATTATTACGGTCATTATTTAAGTATATACAGGGTGTTTCAAAAGTCTTGGGAACATTACAAATGCGTATATCTCATGAACTATTCCAGGTAGAAAAATGAAACTGGTGCCATTTTAAAGCTTGCTTAATCAAGTTTTTGGTCATACTAATGATTTTCGTGTTATGTTTCCAGGTGCAGTAATGGCGTTCTCTAAACAAGACAAGGCATTTTGCGTTCTCCAATTTGCAAAGACTGAATCGTGGACATGTGTTCAGCGTGCATTTCGCAGGAAATTTAAAAAAGAAGCCCCTGAAAGGAAATCCATTGTCAGATGGCATGCTAAATTTGTGAAAGATGGGTGTTTGTGCCCAAGTAAGCGAACAGGTCGCCCTTCAACTTCAGAAGATGCAGTTGAGCAAGTTCGGACAGCCTTTCAGCGGAGCCCCCGTAAATCAGTGAGAAGAGCCAGCAGGGAACTTAAGCTTGCTCCAGCAACTGTCTGGCGTGTCTTAAGGAAACGACTGCAAATGGTACCTTACAAGCTCAAGTTGGTCCAAAAGTTGAAGGACACTGATAAGCCACTTCGCCGTGACTTTTGCATTGCAATGCAAGAGAAGTTGGAAGATAACGGCTTGTTTTTAGCGATGAGGCGACCTTCCATCTGAATGGCAAAGTTAACAAGCATAACACTCGCATATGGGGTACTGAGAATCCTCATGAACTTCTTGAGCACGAGCGAGATTCACCAAAAGTGAACGTGTTTTGTGCAATTTCCAAGAAAGGTGTCTATGGACCGTTCTTCTTTGAAGAGGCAACTATCACTGGTGAATCCTATCTCAACATGCTGGAAGACTGGTTAATGGCTCAGTTGGAACAAGCAGAATCTGATGACTTCATTTTTCAACAAGATGGTGCACCACCACACTGGAGTCTTAGAGTAAGGCAGTTTCTTAACACAAGGCTGCCTGGTAGATAGATTGAGAGATCTGGGCGAGATGATGACGTTCTCATGCCCTGGCCTCCTAGGTCTCCAGATCTTACCCCGTGTGACTTTTTCCTTCGGGGCTTTGTCAAGCAACAAGTCTATGTGCCGCCCCTTCCCAGAGATATTGACGAACTAAAGGCTCGAGTAACGGCAGTTGTGGGAACCATTGACGTCAAAATGCTGGAACGCGTTTGGCAGGAAATGGACTATCGACTAGATGTCTGCCGTGTGACGAATGGTGCTCATATTGAGCAACTTTGAAGATTCCCCACAAAACTTGAAACTTTAACCTTTCCAACGGTACCAATTTCATTTTTCAACTCCTAATAGTTTTTGAGTTATTTAAAATCGTAATGTTCCCAAGACTTTTGAAACACCCTGTATTTCAACAGTTATCAATACACGATTATAGTTTAATCGTTCTATATAATTATATAAAGGCAAGTAAGCTCAGCAGAAATGTTTGCGTTTAATTCCAGATTGAAGTCATCAGGATAATTTCGTAGATGTACATTTAGAGTATTGATTTACTCCTCTCCAGGAGTTAGGCACAAGGCCAATTTTTATCCTACTCCCACAAGTAAGATGTGACCCAAGGTTGGGTCGGGAAAGTTGGATTTGAAAAGCCAGCGCCCGAGAAATCAGCACTCTGGCCATTTAAAAATTGCCTGGGTAGCCCCGTCAGCATTCCCCGGTAGGGGCACCTCAGACAGTAAGCAATAAACTTACTCCTCCCCAAAGAGGGGAGGCAAAGCCTGGGAGGGTGGACCACCTAGAACTGCACAGGACAGACCCATTGACCGGCGTAAGTCAAGCCCCGAAAGACAAGACAATACCAGTATGGGGGGCAATATCCATCGGAACAGATACTACACTTTGATCTTAGCCAAAAGGCCAATCTATTTATCTTTTGGATGATACATTTCTTTGAAGTAAAAAATGGAAAATTACAAAAGATGTGGCACAAGGCCAGAGTTGGGTTGGGTGGATGGGGGTCGTGTGTCATTCTCTTGGTCTATTCTCTAAACTAGTTCCAGTCACCAAAATACCTCATTCACTCTTTGGGCAGACTACCTAATATTAACCCCAATTTGTTATGACATTTTTTATTTACAAATAAGTGGGTGTACAAAATTCATTGGCTGGGTGAGGGGTAGAAAAAAATGTTTTTGTTAGTAATGCCCTCCCAAAGCACGCGTAAACTATTAAAAAATCCTCAAATATAAATTCAGTGAATTAGCTTGATGATTTCCCTCGGAAGCGAAAGAGACGCGTTTCTATGTAGTTTACTTTCTCTGTCTGTTTGTCTGTCTGTCTTTCTGTTTGTCTGCTTTCTCTCTCTCTCACTAGTATATTATATTATATACACACACACACACACACACATATATATATATATATATATATATATATATATATATATATATATATATATATATATATGAGGAATAAAAGAAACAATGTTTCAGACAAAATGTAAAAATAAAAATGGAATAAAGGATAAGCAAATGAACAACTAGCAAAAATAAACTCAAAAACACATATTGAATAGTTCTACCAAAATATTTCGATTGTTAAAATACAATCATCGTCAATCGGTAGCAGTACTTAAATTAAAAACAGAAAAGTGTTCAAATTTATACAAAGAGCGCAATTTGGATAAAAAAATAGTCACGTGTAATAAACAGTAGAAAGGGAGAAAGAAAGAAAGAAAGGAATGTTAAAAAAGAAAAAAAAAATATATACATATATATATATATATATATATATGAGAGAGATAGAGAGAGTGAGGGAGAAAGAGAGGGGGAGAGAGAGGGGAAAGAGAGATAAAGAGAGAGAAAAGCCGACCTTTTAAATGTGTGGAAATCCGAAAGAGTGTATCGGTGAAAAATGGAAAAAAGATAAAAATGCCAACTAAAAGGTGACAAAAGGACTTCAACGGGAAGTAATGTATGTATTAATCGATAGATATTTCGCCCACAACTTTACTAGGCCTTTTCATGATACATGATATGCGGAACATGTGAAGTATTTATACATTCAACTTTTGATTGTGGTTGTAACATAATTAATACATGCATTTTAGCTGACTCCCTAGTGTTATTTTTGTGTGTTTCTTTTCTATATGCGATGTTTCCATTTTCCTATACATGTACATATATGTATACATACACCCCCCACATATATATATATATATATATATATATATATATATATATATGAAATTAAAAATGAAAAAGCGGAAGACCTTTTCGCTCAACGTTTCGCCCAAATTTCACGTGGTCTTTGTCAAGAGCGGACGAAGAATAGAAAAATGACAAAAGACGAGTATTCTTCGTCCGCTCTTGACAATGCCCACGTGAAATCTGGGCGAAACGTTGAGCGAAAAGGTCTTCCGTTTTTCCATTTTTAATTTTATACCGTCGGATTATTTTTATCCTTTCATATATATATATATATATATATATATATATATATATATATATATATATATATATATATAAATATCATATTAAAATATTTGGAGGACTGAAAATTCTGCAGTGTTTTTTAAAATTAATTCTCAATAAACTATTAGAGCTTCATAAAAAAAAAACATTTAATAACAAACATTAATCTGTGGCGCTACTACCGTTTGCTATTATGCAGGTTTACTTAGAGTATTTCAGACATTTAAATACAAACAAACAAATGCATCCAGGCAAAAGACATACACACCACGTGAGTTGCAATTGCAATTGAAAGAAGCAAGGAGTCCTGGTTAACTCGGAGAACTTGGTAGCATTCAGACTCTACGTGATGGCACCTGATATAACTTCTGTGACAACTCCTGGCCAATAATAGATATTAATAATATTAATAAGGTGAATGCACTCAGGTTTCGACGTTAGATCTCATAAGGCCATTAACTTTATCTTTCAAGCAGTATGTGTGCATGCCCTTTTATTTTTAGTATTCATGTGTATACTTATTAATGTATACACTTGCATATTGGTTCCTCCGATATATCTTAAGCAAATGAGCAAGGTTATATATATGTAACAAGGCACACATTAACACAATAACACACATGATATTTAAAATTACGAATTAAAAACCATAAAATATATTACTAATTGAGATTTTGTATTTGTCTGTCTGAAGTCGAAATTATATTATTACTTCTATATCTGGAGCCGAATTATACTATTACTTCTATTAATAATTGTATTATTTTATCAAACTAATGTACGCCTTTTCAATGCTCAATTAAATGGGGGGGGGTTATAATTTCTTACACACTACTTCCTTATTTGAGTGGTAGTGTTGTATATTTTTGCTCATCATGATACAATTTTCCCAGGCATTACTTCGTCTTTTATTTTTGGGGGAATATCAGGTAATATCTGTTTTATTGTCAATGGTACTATTCGAGGTAGTATAGGATCTGTTCTGATGCGATGAGACCATCCTCTCAACCATTACCCTATTCTTGGGTAACATAGTATATTCTCGTTTTAAATGATACCATACTCTCAAGCATTCCCTCCCCCTTTATGTACAGTGTAGTATATGTTCATTTGTCATGATACCATCCTTCCAGGCTATCAAAAATGTGAGATGAGAAAAGCATATCTTTGTTAATATTAATAATTTAACAAGATGATGGATCATATACAGATGGCTTGACCACTTGATAACACGTTCCGCATTTTGCTTACTAAGCTGGGATTTGAGTATATATTATTTTGATTTTGAGACAAGGTCAACACTTTACTACATGTGTTAAATATCCAGGCTGTGTGTACAGAAAAATCATGTTAATAAGAAGATATACACCTAGTGATTGTCAAAAGATAAGTTAATTATCGGATTACCAAAAAGTTATTTCAATTTAAAAAAAGGCAACAAACCTCAATCACCAGCATCGATAGAAGCAACATAACATGCTCGATAAATGTTGGATATATGAAACATGATGTTGACAAGAAGAGATGCACCTAGCGATTGTCAAAACATAAGATTGCTATCGGATGACAAAAAGGTAATTTGAATAAAAATAATTCACCTTACATGGGAATAAGCAACACAATAATATCGATTGTAAAAAGAAAGAGAAATATTGGAAGTATGAAGGGTAATTTGGCAAGAAGAACATGCCAAATATAATCGAGTCATGCTAAGAGAATGTAAACACATCTGTAGGAATTTCAATGGATTGAAGCACTGTCGCCGAATAAAATGCCTTGAAGGGCGTGGCCACAGGACAATGAGTACAATGGGGACAGTTGATGTACCCACTAATTGTTATATAATAACAACCCAACATTGATATCGGCAGTTGGTTGACGCTTGGGCCAAAAAGAATCGACCGACGAATTTCTGTGCGTGCATCTTCCTCCTACACACCCACTATGCGCACCACCACAGATAATGAAGATATACTGTTATATTTTCATATATCGATGTGTCGTCTTTCTTTTTAAAGCATAGCCGGAATACTACACAATTACATTACAATCACATTGTAAGCTATATAAAAAAAACTTTCATATTTATATTCTTCTTTTTTTTCTGCAACAGCTTTCACATTTTAAGGACCAGCAGAAAAAGGGGATAACGTTGAGAAATAGAATAAGTAAGAGAAATCTAGACATGGTTACGAAATATGAATTGTTTGGTGGTGGTATGTGCTATGTGGTAGAACGAACACCTTGCCTAAGAGTGTCCGAGGCAGTTTAAAGTTCTGGTGGATATATACTCTACCCTTTTGTAGGTTGAATACTGTGGTAAGAGAAACTTCCAGTTGCCATTAATCGATAATGCAATTTTTTTCGTAAAACCAAATAGACAATCGTTCGGTAATTAATACTGTTAAACTAAACAGTCAAATCTTCATTTCAAAAAGTGGTCGAATGCCGCAAGGCAGACAAACCGAGTGAAATCAAAAATAGATAGTTAACTGTGACTCCTAATACATTCTATTTTATATAACCAATGTGAAGTTGGTATCTGTTGTTAAAAACTGCACCCCTATATATCGATTGGTCGGCTCGTTTTTCTTTCACGTTTAAATTTGGAAATGCATTTTTTATATATGTCCACACATCTCCATGATAGGCTCTGTTTGTTTCCCAGTCCGTCTTTACCGCTTTCGCCCAAGGGCTGAGGTAAAAAAAATTGCTTAGACACCAAGGTTATCCAACTCCGTAAAAACGGGCACTCTGAATGGGACAATAATGTAAGAAAATGTACCTAGTCCATGAGGAATCCCCCTCTACTGACGGAGATTAGACGAAATATGACAACCCAATCCCAGCACGAATGGCAGCTATTACAGATTAAAAAATAAACGTCTGTTTGTCTACCAGTTCAATGGATATGTCTAAGAATTCATGTCAGTACGCTTCCTGACAATCAGTCGAGCCAATTTTCATACGACTTTTTGTTTGTCGTAGCGTCATTTTGGAAAACAAAGAATTGACGTCTTTTATTGGACCTTTCCTTGTTGGAAAGAGTTATTGTCCGATTCGGTCCTAAGAGGTGACCGTCCCAGACATTACATCCTTGTTTTCTAGTATAGGTCAATGTATTGCTGATCGCTTGAGAGAGCCCTACCGGGGAATACCGACAGGTTCGCTCATGGCTACTTTTGTATTCAACTAGAGTTCTACATCGGATATGCTGGTATTCCTCAGCTTCAGACGCGTGCAACATTCTTGATGAACCGAAAAACAAGTAAATAGGGTCTGTCACGCATGAGTTTTCAAATAGCATTTCGTTGGCGAAACGCAATGATGGAATGAACACCTCTCAAGACATATCCGTTCTTGTTTTAAAATAAAAATCAACCTTTCCAACGGTAACGATGTTCCCTTGTTATTTATTCACTCTCGAAAGAAATCTATCTAATTATGTATACATCCTTTGGGGCAGCCGGCCACCGCTGGCATATCTGATGAGATAATTTGCGATGTCGCTCACTTCTTATGGATATTTTAAGCCAGGCGTAATATGCATTCGGACTTGTTTTCCGCGTGAAATCTCATAGGGCAAATTTCACTGTGTTGTTTAAAGTCACTTACAATGTGTTAATCCGCACTGATGTCCCTTATGTAACGGTTCTATAGGCAACCAAATATAAAACTTGTATTCCGCTGCTTGCCACTCCCCTAATGACATAGGTGTTGATATCGAAGCGGACAGGTCAGGTTTCAATGTCAGAGGATAATATTTGGTCTGAAGTGTCTTTCGGTCTTGGCAAATGTAAAGAAGATTGCTATAGATATTTTATGAAGTCGTGTCGTGTGCGAACATCACTGTTTCCTTTGGGTGATAATACCTGACTGCTTCTATGGCGGTCGTTTTTTATTTACAGCAAGGACTCGACTAGCTACGACCACGCCAAACTACCTCCCCTTTTTCTCTCTCTTTCTGTATTTAAAACCAAACAAATCTTCAATGAACAAAGTCTTTTTCCTCGAACAGATGTGGAAGAAAATGCGATAAGCCTACTTCCCAATTGATTACAACATAGTCATCTTCAAGTCCAATGTTCACAAATATACAAATATATGTTGAGCCAATAGTTTGGATAATGAAATTGTGCGCATTCCAGCCACCGTGACCGATTAGTGTAACACACACACTATATATATATATATATATATATATATATATATATATATATAAGGGGGGGGCAGGGGGGTGAATTTAAAATGAAAATAGAATTACGCCCTGGCTGGAATTGAGGTCACGACGGCCCAGACACGAGAGAACCTCCCACGCAACTTTTTGAAACATGACTTGTTGGGGTCTCCCCCTCTCCCCCTCCCTTCTCATGTCCCCATTATAGGCATAGCTCCATCTCTGTCCCCCCTCCCTCTAATACATCTTCAATTTCCGGTTGAGGTTGAATTTAAAATCTTTGCCATTTGATTCCATTATAGCTTGAAGAGTTGACGTTCATTGCGAGCGTTAATGAAACAGGATATATTTTGTCGCAATTAATGGAATATTAAAATCACCAACAAAAAATATATTTTGCTCTGAATGTTCATTGAGAACTCTTATAAACCCGGTTTCAACTTCCTTCGGATTTATACCCCCTGGATATTTGTAACAAATTAATTATATATATATATATATATATATATATATATATATATATATATATATACCGAACAAATATTTTCTCATTAAAATCTGTTCGCAAGCTCCTTGAAACACTATTTTTTCATGAGTTCATACCATCAATACTTGTTCTATTGAAATATTTACTTCGTAAAAATCGGCAATTGGTAATATGAGTGAAAACATATATAAACATGATAATTTCCCATATTTTCGTATCAAACATAATAGCATTAGGATATCACTGCTTATCAAACGGTGAAGTAAAGTATTTAAGTTGTAAACAATCTCCACGTCTTGCCACAATGAAGCGTTGTGATTCGGCTAAACACGTGTGGATGAGGACATTCTCTCCTCAACACGTGGGTCGAGATATTTTGTAAGGAAACGTACATGATAATTTCCTATACTTGCGCATCGAGCGTAGGACATCCTGAGTGCTGACCAAACGGTCGGGTTTCGAATATCAGCTTGACACATTTTTCACGTCTAAGCGAAATGACGTTTTGTAATTCGGTGACACAGTTAATGCTGAGTATACTTCCTCCCCGATCCGCGTGTTAAGATAGGTTTTAAGGGAATTGACGCTTCGCAATTAGCGTACAATATAGATATTTGTAAAATTATTGAGTGTTCATGATAATCGGTATTGGGAATGTACAAGTATACAAACAATCATATTTACCTATATTTTTGTAGCGAGCGTAACATATTAAGGGTAAGGGGCTCCGACTGCATATAAAGCAGTCGGGTTTCAAATCTCAACTTGCAATATTCGGCACGTCTAGTCTCATTGAAGAACTCTTATTCAACAAACTAGCTATATGTCGATCAGTATATATACGTTTATATATAGATATTTAAATTTTGAATATAAATTTTTATACAGCAAAGTTGCATAATAGTCCGATATTGTACGACTGTCTTCGCGGTCGGCTGAAACAATTGTATAGGAACAAAAACTCATTTTATGGTCAAGTTTTGGGAATTGTTCCCTACATTTAATGTTATTTTCATAATATATATATATATATATATATATATATATATATATATATACTAATACACAGACCGCTTTGCTCTTTTATTAACCAGTACCCACTCCAACCCAGGGATTGAACAAACTATCTAGTCGATAGCCAGTAACTCTAACCACATTGGGAGCAGGCACTGCTAGTAACTGATATCTGTAATGTTTTATATAAATATTGATCGCCATTTGATAGTACACTATTTGTTTATTTACAAAGAGTTCTGAATAACGCTAGAGTAGTAGACTGCGATATCCTATAAAACAGTGCTAATCCGAGAAGAGCGGCTTATAAAATTATCAAGAGACAGACATATATATATATATATAGTAAGTTATGAAAATATATTGATGACAATTAAGCTACACCGAGGCTTCCGCGTTTCATCCCCGGAGGGTATCGTCAGCCTGATGATTCTCTCCGGGGATGAAACGCGGAAGCCTCTGTGTAGCTTAATTGCCATAAATATATTTTCATAACTTACTACCAAGCTCAACTCACGTATCGAGCAATGTTGAAGTAAATATTTAAAATTGGTACATAAAAAAGTATATCTCCTTGTAACACTTTATGTGTATACATGAAATAATAATACTAATAGTATATATATATATATATATATAAAAAAAATTGAAATATAAGCCATTAGCAATCCAAGATTAATTTATTATTATTTTTTTTTACATTAATCCTATACTTTTCGGAATAACATTCCATCATCAGGGATGACTAGTATTGAGTCATTTTTATTCATAAAAGAACAAGAATAAACACACTTATTTCTTTGTTACTTGATAAACGTTTTTGGTGCGATGTCTCCGCTTTGTTGTTGTTGGCGGTTATGATTGAAATTCCGATGTCGAACGAAAAGAGCGTTGGCTCGCTAGTCTTGATAAAATAACGACCAACCCATATTTTATATATATATATATATATATATATATATATATATATATATATATATATATAGTCTAAAGAAGCTTTGCGTCATTTTAAACAAAAAGAAAAAAAAAGAAAACAAAAGTAAAATGCAGTTTAAATTCCCAGAGAAACTAACTAAATTCAAGATATTGCCGACTTAACATTCGTTGGAAAATTAATAAATAAATAAATAAGCTATTAAAAAATATATAAAAAGGGGGGGTAAGTATCTAAGAGTGAAACGAAAACACACACACACATATATATATATATATATATATATATATATATATATATATATGTATGTATATATATATATATATACATATATATATATACATATATATACATATATATATACATATATATATATGTATGTATATATATATATATATATACATATATATATATACATATATATACATATATATATACATATATATATATATATATATATATATATATATATATATATACATATATATATATATACACATATATATATATACATATATATATATACATATATATATATACATATACATATATATATACATATACATATATATATACATATATATATATACATATATACATATATATATATACATATATACACATATATATATATATATACATATATACACACATATATATATATACATATATACACATATATATATATATACATATATACACATATATATATATATATACATATACATACATATATACACATATATATATACATATACATATATATATACATATATATATATACATATATATATATATACATATATATATATATACATATATATATACATATACATATATATACATATATATATTGTTATGGCCGCCCCCGAGTCGGGATCACAGGAGGTGATTGCGCAACAAATTATAAAAAAAAGTAAAAAAAGTTTTGTCCAGGAACGGCTCGTTTTCCTCCCGGGGCAATGTTACAAGTGAACCGTGCGTGGGAAGGGGAAATTCTCCAATTTCAGACCAGATAGAGAGAGGGGCCGAAGCTCGGCAAGAGAACAACACAAACGCCCAGGTAAGGTATACAAACAATGTTTATTTACAGGATAACGAAAAGAGGATATAGGTATAAAACTAGATAACATAAAAACAAGATACTAGCAGTAAAAGGGGGGGGTATTTAACGTATCTATTGACGAGCAAAGAAATGACATTCAATCATGAAATAACAACAGAGAGAGGTAAACAGTTTAACTTACACGACGTCGGTAATACAGAAAGATGACAGTCCACGAAACAACGAACAATGTTGGGTGAAGGGAAAGATGAGGTCGATTCAAGTCTGGCAGAAGGAAACGAATGAGTTCTTTGAGGGCTTGGATTAGCGCTATGCGGCGAATGTGTCGTTTCACAGCGTCCTCGAATATACGGTGGGTCGAAGCAGGCGTTCGCTTCTTCCTTATCAGTCACGGCTTCGTCGGCCTTGGGTCCGATGGATTCCCTTCAGCAGAAAATCAGGTTCTTTCTTTTCTTCTTCTTTTTCGCTCTCATGAGCACAGGCAATAACGACGTCCAGCAACAACGACGATCAGCGACGAACTGCCCTGTCTCAGCTTCCACTTCCAGTCCGAAGCTAATGGGTTCGGGTAGGGCGATCTCCCTTCTCCCCTGATGGGCTAAATTTAGCTTTTACGAAATCGCAAAGCGGGTGTGAGCCTCCCACCTCACCCACCTACCCGGCAGGCTGCCGGTCCCAAAACAAAAATGATGACATATGTCTCTTTCAGAACCGTCTCTCGAAAATAGGAATGATGAAATGTGTTTTTCTCTGCTCGTCCACTGGCAAATAAAATATAACTAATTTCTAGGACTAGTTCTGCCATATGCAACACCTCCTCACCAAAAAAAACGAAAAATGGATTGCTTGGAATTCCTTTTTCGGAATACAGGAAAAGACTCTAGTATGTCTTATCTAGGTTCTTACTACAATGGGTAACTTATTTGGGTGTATCAAACGCGTGATAGGGCGTCGGCACACACATTGTCAGTGCCTCGGATATGTTTGATGTCGAGATTATATTCTTGTAGGAAGAGACTCCAACTTAATAATCGCCTATTTTTACTTTTCATTCGGTGTAGAAAGGTAAGAGGGTTATGGTCTGTATAAACAATCGTGGGTTGGTTCGACGACGAAACATATACGTCGAAGTGTTGTAGACTGAGGACTAAGGCTAAGGTTTCCTTCTCTACAGTGGAGTAGTTCCTCTGACAGGCGTTGAATTTACGAGAGAAGTAACTGACAGGGTGCTCAATACCATTTGGGTCGGTTTGAAGTAGGACCGAGCCGATGCCATGGTCACTGGCGTCGACAGCTAACCGAAAGGGATGCTGAAAGTCCGGAGCTCTCAGCACAGGATCAGAGCACAGCAGCGATCTGATCTGTTCGAAGGAGTTTTGGCAAGAATGGGTCCAAATGAATTTGGACTTTTTAGACAACAGCCGGGTGAGGGGTGACGCAACATCAGAGAAGTTCCGGCAAAACTTTCGATAGTAGCCTGCCATGCCAAGGAATCGTCTCAGGCTTCTAACATTGGTCGGGGCAGGGACATCCAGGATGCTTTGGATCTTGGCGTTGATGGGGGATATCTTCCCATACCCAATAGTATGCCCCAGATACGTAACTTCGGCTTTCCCGAACTCACTTTTCGATAGGTGGACAGTGAGATTGGCCCGCAAGAGCCGGTCAAACACTTTCCTTAAGGACGCGATATGGTCGGGCCAATTGTCGTTGTACATGACAATGTCGTCAATGTAGATTTCAACGTTGGGTAAATCCCTCAGGCAATGGTTCATCATCCTTTGGAATGTGGCCTGGGAATTTTTCATACCGAACGGCATGACCCGGTATTGGTATAACCCTTGCGGGGTGACAAACGCCGAAATCTCCTTGGCACGCTCGGTGAGTGGGACACACCAGTATCCCTTTAATAAGTCCAACTTAGTGATGTAAGTTGCCCTACCACTCTGTCGATGCAGTCATCCATCCTAGGAATGGGGTGGGAGTCTGTTCGGGTAACGGAATTCACCCTGCGGTAATCTGTACAAAACCGGATTGAGCCATCGGGTTTCTTGACCAAGACGCATGGCGAAGACCAGCTACTCTGACTGGGTTCGATGATTCCATGTTCAAGCATGTATTCTACCTCCTGGCGTATTATTTCCGCTTTCTGCGGGTTGACGCGATAGGGGTGGTGTTTGACGGGAGTGGCGTTCCCAACGTCCACGTCGTGTTGGGTGAGGACTGTCTGCTTGGGCGTATCCGGAAACAACTTGCGGGAATCCCAAATGAGGCTTGCCATCTCTTCTTTCTCGTTGTGGGTCAAATGAACGACCACAGACGTGAGATCAGCAAGGATTTCTGAGTTCTGCAATCGTATAGGGTGGTCAGTTTTCCCTATAGATTCCTCAGGGATATCTGTCTGACGATGCACACGGTCAGATCTAGTGACAACTAGGACAGGATTCGACTGGTCCCTCTCGTGATAAGGTTTTATCATATTTATGTGGCACATCTGCGTGGCCCTGCGACGGTCTGGTGTGTTCACGACATAATTGAGGTCGCTGGCTGTCCGTGCGATTTCGTATGGGCCATGGAATCTAGCTTTTAGGGGTTGACCGGGCATAGGCAGTAGGACTAGGACCTTGTCCCCAACGTCAAATGTTCGAGGGACGGTGTTCCGATCATACCGTCTCTTCATCTTGCCTTGAGCTGATTTTAGATTCTGCTGAGCTATCTCACTCGCCTCCTGCAAACGTGTCCGGAATCGTGACACGTAGTCAAGTAAAGATTTATTCTCTTGACTCTCCTGCAGCCACGTATCCTTAAGCAGGGATAGAGGACCGCGCACGGAATGACCGAAAACAAGTTCAAATGGGCTGAATCCCAGCGACTCCTGGGTAGCATCCCGCGCCGCGAACATTAAGAACGGGATGCCCTCATCCCAGTCGCTGTGATGGTCGAAGCAATATGTTCGCACCATGTTTTTCAGGGTGGAATGAAAGCGCTCCAGGGCTCCCTGGGATTGGGGGTGATATGCACTGGATTTCACCGTCGTGATGCCCAGGCTGCTCATGGCCTGCTGGAACAGCCTCGACATAAAATTTGATCCCTGGTCTGACTGCACCACCTTCGGCAGTCCGACCATGGAGAAGAAGGTGATCAAAGCTTTCGCGATCGTTCCAGCTGATACATTCCTGAGGGGTATCGCTTCGGGGAACCGGGTCGAAGCACACATAATTGTTAACAGGTGCTCGTTCCCACGTTTGGACCTTGGGAGTGGACCAACACAATCGATAAGGATTCGGCAGAAGGGTTCCTCAAATGCGGGTATCGGATAGAGGGGAGCATCGGGGATTCTCTTATTCGGCTTGCCCACCATCTGGCATGTGTGGCAAGTTTTACAGTATTTCGCCACGTCTCTACGGATCCCCGGCCAATAGAAGGGTTTGGTAATCCGGTCGTGCGTCTTTCGGATACCCATATGGCCTCCCATGGGCATCTCATGGGCTGTCCTCAACACTTCATTCCTATACCCGTTTGGTAAGACTACCTGGTGTACTGTTGACCAGTCCTCGAGGGCGGGTGTATGTGGTGGTCTCCACTTTCTCATCAAGGTACCTTCTTTGATGAAGTACCCACACGGTTCTTCATCCATCTCTCCCTCGTCTATCGCTTCTCTGAAAAGCGGGGCGATATCTTGGTCTTTTCTTTGCTCATGGGCGATTGACGTCCATGAGGTCGGGGTTGCCTTAACTAAGTCTCCCTCACTGGGGGGGGGGTCAGGTCTTGGGGTCTCTTCGAGCGTAGACATCGATTCTACCTCGTGACCGATACAGGTTTGGGAAAGGTCCACGACTTCACTTCCCATCTCTTCGCCGCTTTCTTCAGCGCGTACTTCTCTGGCCTTCTTTTGGCCCCTTGTCCGGGTCACCACACATGCTGGGTACACTCCGGTGTCACTATTCTCTGGCTTATCAGCGACCCCTGAGGAGTTTGGCTGTTTCGCTACTTTTAATGGTGGGGGTGCTACTTTCTCCCTGGCCAAATCGTTGCCGAGTAGCATCGCAATGCCTCTCATAGGCAAATCGTCGACCACTCCGATCTCTATAGTATCGCATACTATATCGGACTCAAGTGTCACTCTATGAAGTGGAACGCTAACAAAGCCCTTTCCGACTCCCTCTATAATGACAACTTCGCCTGTTGCCGTGTTTGCTCCACGCGGCATGTGTCTTTTCAGTATCAGGGACTGGGTTGCTCCAGTATCCCTTAATATTTTAATATTTGACTTCCTCGTGGGATCATCCACAGGACATATCGAACCGTCTGAGATGAAAGGTATATACTCCTCCCTAATCTCATCCACGTTCGTATTTGCGACGCCTCTCCGTGATGCGATAAACCCTTGTGGTTTATTTGAGGGCGCACCTCTGTTTTCTGCGTCCCTCTTCCTCATCAAACAATTCGCTGCTATGTGCTCCACCCTGCTACAGTAGTGACACCGCATCGTTCTCCATCTCTCCGCCTGTGGACTAGTCAGGGAATTGTTTTTGTTCCGCGGGCTGTCCAGTCGGTTGCTGTTGCCTGTTGGGCTTGCCCTCATGCTCGGACCAGCGCTAGCCACCATTCTGGGGTTAGTGCAGCTTCCGTCAGCAAACGGGTCGTTCGCCCTGCTCTTGCCCCGCTTATGCGTTAACACATACTCGTCTGCAAGTGTGGCCATGTCATACGCTATATCCACTTGTCTCTCGTTAAGATACACTTTGAGATCGTCATGGACACACCTCTTGAACTCTTCTGTGAGCACTAGCTGTCTCAGCCTATCATGGTCCGTCCCAACGCTTTTGGCTGCGCACCACCTGTCAAAGTAGGTCTCTTTCTGCCGAAAGAACTCTACATACGTTTGCCCGTCCTGCTTTTTGTGGTTTCTAAACCTCTGCCTATACGCTTCTGGCACCATCTCGTAGCTCCGTAGGATTGCGAACTTTACAATGTTATAGTCGGCGCAATCCGCCGCCGATAGGGAGGCGTATATCTCCTGGGCCTTACCCTTTAACACTGTTTGTAGAAGTAGGGTCCAGTTATCGAGCGGCCAGTTCAGGCTTGAGGCGATTTTCTCGAAGTGATGGAAATATTTGTCCACATCAGCTTCGTAGAATGCTGGCACGAGTCTAACCTGTTTAGCAAGGTCGAAGTCGTTTCGCCTCTCGTCGCGCAGTGTTCTTCCATCCTCCAATTCTCGGAGTCTGGTTTCCTGCTCCATCTTAGCGATCCTTTCGCGCGAGCTGGCTTCAATCTTAGCCTTTTCCAGCTCCATTTGGGCCATTGAGAGTCCGGGCGAGTCTGACACAAGGTCGTCCAGCACACCTTCGTCGAAGATCTCATTGTCGACCATGTGCTCCGCAACAACTCTCACTAATTGGGACTTCCTCATCGACCGTCTCGTATCTAACTCTAATGCTATCCCTACCTCAATTATATTGTCTTTTTTTAATCTCTTGAGGTCCTCGAACGTGGGAGAATTTAGAAAGGCCTCTAGTATCGACATCTTGGATTTATGTGTCTCGTTGCCTCGCACCTGCTCCGTCTCTCCAAAGAGTCCTAATTGAACTTGGAGAAAATATAAATCCCGGACGAGCCCCCAATTTTGTTACGGCCGCCCCCGAGTCGGGATCACAGGAGGTGATAGCGCAACAAATTATAAAAAAAAGTAAAAAAAGTTTTGTCCAGGAACGGCTCGTTTTCCTCCCGGGGCAATGTTACAAGTGAACCGTGCGTGGGAAGGGGAAATTCTCCAATTTCAGACCAGATAGAGAGAGGGGCCGAAGCTCGGCAAGAGAACAACACAAACGCCCAGGTAAGGTATACAAACAATGTTTATTTACAGGATAACGAAAAGAGGATATAGGTATAAAACTAGATAACATAAAAACAAGATACTAGCAGTAAAAGGGGGGGGTATTTAACGTATCTATTGACGAGCAAAGAAATGACATTCAATCATGAAATAACAAAAGAGAGAGATAAACAGTTTAACTTACACGACGTCAGTAATACAGAAAGATGACAGTCCACGAAACAACGAACAATGTTGGGTGAAGGGAAAGATGAGGTCGATTCAAGTCTGGCAGAAGGAAACGAATGAGTTCTTTGAGGGCTTGGATTAGCGCTATGCGGCGAATGTGTCGTTTCACAGCGTCTTCGAATATACGGTGGGTCGAAGCAGGCGTTCGCTTCTTCCTTATCAGTCACGGCTTCGTCGGCCTTGGGTCCGATGGATTCCCTTCAGCAGAAAATCAGGTTCTTTCTTTTCTTCTTCTTTTTCGCTCTCATGAGCACAGGCAATAACGACGTCCAGCAACAACGACGATCAGCGACGAACTGCCCTGTCTCAGCTTCCACTTCCAGTCCGAAGCTAATGGGTTCGGGTAGGGCGATCTCCCTTCTCCCCTGATGGGCTAAATTTAGCTTTTACGAAATCGCAAAGCGGGTGTGAGCCTCCCACCTCACCCACCTACCCGGCAGGCTGCCGGTCCCAAAACAAAAATGATGACATATGTCTCTTTCAGAACCGTCTCTCGAAAATAGGAATGATGAAATGTGTTTTTCTCTGCTCGTCCACTGGCAAATAAAATATAACTAATTTCTAGGACTAGTTCTGCCATATGCAACAATATATACATATATATATATATATATATATACATATATATATATATATATATATACATATATATATACACATATATATATACATATATATATACATATATACATATATATATATATATATATATACATATATATATATATATACATATATATATATATATATACATATATATATATATACATATATATATATATATATATATACATATATATATATATACATATATATATATATATATACATATATATATATATATATATACATATATATATATATATATATATATATATAAATATATATATATATATATATATATATATATGTAGACAGCTGTTTTCTTTTTCTTAAGAATCAGCACTTCCACCCTGTTATTGGAACCCCGGATACCAGCAAGTAGCGAACAGGATAGACCGACGATTTACCATTTGAACTCTATCATATGTACGTAAGGACTGCTCTTTTTATTTTAATAAAACACACATTAATTGGATATTTGCCAATCATCAGGAACATTTCGCTCCATCGTTAATATGTTGCTGGAACTGGAAATGCTTGTTTTATTATATTTTATGATGAGAAAAATAAACACATTTTCTCGTTATCTGAGTTCTTTTGAGATGTGACGAAAATAAATGTCAGCTAATGATGGAATACTAGATGGAAATAAAATACACCGATTGGATGTCGATGAAAGGAAAATAAAAACAAGGATTTTTAAACGGAGCTTTAAAAAAAATGATGAAAAGAGCAGTTCCTTCGTACAAATTGGATGTTTAATAAAATAATCAAAATGGAAACCATAAAACTGCTCTTCCCCCATTATAAATATTTAAGATTGGAATTCTCTCTCTCTCTCTCTCTCTCTATATATATATATATATATATATATATATATATATATATATATAGATAGAGAGAGAGAGAGAGAGAGAGAGAGCAAGAAAGAGAAAGAGAGAACGAGAGAGAAATAGAGAGCGAGAATTTTTATATTTCCGCTCAAGAGTGGAACACTTTCGGCAACAATGACGCCTGCCCTCTTGTGTAGGTATACGTTAATTTCAATTATTGTCACTGGCGATTTCTCGTGGCCACCTGGGCAGAGACGTTAGGCTTGTGATTCTATGCTTAATATACGGACTGCGTTCGATCCCATGCGCCCAACTGCAACCGGCCGTGATAAGGGTAAAATAATCCTTAACCATATCGCCTGTAGGTACAAAAACACTTTAATATTAAAAAGTATTTACAGTACTATATATATATATTAAAAAAAACTGAATTTTTAACCGTTTCCTTCGGCTTCTTCAGTATATGCATATAATATATTAAGCTAACATTTATATATATATATATATATATATATATATATATATATATATATATGAAAGGATAAACTAATCCGACGGTATGAAATTAAAATGGAATAAGCGGAAGACCTAAAAAGTTCTTCTTTTGTCATGTCTTGCATTTTTTTTTCGTTCGCTCTTGACAAAGCCCATATACATTTGGGCGAAATGTTAAGCTTTTTAGGTCTTCCGCGTATTCCATTTTTATTTCATATATATATATATATATATGTATATGTATATATATATATATATATATATATAATATAATTCCACTGCCTGATTATATCTTTATTGATTTTTTCAATTTTTCCAATAATTTTGTTGGGTCAAGGTCAAAAAATCTAATGAATCACATAAGTATCACAAGTCCTTTTGATTATTCGTTGAATTATATTCACGTAACTAAAAAACAAATGAACAAAAAAGGAAAATTATAATTAGAAAAAAAACAGCCTAAAACGCCGTATGTGAAGACTTAAGACGTGAAAACGTATCTTTTCTCATAATTATAAAATATAAATTGTGTCATAAATATTGTATTTTACTGAACGAAATGAATATATTTGTGCGTGTATATCTCAATAATAATTAATGAATAATTACCTTGAAACGTCACGGCAGTTCCACGGTTTTGACCGATCATCACACGTGTCATGTGTCATTTGGCGTCAAACAAGGTGAGACCGAAAAGAGCTGCGCATCATCGTTTACGGTTGGCGATTCTACTTGACATTCTAAAATAGTGGAGGTACGTGTTGTTAGCCATTACTGTTTTGCTGTATCACAGCTTTTCAATGTCGCTGCACGAGCATTTTGTTTTTGTCTTATTTTACTTCAAGCGAGAGAAAGAGAAAGAAAGAGAGAGGATGTGTGTGTGGTATTTTAGCTAAAATATAAGTATAGTATATGTTCTTATCATCAAATTTACATCAGACGTCTTCCTATCGACGAAACTCTTGCGTATATATAAGAAAATATGACAATGCAAATTACACATGAATATTACAGAATATTAGTTTATTAGAAACTGTTTAAAAGTACATATATAAATTAGGAATGCTTAAATATATCTATAGGTGGTTGAAGATTTTATATATATATATATATATATATATATATATATATATATATACGGTATTTCAAAATATTATTTTGTATCATAGAAATAAATAAGCATAAACTATGTTTATGTTAATATAGTCAAGATAGATAAGTGGAATAAACTTTCGAATGTATTCATTTAGATAAATGGATATAACACGAGGTGTGACACAAGGCTAAATAAGGTATGTGTGTGAAAAAGTCGATTTTTCGTAACTTTACTATATTGGCTAGCGGCATACATTGACTATTTTATTATAAAATAAAATTGCATTCATACCAAACACTACACTACCCCTCATCATAATACAATCTCTTAATGATTAATGTACTTATTGTATATCAACTACTCAAGGCATATTGTAATATTTTTATTACAAAATGTATTGAGTAGTCAGGGGATAAAGTATAGAATATAATAGTGAAAATATGAAGATGAAACCACCGGAATAAGACTCCCCCCCCCCAGACAAACTATCTAACTATGCCAGCTTAGCGAATTTGCCAGTCACGAAATCGTTAATTACAATACTTTCGAAATCACAAAAACAGACCTGAATCATTGGCAAATCAAGTAATCTGTCACTTTAACGATAAAAAGCGAGAGGAGAATTTATCCAACAAAAAATAGGATAATAAAACGGGAGATGGGGTAACGACTGAATAAAAAGGATGCCGAATGAAATCATACTTGCGTATTCTCCTTGTTTTACTGTCGTCCAATCTCGCCTTTTTAAATGACTTGGTTGAAAATTTAAAAATTATTACTCCTACAAAAAAATCACAACTCTCTGCATGCGCCTTTTCCCTTTTAAAAATGGCCGCTCGACAAACAAGACGCGTTAGCATATCGACTCTAGTAAGTGCCTATTTCTAACGTCTCAGATAGTAACTAAAATAGTGTAAATTGATTTTTTTATAGTTAGTATATGTCTATAGCAGTAAATAAGTATCTAGGTGCGTACGAACAAAAGCATTGCTGTATAGAAACTTACAAATAAGTAAATAATAGTATTAAAAAAAAATATTTTCGAAAAGTAACCAAAACACAGAAATCTTAAATATTCTTATTTGATTTTACTTTGATGTCTAAAATCGGAGAAAGAAACACTTTTGATTCATTATATATTCAGATATTTATTGTTTGAAACAAATATCTCATCTGTGTAGCAAAACAAATAAAACATTTAAAAAAAATCTATTCAAAATGGAGAAACAAAATTAAAAAGATAAACATCTGGGCGTATTTCTATGTTCAAAGTTGAAAACGAAATCATGATAAAAAAGAATAAAAGAAAAAGGAAGAGAATATGTTTAAAAAAAATATATTCTTAATCAAACAGTTTTACTTTATGTCTCGATTTAATTCATTGGATTCTGAGAAGAAAAAAAATCAAATATTCCCGCTTTGAAGATAAACAAATGGCGGTATTTTTTTTTTATTTTGTATTTTTTGTCAAAAAGAGAATTATTTTCTCTGTAGGGAAATCTTTTGTCAAACAAATACATTTAAAAAAAAAATATTGATCACAATATATTAATTCAATCTATTTAATTTGATTGGATAAATGTTATGAAGCGGGTAGAAAGAGACGACGATTATTTATTGTCTCATAATTAGGTTACGTTGTCGTGATTCTTTTTCTGGTCGTGTTTGAGAGGATTTGCTTTCATTTCATAGATCCTAGGATACTCTAGTAAGAATAAAAAAAGGGATGAAGTACTAATTGTACTTTGACTCCAAGGGAACAGCCCACGGGACTATAGAAACACAAAGTTCGACAAAGCTCGACGAACAAAAGGACCAAAGGGTACAAGTCTAAAAAAATACAACTTTCAACTAGAACCTGTTATTACAATGAACTTACAACAAAGATTGACGAAAACTGAGTGATAGGTTACTTGCTGAACAAACTGATTGAATAGGCGAAACACCCCTCATTAAATTGACCCGGAAATTGCATCAATTGATCAGTAAAACGAATTATTTACATAATCGCCAGCAGTTCACTTGGTGGTAACGCATGCCTATCTAAAATACTTGTTTAGCATACACACTGTTTCTTTACCTCTGCAGGCACATCACACACGTCTCTGGTGCTTAAACTGACTCGAATAGCCGTTATCACCGGCGGTTGTGAGCAAGTACTTTTCGTCTCAGCTCTACTAGAGATACGCCCATTTATTTACAAAACCGACTTAGTATATTATACTAAGATTTATATACGTACTTAACAAACGGTACTAAAACTACATAAATTTAACGTAAAATGAGCACCAATTTCCTGGCCACTTAGCGTAAAACGAGACATGTACCGACTTGAGTTTTTAATGTAGTAGGGGGGGGGATTTTTTTAAAAATAAAAACACGTAAAAATTTAGCCAATTTTGTTTTCTTTTGGGGAGTAAGGGTTAGGGTTTAGCGTTAAATTTAGCGTTAGGGTTTATTAAATCAGTACACCTCAAATAATAAATTGGCTAAATTTCTATGTATTTTTATTAAAATACCCCATCCCCACAAAAAAAATAAATAGCCTAAATCTTTACGTTTTTATGAAATTAGTAACGCCCCCCCCCCAAAAAAAAAACACGAAATTAACTAAATTCTTACGTGTTTTTATTATATCGAGACATGTAACCAATTTGAGTTTTCAATTTTGTGGAGGGGGGCCACAAAATTGAAAATTCAAGTCGGTTATATGTCTCGTTTTACGCTAAGTTGCCAGGAAATGGGTGCTCATTTAACGTTTAATTTATAAAGGAAAGTGATCCCGACTCTAAAATCTAAAATATTTAAAAAATCTTTTTTAATTCCTTTTTTGCGGATATCTTTTTAGACTGTTCAAATGTATTCGCAAAAAAACACATAGAATTTGAACTTTTAGAGGGGGTAAACTGCGCCGGGTAAGCTAGTAAAAATTCACCGAAAAATAAAGACATTAATACTAATCGCTACTAAGCAACACTTGCACCAATACAAACTGGTATGAGTAAATTTGTCAATTGAAAAGAATGAAACCCATAAATTAAAAACTTAAAATATAAAAAAAAACTATAAACGTGATTCGGCATTTTATGACTGAAAAGGTGGATATGCAGTAAACTAAAACAACGAACAAACTAGCCAGATTACTTCTCTGTTTTTTTTATGGAAATCGCTCCAGACAATGCATGAAGCCACTTGATGTAAAAGAGCTAAACGGAATACTACTTCAAGGTCAAAAACTAACCAACGATAGCTGTTAGGTGGATAGATTCGAGTCTAGAAAAAGCAATTCTTCCCCCTTTGTCAGAAACGTCGCTCAGGGAATGTGAGGACTAAAAGACAAAATAAGGGAAGCGAGAGTTACGAGGCTGTAGAAAGTAAACCGAAAGTTAAATTTCTAGATTCCTAGTTGCGAGATAAAAACTCAAGTTGACTGAGATGGACCTTAAACAATTCGCATTAGATTCAAGGGGGCCACAGACAGACTAAGGTTGAGAAACACTGATCTATGTAATCCTTAAAAATGGCAGCCTTCCAAACGGCAAGTAGACATTCAATTTTTCTCGGATCAATAACCTTTGAAGTCTCGAGAAAAAACACGTTAGAAAACGTATCTGTTTTTTTTCTTGCAGCTCTGTAGCGTAATGCTAATCCTGCAAAATATGTAAGGTCGTGCGCAGATTCTGCATTCAACTTTGAGAGAACCGATGTTTCTCCGCCCGTCGAACAGCGTGTTAAATGTTTATGAGCGCCCTTGGGGTCGCGTTTCTTTGTTTGTGCGGCCATCGAGAAATGAAGAAGAAGAACAGCAACAAGAACAACAAGAAAAATAAATGATAACTTTCAACAAAATAAAAAATGGTTGTTAATCGCGTGAGGAAAAATCAAAACACGCGTGAACACAATCAAAAGCCGAGTTTTGATTGGAGATAACGAAACAATGTTCATTCGGCGGTTCAAGAAATACAAGGTAGACATCCCGTCATCGATTCGGTGTTCACGTGGTTACATTTTGACGAAGATTTATTTTATTCTTTTTTTGTTGTTGCAACATAAAGCATTTACAGTAAAAATAATTAAAAGATAAAAAAAAAAACTTTGGATTAAAATGTAAATGCAATTCAGCGAAAAAGAATTAAATATGATAATGAACATATTTTTTAGAAAACGTCTATTTAATCTGCGCAGTTTATGATGAGATTCCTATTTGATTGTTCAGTGTGACAGAACAACACAAATGCTATTCTCTACTTAAGTGTGACAGACCAACACAAATGCTATTCTCTACTTAAGTGTGACAGAACAACACTAATGCTCTTCTCTACTTAAGTGTGACAGAATAACACAAATGCTATTCTCTACTTAAGTGTGACAGAACAACACAAATGCTATTCTCTACTTAAGTGTGACAGAACAGCACACATGCTATTCTCTACTTAGGTGTGACAGAACAACACAAATGCTATTCTCTACTTAAGTGTGACAGAACAACACAAATGCTATTCTCTACTTAAGTGTGACAGAACAGCACAAATGCTATTCTCTACTTAAGTGTGACAGAACAGCACAAATGCTATTCTCTACTTAAGTGTGACAGAACAGCACACATGCTATTCTCTACTTAAGTGTGACAGAACAGCACACATGCTATTCTCTACTTAAGTGTGACAGAACAACACAAATACTATTCTCTAATTAAGTGTGACAGAACTACACAAATGCTATTCTCTACTTAAGTGTCACAGAACAACACAAATGCTATTCTCTAGTTAAGTGTGACAGAACAACACAAATACTATTTTCTAATTAAGTGTGACAGAACAACACAAATACTATTTTCTAATTAAGTGTGACAGAACAACACAAATGCTATTCTCTACTTAAGTGTGACAGAACAACACAAATGCTATTCTCTACTTAAGTGTGACAGAACAACACAAATGCTATTCTCTACTTAAGTGTGACAGAACAGCACAAATGCTATTCTCTACTTAAGTGTGACAGAACAGCACAAATGCTATTCTCTACTTAAGTGTGACAGAACAGCACAAATGCTATTCTCTACTTAAGTGTGACAGAACAACACAAATGCTATTCTATACTTAAGTGTGACAGAACAACACAAATGCTATTCTCTACTTAAGTGTGACAGAACAACACAAATGCTATTCTCTACTTAAGTGTGACAGAACAGCACAAATGCTCTTCTCTACTTAAGTGTGACAGAACAACACAAATGCTATTCTCTACTTAAGTGTGACAGACCAACACAAATGCTATTCTCTACTTAAGTGTGACAGAACAGCACAAATGCTATTCTCTACTTAAGTGTGACAGAACAGCACAAATGCTATTCTCTACTTAAGTGTGACAGAACAACACAAATGCTATTCTCTACTTAAGTGTGACAGAACAACACAAATGCTATTCTCTACTTAAGTGTGACAGAACAACACAAATGCTATTCTCTACTTAAGTGTGACAGAACACCACAAATGCTATTCTCTACTTAAGTGTGACAGAACAGCCCACATGCTATTCTCTACTTAGGTGTGACAGAACAACACAAATGCTATTCTCTACTTAAGTGTGACAGAACAACACAAATGCTATTCTCTACTTAAGTGTGACAGAACAGCACAAATGCTATTCTCTACTTAAGTGTGACAGAACAGCACAAATGCTATTCTCTACTTAAGTGTGACAGAACAGCACACATGCTATTCTCTACTTAAGTGTGACAGAACAGCACACATGCTATTCTCTACTTAAGTGTGACAGAACAACACAAATACTATTCTCTAATTAAGTGTGACAGAACTACACAAATGCTATTCTCTACTTAAGTGTGACAGAACGACACAAATGCTATTCTCTAGTTAAGTGTGACAGAACAACACAAATACTATTTTCTAATTAAGTGTGACAGAACAACACAAATACTATTTTCTAATTAAGTGTGACAGAACAGCACACATGCTATTCTCTACTTAAGTGTGACAGAACAACACAAATGCTATTCTCTACTTAAGTGTGACAGAACAACACAAATGCTATTCTCTACTTAAGTGTGACAGAACAGCACAAATGCTATTCTCCACTTAAGTGTGACAGAACAGCACAAATGCTATTCTCTACTTAAGTGTGACAGAACAGCACAAATGCTATTCTCTACTTAAGTGTGACAGAACAACACAAATGCTATTCTCTACTTAAGTGTGACAGAACAACACAAATGCTATTCTCTAGTTAAGTGTGACAGAACAACACAAATGCTATTCTCTACTTAAGTGTGACAGAACAGCACAAATGCTATTCTCTACTTAAGTGTGACAGAACAACACAAATACTATTCTCTACTTAAGTGTGACAGAACAGCACAAATGCTATTCTCTACTTAAGTGTGACAGAACAACAAAGATGCTATTCTCTACTTTAGTGTGACAGAACAACACAAATGCTATTCTCTACTTAAATGTGACAGACCACTGAAACTTTTCCAACAAACAAACGAAAATACTTTTTAAACTTAAGTCTGACAGACCAACAAAATGCTATTTCTATCTTAAGTATGACATCCCAACGGAAAAGCTATTTCAAATTGAATGTGACACACTAACGAAAATTATATTTACAATTTAAGTTCGCAGACAAATCAACATGTAATTATTTTAGTGTGACAGATCAACACACATGCTATTTTAAACTTAAATGCGACAGACCAACGAAAGGCAATTTCAAACCTATGTGGGGCAGGAACCCCAAAACTGCTTTTTAAAACTGAAACGTAAAAGATCAACACAATAATGTTATCAACTTAAGATGTACAGACCAGCGAAAAAGCTATTTCAAACTTAAGTGTGACGGAGAGACAGGCCAACCGACGCACAGACAGACTCTTATGGGCGCATTAAAAATGGTTATTTAATTGTTAGTCTAGCAAATTAACGAAACGACACTTGTAAAGATTCATAAACACATTTAAAAAAATCAAAGTTTTGCGTGAAACACGAATCGACAGACAGACACTCAATGTTGAAATAAATGGACGCATCTAAATATGATCCGGTTTGGTTTTTACGGCATATCAACCATTCATTACTAATTTTACAGTGAGAGTGAAAACAAGACTTAGAAAACATTATTCTTAAAAAACATTTCTCTTCGGCAGTGGTAATCTTCTTTGTTCTTAACACGATTGTCCCTCAACCATCGCCTTCTAGTATCTATTTGGGGAGATAATAAAAAGTAGAAGTAAGGTTTAGCTTGGGCCGTGGCGGTACTCGTTTTGTACACCCGTCCCGGAATGGCCGCGGCAGTTCTCGTTTTATCACTAGTCATTTTTAACACCATTACTCATATAGTTTGCATACCTTTAAATTTCTCCCTCGCCGCGTAGAGAGTGCGTCGTCTCGATGTCGTCTAGTGGTTGAATTCTTTCTTCTTTCTTCTGCCGTGAACCACGCCGCTGCAACACTAAAGCTCCATGATCGGGTCGGAAGACAAGCAATCTTTTAAAATTAATTTCTGTTTTATTTCAAGCGTTAGTTATCCGTCAGCTGGGAGATATTCACTAACGTCGAGAGAGAGAGAGAGTAAATTATTGCTTTCGTAATTACTTAGCAATTAATTCCTTAATCATTCGTGGAGGATGGAAAAGAGATATTTCGCCTGTATTTTCTTAGTGAATCAATTCCCCTAATCTGTTGTATACTACATGGTAAAAATCACATCTGATAGGTTCGCCTCCAAAACCCAGACTTGCAAACATTCGCTTCCCACGAGCCTCTATGCGCAGGTGCATATTGACCTTTGATCTTAGGTCTCGTCACGCGGTGACTCCGTCACGTCTGTGAGCTTCGACTGTGAGAACAGGCCCTATTTGCACCCGACTGTACGGGTCCACCCGCACTAAATCGCACAAGCTAAACCAAACGATTTCCAAGATGCGTCAGTTCCCATAGGGGCCTTATCAAGCTCAAGCCCCCCATATTTTTACTTGCCCCCCCCCACTTTACGGTCATCAATAATGAAGTTATATATGCATGTGTTTAACCGCCCCCCCCACTTTTTAGGAGAGCCACCCCACTTTTATAACTGTTCCGCCGGTCCTGTATCAACACCGTTCTACTATAGTTTATATATATATATATATATATATATATATATATATATATATATATATATATTAACACTGTACTACTATAGTTTATGTATATATATATATATATATATTAACACTGTTCTACTATAGTTTATGTATATATATATATATATATATATATATATATTGACACTGTACTACTATAGTTTATATATATATATATATTAACACTGTACTACTATAGTTTATATATATATATATATATATATATATATATTAACACTGTACTACTATAGTTTATATATATATATATATATATATTAACACTGTACTACTATAGTTTATATATATATATATATATATATATATATATATATATATATTGACTGTACTACTATAGTTTAGTTTTAATGTATTTCTATTGTATATTTCCATAGCGTATGGTTAGATAGGAAATAAAAGGAAATTTATGTGCGCTAAAATGTATTTGAGTCTAGAGATAAAATAGCTGACTGAAACAAATAAACTATTCATTGGTTGTCTGAATCTGAAGTCTCGTTCAAGCGAGAAAACTCGTGGCAAAATAGCTTAAAGTTTTGCCCATCGCCAATCAGGACTTACTAAATGAACCGACTGGCAAATGCGTTAAGGACCAGATGGCTTCAATATTGCGTAAAGAAAAGAACCGCTTAAGACCAGCCGTTGTGATCTGATTAGAAATATAAAGAAACGGTTAAGTGGGAAAGTCTACTTTCCTTTATGCTTTAATGTCTTAGATAAGCGAACAGTTAAGAGCCGTCCGTATAATCTTCTACGTGTAATGTCATTACTATTGACTCACAACTTATCAAGGCCAAGGACAACTGGAGGATTAGAGTTAATGAGTAGTACTTATTATCAGACTACAGAAGAAGAACACTATGGGATTATTAACATTGGCAAAGTATATGAATTGCGTTTGATTACTTTAAGAACACAATTTTTTGCCATTGAAGTTCAATACGAGCAAGTTTTAATAAGCAGAGAAGCAGTCTTGCGGTAATGTATTTCACAGGCGAGAAGCACTTGCTAAATACATTGAGGGCATTGCCAAGGCTGCCGCCAAGAAGGTTGGCTCCCTCTACCGTGCTAGTAAACTCCTCACACCTGACATTATCCTGTATCTCTACAAAGCCACCATCCGCCCATGCATGGAGTATTGTTGCCACATCTGGGCTGGTTCATCATCTACTACTCTCTCCCTCCTTGACAAGGTCCAAAAAAGAGTCGCCAACCTAATAGGTCCCTCACTGTCAACCAAACTCCAGTCCCTATCCCATCGCCGAATGTAGCATCCTTGTGCTTGCTTTACAAATACTTCAATGGATTGTGCTCAGATGAATTGGCTACTCTGGTGCTCCTCGACGTAAATTCACTAGACCAACTCGACAATCAACTAAATCCCATCCATTCACTGTGGCGGTCCCCAGATGCCGAAGAGCCCTGGAACTCCCTTCCCTACCCCCTGACATGCAGAAATTTAAAATTAATATGAACAGACATCTCGCTGCGCATATCCCAGTTTAGGTTAACCCCCAACCTTCTCTCTTTTTATTTCTTCTCAGTAGCCCCTTACGTCTACAGTGGCGGCCTGCCTTGGTTGGGGTCAACTACGTTAAAAAAAAAAAAAATTTAAAATAAGGTCTGTCCATGAAAATTCGACCTGACGCAAGACACATAGAGGTTGAAAGGACATGTTTTTCGTTGTGGTAGCAATACCCGTTCTTACTGTGAATGTCTTACAAAGAATAAACCAAATATTGGAACTCAGTCGAGCGCTTTCCATGGAAATAACTGTAGAGTTAGAGAATTATTAGCAACATTTTTTTGTGCTAAACAAACTTTACGGAGAGAAGAAATAATTTCCCACTAGATTTCGTCGTCCATTTTGTACTTTGTGTATTTGACATAACTAAATTTTAAACAATTGATTTATAATAATAAAAAGGGGCACTTTTCAATCTCAGGAGAGACTTACGCAATAATTGACAGCACCTCTCTTGAAGCGACATTGTTTATGTCCAGTGGCAGGAAAAAGTCTATGTTAAATTTTAACAATGTTTTTCCATACAATTTTCTAATTAAAATGTAATTATCACAGTAGCGTTAAATTAGTAATTTAAATAACTAGTGTTATAAAACTATAATTACTTTTGGTGTATGGAGTATTAGATTATTTCAACTACTATTCTCATCTTGGTAGTTATTTTCACAATATTTCGCGCGATATAAGGCCTGAACATCTTCAGGGCCATATTTTCGAATATTTATGTGAAACTCGGGAATCAATATGTAACTCGACCTAACCCTCCCTTTAATTCATGTTGATAGACTTTTCCAAGTCTGTTAGGCATGACCGGGTAGAAGTGCTAGTTTACTTGATGTCAACTATACTTACTATCGTCTGTATTTATTTGGGATAGTATCTTAAATCTCAAGAACACTGTCACTTAACACTGATTGTTACCTGTCCTAGGAGGTGCACCCTCCCAGACCTTGCCTCCCCTCTTTAGGGTGGAGTAAGTTTATCGCTTACTGCCTGAGGCGCACTGACCGGGGAATGCCGACGGGGCTTCCCAGGCTATTTTTGCTAGACCAGAGTGCTCCTTTTTTAGGGGCGCTGGTTTGACTCTTTCCCCTACTTTCCGACCTTGTGTCACATATTCCTGCGGTGGGAGAGAATTAAATACCCTGATTGTTCTAGTTAAAATATATAAAGCCTTAAACCTAATCTTGTTCAGATTGATGATACTGTGCAACTGCAGTAACATGTTAAGCTGAGTAAATGTTATTATTATTTACGGATAAATTGTTAAAGATTACTTATTGTATACACCAGCATAAAAAATACACACAGAAAGCCAAACGATCTACAACTTTCTTTTATTAGTATTGATACCAGTGCATCTGGCGTTAATTTGGAATCATTCCTTGGATATATGACCACGTCTACTTCTAAAGGTTAAGGCGCCATAACTATTAGGTAAAAGACATGACTTGAACGATATATCCCAATAAAAATGGTTATGGATCATTCTCATATTTCGGCCGATTTAATTCATGCAGCAGGATCACAAGGACATCCTATTTTGCCCGATTTAATCATGACTCAAGTCGTATTATCTAACGACTACAGCCTTATTTAACTGTTTCCAATCTTACGTAATATCAAAGTGACTTTCTTATTTTTTACATCATTTCCACTGAATTGATTTCAGTTCTCTCGTAATTGTTTCCCGCCAAGTCCATCTGCCATGATATTTTTTGCTTGGATGACGCTTCAAGTGCCGACACCATCAAGAGAGTGTCTTTGAAGTGTATTTTCCTCTCTCTCTTTCTCTCTCCCTCTCTCTCTCTCTCTCTCTCTCTCTCTCTCTCTCTCTATATATATATATATATATATATATGTGTGTGTGTGTGTGTGTGCTTGGCGTATAGGAACGCTTATTCAATTTTATATACAAATCTTACCTCATTAACAGGGTGAAGTGCCATTTCAGTTTGACGAAAGTTATGGTTTGAAGCTATTTTGCCAGTCGTTAGAATTAATAAAAACATACAACGACCAAAAGGGAAGAAGTTAGTTAAATAATACTACTTAATAACTATTATGCAGTTTAAATGTATCAACAACCAACAACAATTAATATACGTATTTATGAATAGAGAATATTTTATCAAACTAAATTTCAGTTAGTCAACGTTTATTTCCATAAAGGCCATTTTCCTCTATATTATAATCACACAAAATACACATAAGAATGCACCTTCGTTTTCGGATTAAATTGATTGTAAAATAAATCCATTTCAATTCTTCTTATTTTATATAAATTTCCAAGTAAATTTACAAGTGTCCTAACTCTTACTAAGTTTTCATTTATTATTAACCCTAACCCTAACCGTAACCTCTTACTAAGTTTCTATTTATTATTAACCCTAACCCTAACCATAACCCTAACCTCTGACTAAGTGTCTATTTATTATTAACCCTAACCCTAACCCTAACCCTAACCTCTGACTAAGTGTCTATTTATTATTAACC
>OY744531.1:90970575-90973075 GCA_963556195.1 Sepiola atlantica | reverse complement strand
ACCTTGTGGGAGGTAGATAAATATAAACATCTTGGCCTTTTGGCTAAGATCAAAGTGTAGTATCCGTTCCGATTGATACTGCACCCCATAGACTGGTATTGTCTTGGCCTTCGGGGCTTGATTTACGCCGGTCTATGGGTCTGTCCTGGCAGTTCTAGGAGGTCCACCCTCCAAGGCTTCGCCTCCCCTCTTTGGGGAGGAGTAAGTTTATTGCTTACTGTCTGAGGCGCCCCTACCGGGGAATGCCGACGAGGCTGTCCAGGAAATTTTAATGGCCAGAGTGCTCAACTCTCGGGCGCTGGCTTTTCAAACCCCACTTTCCCGACCCGACCTTGGGTCACATCTTACTTGTGGGATAAAACTGGCCTTGTGCTTAACTCCTGGAGAGGAGTAAATCAATACTCGTTAACTACTTTAGTAGAGTGTTGAATTGAATGAAGTACACATTTTTGTCACATTCATGACAAAATATTTTCCACTGGTAGTTATTTGTAAAAACCTTTTAAATTATCGTTTTTTTATAAAGAAATTACTATATCCTAAAACGTGTTGCAGTTAAATTCTGTAACAAGCTTCTAATAGCCACCCAACCCCGTTGCTAACTATAAATACTATTAATAAATACACCCATTCTTGTTCTGGGACATTTTTCACCCCAAAAGCTAAACTTGCAATCCGTATGTACCACAAATCTTCCATTTTTTACAAGTAAGAACAATACAAAAGAGAAAAAAAGAGCAAAATATCGAAAAGTTACCACACTAGAAGAAGAAATAAAACTAGGAAAAGGGGAAAGAAAATAATTAAATCACTGTAGCAGTTACCTCCACCTTTCAAACATAACTGCACCGGTTGGCCGTTAGGTGTCGCTTTTTCACCGACAGGTGGCGCTGAAAACGACACCAGAGTTATCTGCCCTTCTGATAATAAAAACCGGTGTAAACGGAAAATCACTCTCTTCTCTATTCAGTTGGTCTTGCTGAACGACGCCTAGACACCAGCGCTCCGTCAACACGTGTTCAACAACGGTAAGAGTTCTCAACTCATTTTCTTTGTATACGGTTTTCAAAGACTTTCCCACGCCGGACTCATTTCTACACATACTCTTTTCAAGAACTGTTTTCTATCGACGCACACACATACACCACGCACGTCATCATCCCACATACACACACGTTCAATAAACCTCATTTGAACTACCTCCTTTTGTTTGTTAATTATTACTCTGTTTTTTTGCATGCAACCCTTGCTTGATTTTATGAACTCGTTTATAGTCGGGAACACGATCCGATTCCAACATTACTGATTCCAAAATGGAAAACACCAAAGACCGAACCAAATGAACACGAACATTTATTCTAAAGATACGCCCATTCAATCTACGCGTATATTGATGGTAATTCTGTTTCAAATTTAAGCGTTACAGACCACATTGATACGCGACTTAAAGCTTGGCGATGCGAGAACGATAAAAAAAAACAAATATATATAAATGAAGAATTTTAATGTGTTCCGATTCTCCTTACTCCTGGGTTTATATGTTTTTTTTTTCTTTTCACAAGATTAGAAAAAAAAAGAAAATTTAGAGGATTTAAAAAATAAAATCAAAGTAAGTGAAATCAACATCTCCTTATTTTGACGCACGGCGCAAGATTTTCATTAAGTTCCGGGAAAAGAAATTATTACGCTCGCACGCACTTTGGCAATTTTAAATACAACAACCACTTTTCTTAGCATATCTGCGAGGAGGGGGACGACAAGACAATTTGTTGAAGGTTTCATTAGAATTTTTGTTTTTGAACCGAGATTGTGTAATTAGCCCTTTAGCGGTTGGGATCCGAATTAGAGATGCTAGCCAGGCTGAAATTCAAAAAGAAAGAGATAAAGAAAGAGATAAACAAATTAAAAAGTCAAGTATGAAACAAACTGCTTTAATTGAACACATTGTTTGTCTTATACACCGCCTCTCTGTGTTAGGTGAAATGGATCTTCCCATCGTTTCGTGCGTTGAGCTTTCGGTGAGTAGAATAACCAACCGTAATTAGCGATAATGCGCAATTTTCTTTGTAAAAGTGAATAGAGCGCACTTCTGTAGCTGATAGTAAGATTTTCAATTCCGTGTGTGTGCCGATAGCGCAGTGGCTTTACTCTAGGATTGTCTGAAAAAGGATCACGTTTCAATCACAGCTTGACGCTCATGTATGTCTAGCTACACTGAAGAACTGTGATTTAACGAGACAATCTCCAGTTGATGGCTATACATGTATATATAGTATATTATAACATTCTATACAATAATTCTATGAATCATCAATATTTTCCGTTTCATGGTCACGGGTAATTTCGCCCGATGAACCAAACATACCACGTGTATACATTTCCACATTTAATATCTGAGAAACAGTATATACATAGTATTTTGTCAATTGTGCGAACTTTCCCTTCATCTGTGAAACGGAAGATATCGATGTCTGATACATTTATTGGATAGGATCTTATT
>OY744531.1:90950575-90968075 GCA_963556195.1 Sepiola atlantica | reverse complement strand
TCATTCTAGTACTCTTCGACCCCTTCAAGTGCTTCCATGTTATTCTACTTCCTTTGTCTCTCCTCGGTTTTTCAATTCTAGCATGTTATGTGGTTCTTATCAATGTAGGTTCTCTGCAGCTTTGCGGGTCCGAGTCGGTGCCCAATTATAGTATTATTCTTATCTATACACCAGAGTCGTGTCTGGAAACTTTCGATAACTACGATTCTTTTGTACACCAGAGGCGCGGTCGTAAACTTCGATTCGTTTGTACACCGGATGCGCGGCTGTAACATTTCCATTATTTTGTACACCAGAGGCGCGGCTGTAACATTTCCATTCTTTTGTACACCAGAGGCGCGGTCGTAAACTTCTATTCGTTTGTACACCGGATGCGCGGCTGTAACATTTCCATTCTTTTGTACACCAGAGGCGCGGTCGTAAACTTCGATTCGTTTGTACATCGGAGGCGCGGCTGTAACATTTCCATTCTTTTGTACACCAGAGGCGCAGCTGTAACATTTCCATTCTTTTGTACACCAGAGGCGCGGTCGTAAACTTCTATTCGTTTGTACACCGGATGCGCGGCTGTAACATTTCCATTCTTTTGTACACCAGAGGCGCGGTGGTAAACTTCGATTCGTTTGTACACCGGATGCGCGGCTGTAACATTTCCATTCTTTTGTACACCAGAGGCGTGGTAGTAAACTTCAATTCGTTTGTACACCGGATGCGCGGCTGTAACATTTCCATTCTTTTGTACACCAGAGGCGCGGTCGTAAACTTCGATTCGTTTGTACACCGGATGCGCGGCTGTAACATTTCCATTCTTTTGTACACCAGAGGCGCGGTCGTAAACTTCGATTCGTTTGTACACCGGAGGCGCGGCTGTAACATTTCCATTCTTTTCTACACCAGAGGCGCGGTCGTAAACTTCGATTCGTTTGTACATCGGATGCGCGGCTGTAACATTTCCATTCTTTTGTACACCAGAGGCGCGGTCGTAAACTTCGATTCGTTTGTACACCGGATGCGCGGCTGTAACATTTTCATTCTTTTGTACACCAGAGGCGCGGTCGTAAACTTCGATTCGTTTGTACACCGGATGCGCGGCTGTAACATTTCCATTCTTTTGTACACCAGAGGCGCGGTCGTAAAATTTCCATTCTTCTGTAACATGTGTACACTAGGTGACGCAGTAGCCTAGCAAAAATACAACCGACAGGGAGCATTTATTTTAGTTGAAAAAATGTTTAGAGAGGTATATAGGGGTTCCAAGTAAAATAAAACAGATGATATATTGCATTTAGGGATAATCACACTGTTACAAATAACAAAACATTTATCAAATCAGACAAAATTTGAAAGCTAGAAAAAAAAATTGTTTGAATCAGAAAAACGTGAATTTGCAAATCTAGTTAATATATAGAAACAGATGGAATACAAACTTAACCGCATGAATCTCTCTGTGTGTCTAGTTGTCATGTCTCTGTCTTTTCCTCTCTGAATACGGGTTAAATAATGCTAATGTTTTTGTTTATAATTACATATTCTAATCGTTATATTTTCACATTTCTTTAGACTAGTAATCAAGAGACAGAGGGGAGAATAATTGATCTTTACTAGAATGTTGCTTCCTATTTCTCATTGTATGTATATTCGTCTACTATCTAATCGTTATTAATGTCTCTGTGAGTATTTAGAAGAAGTGACGCTCTGTGTTTACGCCTAATTCACAGTGTGTTCGTACACAACATAAACCGGTATGTAAATTAAATAGCAAAGTAATAAGAGCGTTGACTTATATGTTGTTAATAAAATTGATCTATAAATAAATATCTATTTTCTATTCTTATGCAAGAACAATCCCTTAATTTATATATCTAGAGACGGCCAAATCTCACCCATTCACTGTGGAGGCCCCCAGATGCTGAAGAGCTTTCTATTCCAAAAGCTTCTTTCCTTGTGCTGCTGGACTCTCCCTGCTCCTAGTTTCCCTGACGGTACTAACATGCAGATATTTAAAACTAATGTAAACAGACATCTCGCTGCACAGCTCCCACTTTAGTTTGACCCACCAAACTTTCACCCTTTTTTTCTCAGTAGCCACTTACATCTACAGTGGCGGCCTGTCTTGTTTGGCGTGAACTATGTTAAAAAAACCCAATTAAATAATAACTAAGTAACCATTCGACCTTTTCAAAAAAACAGCAAATGTCTATCTATATCGATATAACTATTTTTTGGAATATTTAACGCATAGATGTTTAATAAATAATATATATATATATATATATATATATATATATATATATATATATATATATGGGAAGAGAAGGATGAAGGTAATCAGACGTGAAGAAAGATGTTGTAAGCCTAAGAATGCATTTTTTTAAAAATAAATAGTAATTTATTTAAAGTAAATACATTACTATTTATTTTTTAAAAAAATGCATTCTTAGGCTTCAAACATCTTTCTTACATTTCAATATTGAATGCTTTCTAATGGGAGACCAACATATCTTCTTATCTTTAATGCGTGACCGCGCATCTTTCCCTAAAAGACTTTGACATTTGAACTATTACCGAATCAACATCTTACGGATTCTACCTTCTACTAGCGATAAACATGTCGCTATGGAAAAAAAATGTCTTGTACCCCTGACGAAGACGTATTACGTCGAAAATTTGGGACTACCTTTAATAAATTACTATTTATTTAAAAAAAAAATGCATTCTTAGGCTTCAAACATCTTTCTTAGATTTCAATATTGAATGCTTTCTAATGGGAGACCAACATATCTTCTTATATATATATATATATATATATATATATATATATATATATATATATATATATAAGAAGATATGTTGGTCTCCCATTAGAAAGCATTCAATATTGAAATCTAAGAAAGATGTTTGAAGCCTAAGAATGCATTTTTTTAAAAAATAAATAGTAATGTATTTACTTTAAATAAATTACTATTTATTTAAAAAAAAATGCATTCTTAGGCTTACAACATCTTTCTTCACGTCTGATTACCTTCATCCTTCTCTTCCCATATATATATATATATATATATATATATATATATATATATATATATATTATACAGACGTACAAAGGCCACGGTACTGACATGACGATGTTTCGATATGTAGTTAACAAAAAGCAAGATTTCCATAGACGAAAAGTCTGTCCTTTCTTTTAGATGTTTAAATTCAAAAAAGAAAGACTGGAAAATGGAAAAATAACGTTAGATTCAAAACTAAAGGTCACATAATAAAATTAAAAATAATATTTATAAATACCGTTGCATGTTTCCAATTAAAGATTTAATAAAATAATCTATTTTTAGCATTAACTTTATATTGTTTTACTAGATTTATTTCATATCGTCGGAATGTACATAAACAAAGGAGAGGTATCGGGAGGGAGAGAGTGGGCGGATATGACAATTCATACGAGTGTGGGGGAGTAGTAGGTTGCATATACTGGAGAAGAAAGGGAAATATTTTTATTAAAGTGAAGAGAGGCTTTATTATAAGGTCTAGATATTGTGTAATATTTTTATTTTTTAATTTATTTATTTATTTAAAAAAATTCTATGTGGTTATTTCAATTTTCAAAAGAACACAAATATTAGGATTTTTTTTTTTAAGTTTGTATAAAAATAATATGAATTAAAATTAAATATTGTATTAATTAAGAAAATAAGTTGTACTACAACGAAAGCTCTTGAAAAAAAATTAAATAAATGCATTTTTCATTTAAAATTGCACGATTGTTGATTTTCAAAATATTTCACTTTAATACATTCTAATCCGTGCTTCATATATGTTGATTTCCTTACTTCAAAAAAGCGCCAATCTGCGCATGACATCGCCAGGACTAAACTTATAGCGTCTTAAGAACTTGACGTCTATTCGACCCCTCAAGGTTAATACCATTTACACGAGCAGGAAGAAAAGAAGAAGAAGAAAAAAAACTATAAGACAGTCTCACCTGACAAGGTTGTACTACAACGAACGCTCGCGAAAAAAATTAGATAAATGAATTTTTCATTTAAAATTGCACGATTGTTGATTTTCAAAATATTTCACTTTAATATATATATATATATATATATATATATATATATATATATATATATATATATATATATATATATATATATATATTGTGTGGGTATGTTTTGTGTAGTACTCGCTCAAATAAAATAACCAATCACTATAAATTTTGGAGCTTACCTGCTACGCATAAGAGTAGATAATATGGACTATATTTATTTTAATTTAGTGTTTTGCCAAGAGCGCAAAGGGGATTAAAACCTTCTAAAAATCAAGATACCTCTGATTTCGATGAAATTATAACATAGTATTAGTGCTGAAATAATAATTCCGAAAATTTATATTTATTCGGAGTATATAAAATGATTGTTAGCGGTCGTTGACAGTCTCCCATTTTCAAATAAAATTATTTCCAATTCTTACAAAAGTCGATCTATAATTATTAGACACAAATTACGTAAGATTCGCGTAATTTTTATTTTTTTCTAATTACTTATTAGGCTTAAGCAACCAGCCGTCGTATTTCCACGCTAATACTCTCGCCACGAAAGTGCGCGAAGTTTTATGTATTTTATATTCGCATAGCAAACTGTCTAGAGTTCTAAATTATTTAAAGAAATGACCTGCCTTAAGTAGTGGCAACTATTTAATTGATGACTAGATAGCGTAATATTATGTCGTATATAGTAAGGTATGTCTATATAAGACGCCTTTTTAAAAAAGTATCCGACCTTAGACTAGAAGCGTTAGATTCAGCAGATGTTTGGAGAAGATGCGATGTGTAACACAAATCAAGGAGTGGTTCAACCGATTAAAAAATTGCCGCAGATCAGCGAGAGTGACCAGCGTTCTGGCATACCCCAAACTGGTCAGAATACAGCTGTTGTTGAGAGGGTGCGGAAAAAAGATAAAGCGGAACGCGATGGAGGAGAATAACACTTCTAGAGGTGTTTCCGGCAGTGGATGGATCGGTGGGCTAAGTGTGTCCAAGCACAAAGGACTTACTTTGAAGGGGATTAGGATCCAAACCCCGTCACGTATTTGAAATATTTTTTTCTGGCCTAAGGTCGAATACATTTTAGACAGGCCTCGTATGTATCTATTTATATGCACATGATTCACTCCTAAACTAATTCACCTGTAAGTGTGAATCAGAGAACACATTTGCTAGACATACGTAGTCGTAATTTAGTTTTAAGCTAAAAATGTAAAAAGTGGTTTAAATAGGGTTTGAAGCGCTCCGTGAAGATTTGTTTTGAAAATGTAACAATAAGTATCAGGCTTCAATTAAGTAATATTCTTTAAATTGCAGTGTTTTTGAAATATTTAAAAGGGTTTTAAGCGCATCTTTTACGGACAACGCTCCATTTGAAAACTCCAATATTTCAAATTTGAATTTTATCCATAGTCATTAGACAATAATAAAGCAAGATTAATTGAATTTCAGTTTCTTCTTAAGACATCTTAAGCTTTAGTCTTACATTTTACACATTTCTATAATGAAATTCATGAAATCGGATTCTAGATATTAGGGTTATTATACTTGTATCTTGATTCTTATCTTCGTAAAAGGAAAATACTATTGATATATATATATATATATATATATATATATATATATATATATATATATATATATATATATATATATATATATATGAGGAAAAAAGAAACAATGTTTCTGACAGAATGTAAAAATAAAAATGAAATCAAGAATAAGCACTTAAACAACTAACAAAAAATAAACTCAAAAACACATTTTGTATAGTTCTCCGAAATATTTCAATCGACTAAATACGACCATTCTCAATCGGATGGTGAACTTTAATTTAAAACAGAAAAGCGTTCAGCAGTCAATTGTTGATTTCACTCTTTCTTCTTCTTCTTCTTCTTCTTCTTCTTCTTCTTCTTCTTCTTCTTCTTCTTCTTCTTTCCCTTTTTTAACATTTAGCGCTTTCTTTCTCCCTTTTTGTTTTTTGTTGCATGTGACTATTTCTTCCAATCGCATTCTTTGTATAAATTTGAAAACTTTTCTGTTTTCAATTAAAGTTCACCATCCGATTGAGAATGGTCGTATTTAGACGATTGAAATATTACGGAGAACTATACAAAATGAGTTTTTGAGTTTATTTTTTGTTAGTTGTTGAATTGCTTATCCTTTATTCCATTTTAATTTTTACATATATATATATATATATATATATATATATATATATATATATATATACATGGAAAATTAAATAAGGAAAACCAAAATATTAATTAACTATCCATCTACGTTTCACCTTTATGAGAATGTTTCATCAGGACGGGAGATTAAAGAGAAAAAAAATACAGAAAAAAGTACCCAAATCTGTAAAATAAATGTGAGTAAGCGCTCAACAGTTAGTACGCTGAACGCATCTTTACATTTATTTTTGAGACTTTGGTACATTTTCCTGTATTTATTCTTTTTCTTTAATCTCCCGTCTTGATGAAACATCCTCAGAAAAGTGAAACGTAGATGGATAGTTAATTACTATTTTGGTTTTCCTTATTTCATTTTCCATTACGTCGGAACACTTTTCCATTCTTTATCATATATATATATATATATATATATATATATATATATGTATATATACATATATATATATGTATATATATATATGTATATGTATATATGTATATATATATGTATATATATATGTGTATATATATATATATATATATGCATATATATATGTATATATATATATATATAATATATATTTAAATGTTGAATTAAATTAACGATAATTGAATTATCGTTTAATAATAATCTATCGTGATTATATAAAACTCAATATATTGAATAGACCAATCATAAAAGATGAGAATAACATTTTTTAAAGATGCAAGGAGCAAGGAGCTTTATTTCCTTAATCCATGGATTTTCAAAGACAAACTCTTCTCATCAGAGGATAGGGAAAAGCTGACAATGTAATAGTAAATATTGTCGACAACATTTAACTTAGAAAATTTTACATGAAATAAAAAAAAATTAAAAAAAATAAAGGCCAAAAGGTAAAAAGTCTTATGTTGAGATGAGAGCGTGAAGTCAGGGTGGATTATATCCAAAAACACGTCAAAAACAAAAATAAAAACAGCTGTTATTTTGGAAATGTACGTTTGAAAAAAAATAAATAAAATACGAGTTCCGTCCAATTCGATTTGTTGAACACTATACGACCGTTTTACTATATGTTTGTTTTATAACACATAATACACTTCATGTCTCTTCCGTTGCGCTGCAACGGCGGTCGCAATAGTTAAAATGTTTAAATTTGAGTTATATGTGACTCTGGTAAAAAACATTCTAATCGTGTGACCGGCAGGGCAGTTATCTCTACACTGAAGATTTTGGAAGGATGAAGCATATATGTCTGTAGAATGTAATTAAAAAAACGTTTATTACCAAATACTTGTTTAATAGCCCTACTTTTTATTAGCTATTTACAGAAGTAGGAATAGGCCTTTGAATTAATGCTAAAATGTGACTTCCGTCTAATTAGATTTGTTGACCACTATACGACAGGCGTATTATATATTCGCATGTTTAAACATAATATATTTTATTTTTATACAATATAGCTGTTTCAACGGCTCGCTCGGTTAAGATGTTTGGATTGAGTTTACGTTGACTCCGGAGAGGGTTCGAATCGTGCGACTGGCTGGATTGTTATCTGCACGCTGATGATTAGTTAAGATAACACATATATGTCTGTGAATAATATTTAAAAATATTTATTATTAAATAATTGATATATATATATATATATATATATATATATATATATATAATTTATTTAGATACTGTATATTACATATTTCAGCAATGTACCGCGGTTTCACCCAAAAAAGGCTGTACATTGCTGAAATATGTAATATACAGTATCTAAATAAATTCTATTAGCTCTCTTATATGATCGAGCACTTTATTTGATTTCTTTTCATATACAACCTGACACACACTATATATATATAGATATATATATATATATATATATATATATATATATATATATATATATATATGTATATATATATAGTAAGCTATGAAAATATATTTATGGCAATTAAGCTACACAGAGGCTTATTTTAGCCTGAAGATTATCCCCGGTGATGAAACGCGGGCGCCTCTGAGTAGATTAATTTCCATAACTATATTTTCATAGCTTACTACCTAGCTCTACTTACGTATCGACCACTTTTGAAGTAAATACTGAAAATTGATACATAAAAAAATGATATCTCCTTATAAAAGTTTATGTGGATACATGACATACTTATATATATATATATATATATATATATATATATATATATATGTATATGTTTTATCTATCAACTTTTTTCATTCTAAAGTCTGTCTGATTTCTTTTTCACATCTTTTCTGTCTCAGTCTGTGTTTTCCATTATCTTTTTTCTTAATTATTTTTCGATTTTGTTTCAGATCTGCACCCCTTTCTCTTACCTCGACCCACTTAACTGCCCCGAAGAGGATTGCAGTCTAGTTAATTTCACAGCACCACTTGGAACGATGTAATTATGTGTCGCCTTTGCTGGTTGGTTCGATCATCTCAACGCTAAACACGAATCCGTCGCCTTTTCCTATATTGATGCCCCGGAGGCCATGAACACAACCGAAGAAACCGATCGATCGCAACCCCCGTCCCCTCAACCACAACTGCAAACAATCTCGCAAACTAACGCTAAGCGCCATTCTTATTAAACGCGCATTTATACAAACCAACGCCTGACACAGATTATTCTTCTTCTTTTTCTTCTTCTTCTTTTTCTTCTTCTACTTCTTCTTCTTCTTCCACTTTTTACATCAATTTTTTTTCTTTTTCTTCCTTTTTTACTTCTATTTTTCTTTTTCTTCTTTTTTCTCTGTTGCTTGTTCTTTTTCTTCTTCTACTTCTTCTTTTTCTTCTTTTTCTTCTTCTACTTCTTCTTCTTCTTTTTCTTCTTGTTCTTTTTCTTTCTTCGTCTTCTTGTTCTTTGTTTTTCTTGTTCTTTTTCTTCTTCGTCTTCTTCTTCTTCTTCTTTTTCTTCTTCTTGTTCTTTTTCTTCTTCTTCGTCGTCTTCTTCTTCCTTTTCTTCTTCTTTTTCTTCTTCTTGTTCTTTTTGTTCTTTTTCTTCTTCTTGTTCTTTTTCTTCTTCGTCTTCTTCTTCTTTTTTTTCTTGTTCTTTTTCTTCTATGTCTTCTTCTTCTTTTTCTTCTTCTACTTCTTCTTCTTCTTCTTCTTCTTCTTCTTCTTTTTCTTCTTCTTTTTCTTCTTCTACTTCTTCTTGTTCTTTTTCTTCTTCTTGTTCTTTTTCTTCTTCTTCTTCTCCTTCTTTTTCTTGTTCTTGTTCTTGTTCTTTTTCTTCTTCTTTGTCTTCTTGATCTTCATCGTTTACGTCTTCCTTTTCTACTCTTTCTTTTTCTTCTTTATCTTTTTTCTCTTTTTTTTTCTTCATCTTGTTATTCCTGTCCTTTTTCTTCTCCATCACTCACTCATTTACGTTATCTTCATCTGCTTCTTCTTATTCATTTTCGTCTATTTTTCCTTAACTTCTCTTTTCTCTTCTTCCTCGTCTTCTCCTTTTTCCCTCTGTTATCCTCTGTCTTCTTATTAGTATTATTATTCGTTTTCTATTTCATCGTATTTTCTTTCTTTTTTTCCTCTGTTCTTCTCTGTTTTCTTCTTATTATTAGTTTTAAGTAAAATATTATTTGTTTTCTTGTTCTCCTTTTTCCTTTCTTTTCTTCATGTAATTTTGTCTCTGTGTTAAATTTCCTTCTTTTTACTTTGTTATTATTCTACATCTTCCTCTTTTGCTTCTCCCTTCTTTTCTTTTCCTCTTCTTCATAGTTGTCATCTTCTTTTTTATCATATTGTAATTCTTCTTTTCTTTTTTTTATTCTTTCTATTTTTACTATTTAATTCTTCCGTTTCTAATTGTTGTTCTTCTTCTTTTTCATTTTCTTGTTTGTTATTAATTTTCTTCACATTCTTTTTTACACCCTCTCTTTCTTCTAAATCTTCTCCTTTCTTTTTCGTTTCTTTCATTTTTTCACACTAAATAATCAGCCTGTATCTTCCTCCGGTGTTTTGACTTCTTTCCTTTCCTTTGTATTTGTCATACTTCTTCTTCACATACTTCTCTTAATTAACTTACTCTTTTTCATTTCCTATTGTTCTGCTGCTACGTCTTTTCTTGACAATTACTATTATTGTATTATTATCAGTATTATTATTATTTTGACAATTATTATTAGTGTACTATTATCAGTATTATTATTTTTTTGACAATTATTATTAGTGTACTATTATCAGTATTATTATTTTTCTGACAATTATTATTAGTGTACTATTATTAGTATTATTATTTTTCTGACAATTTTTATTAGTGTACTATTATCAGTATTATTATTTTTTTGACAATTATTATTAGTGTACAATTATCAGTATTATTATTTTTTTGACAATTATTATTAGTGTACTATTATCAGTATTATTATTTTTTTGACAATTATTATTATTGTACTATTATCAGTATTATTATTTTTTTGACAATTATTATTAGTGTACTATTATCAGTATTATTATTGTTTTGACAATAATTATTATTGTACTATTATCAGTATTATTATTTTTTTGACAATTATTATTATTGTACTATTATCAGTATTATTATTTTTTTGACAATTATTATTAGTGTACTATTATCAGTATTATTATTTTTTTGACAATTATTATTATTGTACTATTATCAGTATTATTATTTTTTTGACAATTATTATTATTCTACTATTATCAGTATTATTATTTTTTTGACAATTATTATTATTGTACTATTATCAGTATTATTATTTTTTTGACAATTATTATTATTGTACTATTATCAGTATTATTATTTTTTTGACAATTATTATTATTGTACTATTATCAGTATTATTATTTTTTTGACAATTATTATTAGTGTACTATTATCAGTATTATTATTTGTTTGACAATTATTATTATTGTACTATTATCAGTATTATTATTTTTTTGACAATTATTATTATTGTACTATTATCATTATTATTATTTTTTTGACAATTATTATTAGTGTACTATTATCAGTATTATTATTTTTTTGACAATTATTATTAGTGTACTATTATAAGTATTATTATTTTTTTGACAATTATTATTATTGTACTATTATCAGTATTATTATTTTTTTGACAATTATTATTATTGTACTATTATCAGTATTATTATTTTTTTGACAATTATTATTAGTGTACTATTATCAGTATTATTATTATTTTGACAATTATTATTAGTGTACTATTATCAGTATTATTATTTTTTTGACAATTATTATTATTGTACTATTATCAGTATTATTATTTTTTTGACAATTATTATTAGTGTACTATTATCAGTATTATTATTTTTTTGACCATTATTATTAGTGTTCTATTATCAGTATTATTATTGTTTTGACAATTATTATTAGTGTACTATTATCAGTATTATTATTTTTTTGACAATTATTATTAGTGTACTATTATCAGTTTTATTATTTTTTGACAATTATTATTAGTGTACTATTATAAGTATTATTATTTTTTTACAATTATTATTAGTGTACTATTATCAGTATTATTATTTTTTTGACAATTATTATTAGTGTACTATTATCAGTATTATTATTTTTTTGACAATTATTATTAGTGTACTATTATAAGTATTATTATTTTGTTTTATTTCTTCTTTTTATACTTCTTCTTTTTCTTCTTTCTTTTACTATTCCTGCTCCCTTCTCCTGCTTCGTTTAATTTGTTTAATTATTATTATTGTTACCCACGAGGAGTTCAAACACCGGTCGTCGTCAGTGATTGCTCGCTGAAAAACACCAATGGTGTTCCCTGGAGTCTGAGTGAATTTATCCACATTTCCAGTATTCTCCGCCTCTTTCTATAATCATTGAAAATTATTTCGCGTTATCGCAACAGCTACTTACCATTAATTTAACGTGGTCAACGAGAATTTATCATCTGAGATTTGGGTGGCAATAAGACTCCCAAAGGTTTCTGTACTATCCACACACTTCCGGTGGAGGTCTGGTAAGTGCTCTTCCTTCTCGGTCTTTTCGTCTTTCTTGACCCGTCACAATGATTTGTGTGATATCAGTCCAGGTTAGTTCCATCACATTGTGTGGGTTTTTGTTTTTTTTTGCGGGTGAGAGGCAGAGAGTCTGTATTTTATAAGAGTTCTTGCAGTTTCAGTTCTCTTTGATTCATGGGGCATTCTTTCTATTTATTATTATTATTATTATTATTATTATTATTATTATTATTATTATTATTATTATTATTATTATTATTATTATTGGTATTATTATTATTATTGGTATTATTATTATTATTATTATTATTATTATTATTATCATTATTACTATTATTATTAATATTATTATTGGTATTATTATTATTATTATTATCATCATTATTACTATTATTATTATTATTATTATTATCATAATCATCATCATTATTATTATTATTATTATCATAATGAATTAGTATCATTTACTTAGGTTCTTCATTTTCTTTCTTATTTTTCCTCTTTTTTCTTCTTCTTTAACCATCCCTATTCTCCCATTTTCTTATACTACGACACACAAACGAGAAAGTGTGTATATATTTAGCTTATTAGCTTAAGCGATTATTTAAAAATCTTTAAAGACAGTCATCACGGTCCTTGAATATTTCCAACTAAAAGCAGTTGCTCTCCAAGACACTAGCTTTCGTATGTTGTTGGATTATTTGATTTTATTTGTTTGTTTTTTTTGTAAACATTTATACGTGTATAAATGATAATGATTTTGCCAAGAGATTCTTTTTTGTTGCAGCGTTTTGCTCTGTCGATGAAACATGCCTAAGAAATACCCCACCGAAATATAAATAACGATTACTTTTGCTCACGGTGCTGGAATAAACGTGGAAAACCACAAAGGGAAGAATGAAACGTGTACATGATGCAAACCTGTGACACTGGTCACAAGTCATTTAGATAAACGTAATAGAGGATCGTTTTCTCTCTCTGCTTTCTTTGGGGTGATCATTTTTGTCGTGGCATCATTCCGATGTCCATGTTTTAAATGGATGATATCATAATTTAGTTTATTAATGCCGTCATAAAATGATTATATCATTCAGTGTGCACGGAGACAAAAACAAACAAGATAAAAACAAACACATGAGATCCAGTGTCTGTAAGTATACTATTAAATATATTAAAACAATAAAATGTATTGTTCTTAATATTTATTATAACTAATTAACGACGTGATTGCCCCTCCGAATTGTACCTGGCTACCCCCAAACGTCTGTCTTCTGATGATCGGTAAGTCGTGAAACTACTGTAAAATATTGAGATAAGTACATTATATTATTATGTATTTTTATATAGCTCTATTTATACGATAAGATATCGAGCTTTGTTTTAATACAATATGTTAGATCTTAATGTGTTTTCAAAGATTATCCTCTCGCCAAAACCAGAAAAGGAAAGCCAAACAAACCGTTAAATATCAGCACGTACCCCTCTCAAGTTCAACCCTTTCTTCCTTGGGGTACGGGTGGTGGCAACTTTGTAGTGTCACAATTATGGCAACATTCAACTCGGGTATCTGGCAGGCCGACCTATGGCAGACATCGTTGGCATCAATCAGTATTATGGCCGCAACTCGGCTAACAACGATCTAGTGAATATCGAATGTGCATAGGCACCAGGATCCGTCGTTCTTTGGTCATCTATACTTCTACATCTATCAAGCGCCGAATCGCTAATCCATTGAACGGAAGTTTAAATTAATCTGTGTGTCCTAGGCCAAATCCTTGTGATTTCACGTGCAAATACTAAGTCCTTTTACTCTCACTGTCGTATTAAAAACCTGCACCCCTGCATGTTATCTTCTCGCCAAAGCCAGAAAAAGAAATCTAGACGAGCCGTTACCGATTAGCACGTAACCTTTAAAGTTTAACCCTCCTCCCTCCAGGGTGGGGTGATGGAGATTTTGTAGTGTCAAAACTATACCGTCTAGAACTCCAGTTTCTGGCAAGGCCACTGACGGTGGACAGGTTAGGCCCCAACCAGTATCACAGCTGCAACCCGGCTCACAAGGCTCTAGTGAAAATCCAGGATGCGTCAGCATCAGGATCTGTCTTATTCTGGGCATCTCTCCCTCTGCGTGTAGCAAGTAAATACGTTTAAAGCGCAGAACCGCGAATACATGGAGCGAAAGTTGTAATGTCACTTTTTGGCCATTCCTCTGTGTGTTTCGGACCAAACCCTACTAAACTGCGCGTGCAACCACTGAGCCCTGCTTCTCTCATTGTTGGGGTAAAAATCTGCAATCCTGCACATACACGAATAGCTGGTAGCAACAAGGAAGACTTCATGCATACTAGACATTTGAGGAGAACGATTATCTACGCAAATAATTGAACACGCCAACATGGAGGGATGAGAATTGGTCAGGAATGTTCTTAACCATTGGCGGTAAAATTCATTTTCTTTTCTTTTATCTCACACACCTTCAAAAAAGAGATATTGCGTTCTAAATGCTTAAAGTATCAGTTTGATTGGTGTATTGGTGTTGGTTAAGCCGACCTGAGAATTTAGTAGCATGTGTGTCTTCATTGCCACGTTTAAAATCAGCATACCACATCATAAACGTTGTTTCCAACGACGGAGCAGAGTCCAAATTGCACTTACCAAGCCATTGCCTTGATTGAACAGTATTTTTCCCATCAGATAGTCATGTTTTATAAACACACGATATTACGATTACTCCATTTTTTTTAAGAATCAACATCTGTAACTTCACTTAAATAATGGTAATCGTTATCCGATTGGACTCCAACTTTGAAGGGTATCATTTAAAGGTTATTGCTTTATAAAATCATATGAACTTTTTTTCTTAATGACACCACTATGTTTCAGGGCCGGAACTTATTAAGGGGGGGGGGGCGCTAAATTCTTTAAAAAATAATTTAGGATAGTATATTGGTATTAGAATGGAGCGAAGATGGGCAACAAATGGTATATGCGTAAACAATCGCGAATTGCATAAGTAGCGTACTGAATCCCACAGATTAAAACATGAAATAAGATATACAACGCAATGCAACACAATGAAACTGAAAATAAATGACAACACAAACTTAAGCGCAGTTTGACTAAAAGAGAAATTTACTAAAGGTAATTCTAATCTAAATCACGACAATCATTTTCATGCATTTTATTGTTATGAGGGCATGCGCTAGTATGGATGGCTAAAGTTTTTTATGCGGCTGTCGACCATCATTAAAACACTATTACTTCTTGTATATAGCATCGGATTTCATTACAGATTTCAAACCTTTCACAGTATTGTTTCATCATCCAACTGAAAAGCTCACTCTCCGCTTATCCTCGGGTAGCTTTTGGCGTTGATATATTTTGAACCATTAAAATTACAAAAAAAACTTAGACGTTTTCTAGAATAAAAAAAAAATGTATTTTTACAAAATTGGAATAAGGATTGTAGACATAAGGTTTAGTATCATTATATCTTGATTTTCATCGGGGTAAGGTGACTTAAAATTAGTGCAAATCTGTTTTGTTCACGGAATTAATTCACCCGCCCTGTTTACTCACCGGATGTTCTTGGCCTTTTGGCTAAAATCAAAGTGTAGTATCTGTTCTGATGGATACTGCACCCCATAGACTGGTATTGTCTTGGCCTTCGGGGCTTGATTTACTCCAGTCTATGGGTCTGTCCTGTGCAGTGCTAGGAGGTCCACCCTCCCAGGCTTCGCCTCCCCTCTTTGGGGAGGAGTAAGTTTATTGCTTACTGCCCGAGGCGCTCCTACCGGGGAATGCCGACGGGGCTGCCCAAGCAATTTTTAAACCCCACTTTCCCGACCGGACCTTGGGTCATATCTTACTTGTGGGAGTAAGATAAAAACTAGCCTTGTGCCTAACTCCTGGAGAGGAGTAAATCAATACTCACCGGCATCACAACTGGTCCAACACCGCAAAAATGGAGGACTTCTCATTGTCTTGTGCCACAAAAAATATTGTATTTAAGCCATAGATGTAGTCGTTGCAAGTACTACCACACTCAAACTGAATGGACTTGAATGTAATAGAAACTTGAGGATGAGTCTACCCTCATGAAATTATTAAATTAGAAGGTCTCAAAACCGGTAGTATTTTTGTTTACGGCATATAAACCCTTTTCGGGTTATTGAATGCTAAATCAGTAATTTTGGTGAAGGTTTTTATGCTTTAAGTTCGTTATATATTGAAATGTTTAATCATGGTTTTTGGTTTGATTGTTTTTGTTTCACGGCATATCAACCCTTTCCAGGTCATTTAATGTTGAATTCAAGCATTTTGGTGAAGGTTTTTATGTTGCAAGTTCTTTATGTGTTTAAGTATTTATTTATGGTGTTTGGTTGAGTGAAAGTGAAAGAAGAGGGGAAAGGGAAGAAGAGGAAAGAAGAGGGGAGGGAGGGAAATTGTTGTTTTGAGTTTTGGATTTTTCAGAACATGATTGAGTTTTGCAAAAGAAAAAAAACATTAAAAATAAATGTTTGGTGCATTTTGCGTCAGGGAGTCAATAACTTCAGACATCCTGATTTGGTAGTGCTAGTAGGTTCTATTTGACCCATAGATGGGGTCCTTACAGGTACTACCACTCCGGGTCAGAGTGGACCTGGGGGCAATAGCAACTAAGGAGCATTTCAACATTCCCCAAAGCTCCCAAATGGAGGCCTCACCACTGGATGTCTTTTAAGGTCATACCCAAGACTTCTCAAAACTGGATACAGTTTTATATCTTAACGTGATGAACAATGATGGAAAAAAATAAATCCCGAACTGGAAGGCCTTATCCGAAGCGGTTGCATAGGAAAAAAGTACGTGTAAAATATTGAGAGATGGGAGAAGGAAACATAAATAAACAAGTTGCAATGAGAGAAGACGACAATAAGAATACAGCCAATCAGTAACTTAAAGAAAAATCTCAAAGGGAAATACAATTATGTAGAAAGAAAAGAACAACTATAAAATGGCGTCAAAATATTGCCAGTCGTGCAAGAAAGGCCGATGCAACAGAAATAAAATGAACCTTGCAAGCGGGAAAATTAAGCACACTGTGCACGTCTCACGCGGCAATAAAGGCGATTTTGTCGACCGTCATATTCAAAATCCAATCTCGGAATGTAATTAAATTTTGAAACAAGATCAACCTGACATCTCACAGTTATTGCCACATCGTCTAACACACACACACACACACACAATATATATATATATATATATATATATATATATATATATATATATATATATATACTTTTATCGTTAACACTTTATTGTTCGTATGCCAA
>OY744531.1:90923075-90940575 GCA_963556195.1 Sepiola atlantica | reverse complement strand
CTTGTTTACTCTTGTTGAACAAAAAAACTTCTTTTGGAAATAGTTATACAAATGAGTCATCCAAAGTTCTGTGTATGAGCCGCTCATCTCTACGATATATACTTAGCTGGATCATTGATTTAAATAACAGTAACCCGTTTTGATGGCAGATCTTTTTTTTTTCTTGGTAAAAAAATAAATATTTTTTCACAAAATTTTACATACAGTTACTGTTTTTTGTTTTGTTTTAAATGTTTCATGGTACTGGTAGATAAAGAGGGGGAGAGAACGAAAGAGAGAGTGTCTAACTTAGAACTGATTTAATTTGGGGATATCTAGGTCAAAGGTCAAAGGTCAAGTTCAAGATAACAGAAAAGGTAAAATTCACACTTCTGTCGATAACTTTAGTTCTCTTAATCGTAGAGATCAACTACTTTGTCCTATTGAAGCCCCCGCATCTTATATGACATAAACCTTACCCTGGACTTGTGACCTCGATCTTTAAAGGTTCAGTCAAGCTTGTTATTTTTTCGGAGTTTTAACTTACGTGGTCAGGCAGACGTATGCAGTATCACAACTGACTTATGTTCTTATAGAGTATAGACTGACACGCGTTTATCGACAACTCGGGTGACGATATTTTATTACGTATTGCCCACTAGCTGTACATAACCTTTCAAGCTAGGATTAAAGTTGATTATTACTCACAGTTAGGTTCCACTACCAGTTAGAGATTGACCAGGTTGTTTTCGGTTAAAAATAAACCGGGAAACAATAAGTATTCGTCTTTCATTTTAGTTGATTTTTTTCCACTTCGTATCATTTTTCAATGAAATTGTAAATATATCTTTGTCAATAAATTCAATTCGACCAATCGGGGGTATTTGAAGTAGAATAGTCAACGGAGTAAATGTGGTATTGTGGCGACTGAGGAAGTGAAAGTGATTCACAAATGGTGAAAGAATAAAAGGAACACTGCTTGGATGATTGGGTGTAATGCGTCTAGTTACGAGTAGAATACGCAAAGGGTAACCACCTACCCCTACCCTTTAAATGTGGATCTTCTTGCGCCTAAATTGTAAGTGTAATTTTTTGTCTTTTTTATATTTGTGAAGAAGTGATTAAACGTATTATATCTTATACGTTGCGTTCTCAAGAGGCTATTCTTGAATGTGCTAGTGTAGCAATACGTTGGAGTGGTGTGTTTCGATCTCCACAGACATCCGGACGGCAGCTAATCACACAGACAGCGTTAATCTCGTTGATAGACGACATTCAGCAATACTTCAGTTTTCCTTCTTTTCACCTCTTCTTGTAAACGTCTTCTTTATAGTAATACATCTCGTAAACATTATTATAATAAAGAACAACACCAATTCACTTAGGTTTTTAAAATTAATTATACGTTTTATTCGTTCTTGGTAGTATTTATGTATTCACATATAATACCCCTACCAATCCCGACGGAATAGCAACTATTCTAAAACTCAACGACTCTATCAGCCGATTAAGTGACAAGAGATGGATCTTATATGTGTAATAGTGACTTGTGTTCCTTTTTCCTCCGGGTAACACGTTTTCCTTCTTTTAACCGTTTTATCCAAACGCATGCGAACTTCGAGACGTTCTCTACTCAACTCGCCGTCGACCCAAAAAACACCGCCTCTTTAGTCTACTTTGCTGCACCTAATTTGCATAATGCAACCCTCTCAGTCTCGTAATTTAATAGGCGTGGGTTCGCGCCTCGGTGTGACGGCTGTCTCCTGCCGTGCCGTCACCACAATATGCTCATTTGCTACGTCAGATTAGAAGCTACCTTTGGGTTACGTAACTGCAAGGAAACGTAGCTCTCACTCGACTTTTAATAACAAATTATACTCTACTTACTTTTTAAGCTTACGTGAAAATTTACCATTATAACCCTATTTTAATAAACCAGCATTTAAACATTTGTACATTACCTCCTCGGAAAAGAGGAGGATAGGTTTATCGCTCGTCCTCTGAGACGCTTTCACCGAGGAATGTTTAGGACATTTTTATGGGTAATTTGTTACTGTCGAAAAACGCGTTGTGGTTGTCAGAAAAAGTCACACGCAAAAAAAACTCGGCGTCTTATCATATCATGCCCTGATAGAAGTGCAGAGAAATTATAAAAATAAGCTGGAAATTAAATTACATTCTAATATGTAATATATGTATTAACCAAATAAACATTAAACAAAAAATTAACCTCATTTCATGTGTAAATTTTCAATAATAAAGTTATATAACTTTCTTGATTTTTCCTATAGCATGGGTCCGATATTTGGATTGAAACTCGATCAATGCTACGACAATAAGCATGTTTGACTAAAGTTCGGCTCATTATATACAATAATAACGATGTGAAAAACGTGAAAACGACTGGACAATTTTGTATAGTGGTTAACGGTGCCATCTTTAGGCTAGGTGTTCCGTGTTCGATTACTGTCGGAGTAATTGCGTCACTTTGAGATATGAATTTATCTCTCCTCGCAGTGAGTGGAATAGTAGTAGAGACTCGACTGTTTGGGATTAGAAGAATACTAGTCTAGGTAAAAGGAAACATTCCGGAAAAAACAGCATTTAACCCAAACTATGGGTTAAATATTCACGCCAAAAGTAAACCCCTGTAACTTATTTTCAGAAATAATAATTAATACATATATATTATATATATATATATATATATATATATATATTAGGTATTTAGTTGTATCAACTAATGTCAATTAAGCTTCAGAGATGCGTAGATGTTCCATGACCGAAAGCAAACATAAGGCACTAAGCCTTATGATTCCCCGTGTATCTGAAAAATGGGCGCTTTTGTGTCGCTTAATTGTTATATATATATAGTCTAAAGAAGCTTTGAGTCATTGTAAACAAAACAACAAAAAAAAAAGAAAGAAGAACAAGTAAAATGCAGTTTAAATTCCCAGAGAAACTAACTAAATCCAAGATATTGCAGACTTAATATTCGTTTGAAAATTAATAAAATAAAAAAAATAAGTAAATAAAAAAGGGGTGGTTAAGTATCTAAGAGTGAAACAAAAACAGGAGACCTTAAGCGTCTAATATTAACACGGGGATCATCAGCTGTTTACCATGTAACTGTTTCGGAGATTTAAAAACAGGACATTTATAATATTCATGGCTCTCCAATGGTACTGATTAAACTACCATTTCCCCAATAATCAAGTGTCTAAATAATTCAGTTTAAAATTTCACTAATATATACATAAATAAATAATAATAACAACAACATAATAATAATATATTACCCTTAAGACTACCGTATGATATGATAATTGGCATATCAAATAACATTAATTATAACAATAATAATAATAAAAAAATAATAATAATACTATCTAAACACTACATCCAAGAACCATTCTGCAATATGGTAGCTAGCAATCAAATTATATAGGAATTAAAGTTGCATTAAAAAAAAAAAAATAAATAAAGCTTAAGTACCTTTGGTACCAGAAAGGTAAGTAGATAAGAGAAAGGACACCTAGCCATACAGATCTAAATACTCAATAAGTTCCGAATAAGTTCGTAGAACACTCTCGACTAGTCTTCTATCTGTGCCCGCTTCTAGGTACATATAGATCTTAATTTTCCTTAATTAAGTGACAGTTTCTGTTGGCCGAGTGGATATGGCGACTGTGAACCAGGTTCGCGCCTCCCGACCGTCTGAAATTGTTACTTTCCTGCACTGATGAGAGCAATAAGCTTGAAACGCTAGCGTCTGTAAGTATTAATAATTTGATATTTATTTATAAATATTATATATATATATATATATATATATATATATATATATATATATATATATATATATATATATATATTCATACTAGAACTACAAAGATCTACTCATGGAGTAAGCACTGTAAAAGTAAAAACTGTAAATCTATCCAGAATATACTATGTCACCTTACAATATTATGTTTGTATATCACTGAAATAATAAAACACATTTATACGAGTATATATATATATATATATATATATATATATATATATATATATATATATATATATATATTATATAATGAAGTTATGAATGTTTATATGTTCATACATTTCTATCTAAAGGATCACTCTTAAACTGATTGACTGATAATTCTAAATTTTGTAACGAAGCTGCTCGTCGTAAAAATTGGTGGCTATATTTAATCTAATTTAGATTTATGCAGAAATAGGACAAATGGGTGGTAGTCCATCGTAAAAATTCAAATATCTCAGATTTTGTAATATTTTAACAATATATATTAGACGTCAATTAGCATGTAATTAAAAGTGTTTTAGAATGCATGAAATAGGCTCGAACCCCTATTTCAGATTTGCATTAAATTTCATCTACAAATTTAATTTCTGAGGAATATTGCTTAATGCATGTATTATAGACATGTATGAAACAATACTCGCTGAAATTAATTTTTTTATCTTCAGAACACGAAAGCCTTACATTTTGGCTATTTCCTCGAATCACAATTACTTAAACAATGTGTATCATAATTGGAATACGGATATTAAACCTATGGGTTAGTAGCATTTGATTTTGATTTTAATCTTCGTATGGGCATAAATGTCGTAAACAACTGTTCTCGTCAATTAAAAGATTTTACACCGTGTGGAACGGATATTCTTCTTGTATATATATATATATATATATATATATATATATATATTAAATTCCCGAAACAGTTTTTCATGGTAAAAAACTGATGATCCCTTAAATAATGTTAGAAGCAAACTAATATAATAACTGTAAAAAATAAATTGACTTACATGAGTGATTTTCCACTGAACGATTGGGACTAAAAGTGTTTTTTTATATATATATAGTTTATATTGTTGAGAAACTTCCAAGACTATATATATATATATCCACTGACTAACTATTTCGCTGTATCACAGTTTGTCAGTGCGGTTAGACAATCAACTACTTAAAGCGGACGTCTAAATTCGATCATCTAGACGACAGTTGCCGCTTCTAACCGGTTGGCTGTCATCTAGCTTTTGCTGAAATTAAGTGAAATCACAATTATAAACATAGTCAAATGTAAATAATGCTATTTGTTTACACAAAGTGCATTGAGTTATACGCTAGTAACAGTTGGCACTTTCACTTACCAGAAAGCTCAACCCAAGAACTGAACATAAACTTCTGTATGTAAATATATGCATGTATTCTAGGTTGGCTACGATTACGACTTCATATTGGTATATTGATGTATTCATGTATTCCGAACCCGCGCCTTGGCGCCACAAATTCAGAATTAATTGCCCATAATCATCAACAACAATTTAATGACAATATCGTTCTCTCATTATTTTCCTGTGGTCATACGATGCTACTTTTTATCACCGAGCGGTCACCAGTCTTCTTCACTTCTGGTATAGTTACGTCGCATAAAAGACAATCGCATAGCAAATTACCCCCAACAATAAATATAAATTTCTGTATCATTTTTTGTCTTTCATTTAAAGCGATTTATTAAAACATTTACTACACCAGAAGAGATAGAAGACGACGTAAGGAAAAGAAAAACTCAATATAAAACAAGGAAGGCATGAGTTGTTACTCCCTGTCATCACTGACTTGAATTGTGTAAACAAAAAGCACAATTTTTGATTCATTTTGTGCGAAAACTAATGAAATTATTTATACAGTTTTTGTAGTTTAAATAAGGACATGGCCAGAAGTAAGTGATTTAGGAAGTCTAAAAAATGCCAGCATGTAAAATGGGTGTTTACCCGAATATGATTTATTGTGAGAACACACCTTTTAATTTTGGGTGTATGTCTATATAAACTCATGACGTATTAAAATATGCAATACAGTTCTTTTATCATTTTATACAGTATTCTTTAAAAACAAGGCCAGGGCATCTTTGATAGTTTTTTGGTTGAAGCAGGAAACATTTTTAACAAAGAGTTACGAAGACTTTAACCGTTTGTTCTTTCCTGTAAAAGCCAGAATTAGTGAGAAAGAAAGTCAAAAATATTAATCGGATATGACGTCAGACATGTGTCAGAAACGGTAGCATACGCAAATCTAGACACAGTCCTCGGAGGCATTTACGGTATTACATGGGTTTGAAAATAGCTCAGTAAGCGATAATAATTAAGGCATGCGATTAAAAAGTAATTTACTCTCTCGCTCTTTCTCCCTCACTCTATCTCCCTTTCTCCCTTTCACTACTTTTCACTTTTCAGTATACTGGAAGATCACTGAAAATATATCATTAATCTCGTGTCGTTGAAATAATTGAATTATTAATATAAGAGTCAGGCAGATGGATTTTGATTTCAGCAAACGGAACTAACCGCAGCCCTCGGAGGAACAACACACACGCACGTATGATAACTCATCGATAAGCAAGGTAAGATATAGTTTCAAGAATAGTAAAATATACAAATGCTTATACATATTAAAAAAGTCAAATAATGGGTAGTATTAACTCGATAACGACCCCACGAGATATGTAACGCGTATCCTCCATAAACATCCTGATAATATATAATTTACGCTCATGATATCATATTTTTATCTGTAAAGTTTTGTTGTCTGACGAGGAAAATGTGTTAGATTAATATAATACATCGTTATAAACGATTCTGTTCGTCAGTAAGCCGGTCTGTTCTGTTTTATTTGAAATAGCATTTTTGTAAGTGTATCAGGCTCAAGTTTAGAATATGGGATAATCCCGTTAACACACTGGTTCTCGATGGATCACCGGGGTTAAGTGACGTTTAACCTGACTAGTAAAATATGGGGGACAATTTAGGAATACCAGATAATGCATGTGAAAGGACGGTGCCAACTCTCCGAGTAATAAATAAAAGTAATACAAAAACAAACGTTTTTAAAATGATATCGCCTGAGCTGGCTACACATGCGACTGTAGACGAATGGTGAATTTGAAAATTCAGTCAAAAGTAGGACGCTGGCTAAAATCGCTCGGAGTGTGGGTCGGACAAAGAGATAACAGGGCGTTTGAAATAGCATTTTAGATGCGTCCACGAATATCTGTTAAACATATCTGTCGATTAGTTCTTCAATCTATGAAGCTTAAGTCTGAGATCAAATAATTAGCACTAAACGCGCAGACTGAATGTAGGCATCGTATGCATGACGTCCTCGTTGATTGGGGATAGATTGGGTGGTAGAAGTGATTCAATTTCGCCACTAGAAATAATGTCTGACGTCAGTATAAATGGATGTGTCCCTCGTGCATAGTTTCAAACAAAAGTCCGTTGTGCTGTCTTATGAATATGCACATATGTAATGCAGAACATATGTAAATAGAGCGATCTAATAAAGAGATTCGACCCCGAGAGAATTACAGAAACAATTCTGGCTTCAGTATCGTTTAGAAATGAGTTTAGCCAGACCAATTTTATCTCTTTTATATATACACATGGAGTAAATTAAAAATTCTAATTATCCAGTATGATACTAAAGCTGAGTTAATCAACGTTTGTTTCTTGGAATTTTTTTTCATATGGGGTTGCTCTGGTCTTTAAAACGAAAATTAGAATAGTTCTCTTTTTAAAATGAGTGTAACACCTGGTTTTTATCGCCTCCTTTCGATCGCTTTCTATCTCATGTTACTTTGAGATAACACCTCCATTTTTCGACTACTTCTATCTCTCAAATTAAAGCACACACTTTTGCAACTGTTTTAATATTACAAAAATAATGAAAGAAAGAAAAGTAGTAGATACCTGTTTGACCTAGTTTCAGTGCTGTTTTTTTTTCGTAAATATATCAGTAATAATAAAAGAAAATATTTTTGTTAATCCACATGCACACACTGAGAGAATTAACATTTGTTTCCTGGAGAGTTTTGTCTTGTAGACTTTAGTTGGTCTTTGGAAATTTAATTCGAATACATGAAAATGCGGTGAAATTTTCTCCTTCTATTTGGTGTTACCTGTTATCATATTCATGATAGATCACACATATCTTTTTCAGACTACGCCTCGTTCTAATTCGTGCAAAAACTTTTGCAACTGCTGCATTATAATTGATAGAAAGAGAGAATAAGAAACAGTGATTCCTCTACTGTTTGACATAGTTTCAGTGTGATTTTCTAACATTTACAAGAAAGAGTGGCAAGAATAAATTGTAATACTGTTTTCCCATCCTAAGCATATAGTATCAGCTTACCTTTTTATCCTTATTTTTTTATAAATTACTATTTAAAAACTCTCAATTAATTTTTATATATGACTACTTAGACTAATTTAATTGGATGTTTTCTTGAAGCATAAGTCAATCATGATCATGCGAAATATTTTAGCATGTATTTTGTGATATATATATATATATATATGTATATATATATATGTATATATATATGTATATATATATATATGTATATATATATGTATATATATATATATATGTATATATATATATGTATATATATATTTATATATATATATATATATATATATTTATATATATATGTATATATATATGTATATATATATATATTTATATATATATATGTATATATATATATGTATATATATATGCATATATATATATATATATATATATATATATATATATATATATATATATATATATATATTTATAAACAAATAAACACTCTCAAGTAGGGGTTAATGCTTATATAAAAAAAACACATTTTTGGTTATCACCTAGTGGTTAGAGTTGCCGACTAAACTAAATGGGAGTAGGCTCGCACCCTGACATAGTATGTACGTTAGGCTTGTCTTGCTGCTCTGAAAAGCTGTGATACAGCGAAATACTCTGTCTCTTGATGACTGTATATAGCTCCCTTTCTCGAGTTAAGTACTGTCGTTAGTAATATCGCCCTTTACTGTTTAGCGTAATATATATATATATTATACAGGGTGATTCATAAGTCACTTAGCTATTTATTTTTGAAATTCTAAAGTTAAAATCTACGGTAATACAAAACAGAAAGTTTATTCAACAAGTTCATTTATGGGAGTTTAAAATTACAGCAAATTTTCAAAATTTACACCTTCTTTCTACATGAATAGCTCCATTCTTTTTTGCAATGAATTTACGACTCTTTGTAGCATATTTGATTGATTAATTTTAACAAACTCGGCAGTGATTTTTGATTTGAGGTCGTCATTGCCTTTCAACAAGGGTGGGAGATTCATCAAATTTGGCCATATGAATTACAATAAAAATTCGCTCTACAATTGTAAATGATATACTTCCTTAAAAAAAGCACATATGATGATTTACACAAATTTAAATGAATAAAAATAAATATATATAGAAACAAATATATAAACGAACAAATTTAAAATAATAAAATATCAGTAATTAGTGAGTAAGATAACAATTATCAAAGGTTCATAGTATGTTTGTGCTTCATATGGTAATCATTTTAAATAGCTAAGTTACTTATCAATCACCCTGTATATATATATATATATATATATATATATATATATATATATATATATATATATATATATATATATATATATATATATATATATATAAATATATAAATGATAATAAACAAATATAAAGTGACATACTTTACAAGTTTAATACTTTAAAAAAATACAATAAAGAATATTATAAAGTATAGTGAAGTCCTTTAAACCTAGGTTTTTCAAAGAAACAAGTCTTCGGATCAAAAGAGAAACACAATTATTTTACAGGCATTGCTTTTCATTATTAAAAAAAGAGTGTCAGCCATTTATTAAATCTGAAAAATAACAAAAGTTCTTGAAACGGAAGTAAACAATCTTTCTCATGGTAAATCCCCGAGATATATCATGAGGTATAAAAGTGTATCGTCTATTGTAATATTATATCATTAATTGTCCGAAAAAATATATTGGAATCCAGAAAGAATGGGTGAAACATTCAAAATTTCATATATGTGAAGTTTAATAGATGTAAACGTATTCTGCCTCCAACGTCGTCCTTAGCATTTTATGTGAGTATGATGTGTAAAGCGAGAAAACAGAAGAGAAAAAACAAATTAATAATGGAAACCAAAGATTGTTTAATAATTATTATTCTTTCTGACGAGAAGACTTGTTTCTTTGAAAAACCTACGTGTAAAAGACTTTTCTATATTTTATAATATTCTTTGTTGAGACTATTATAATTGTAAAGTATGTACCTAAACTTTTGTTTTATTATTATGTTCTCTACTATTACAGTGCATTATCCCCGATATTGAGCATATGTAAATCGTATTAGGACTTAATATAGAACAATTATTAGATAATACTTATATATATATATATATATATATATATATATATATATATAATGGTAATAATCCAGGTAAAAAATATCCACAGGGTGGTAATCCAGAGAATTTTAACCGGGTTTATAAAAATTGCTGAATATCAAAATAGAGCTTTATATATGATAATCTTTATTAACACAGACATGTACAAAATCTGCGACACTGGCATGTTGATGTTATCGATCAACAGTTACTATAAACTGAGATCTCATCAGGTAGAGTTAGAATCCGATCTCAAACTCAGATCATATTTGTTTATAGTAACTGTTGATCGATAACATCGACATGCCAATGTCGCAGATTTTGTACATGTATGTGTTAATAAAAATCATCATATATATATATATATATATATATATAATATATATATATATATAATTATATATATATATTATATATATATATATATATATATATTCATTAAGGATAACATTATTAGATAACACGGAGTGTTTTGCTTGATAAGACTATTTTTATTTTTTGAATTTTCCGAATGGTCTATTTAGTGTTTCGGTCAAATTGATGTATGTAAGTTCCATGTGTTTCTTGTTCCATTTTCTTTCATTTTGCGAATACTTTCGATGTGATTCGCCAAATCCTCTTTAGGCGGTGTTAATTTTTTTTTTATATGTCGTTACTGTTGAGTTTTTAAAAATTATTATAACGGCCAGTATTTTACAACTTAAAATGAGCGTCTATAATATTGAGATGTTACATGAGAGCGTGATTACGTTCTTAGAGCGTGCCGGATTCACGGTTAGGAATGTTATCATGTTCTGAGCGCGTTCAAGATTCAAACGTATAATTACTTAATGGCTAAGAATCTGGTAACGTTAATTACTATGCTAGACACTTTAAAATGTTATGACTAGTTTCATAATTCACATCATTGATTGTGGGTTGTTGAGTTTTTATGTACAGGGCTTCAAAGAATGTTTAATCTTTTGGTGTTTGTATCGTGGTGTATTATTTTAGTATTGTAAACTAGTGTATGTTTTTTAAGTGTTGGCAAATGTAGTTAGTATCAGAGATATGTAAGGTTTATCTCCGGGAAAATGTTGTGATTGTTAAACCGATGTAAGAAGTAGTTTTATTGTTATTGTTGGAGATACATTCATCCATGGAGCATTGAAACTAATATTTTACATCGGTTCTTCTTAATGTACATTGGGTCTGAGAAGTGTTATTTCTAACTATATAGTTCGATGTTTTTTTATTTTTTTGTAATTAATGATGAATCTCATTTTATTAGCAGATGTATACATATTTATTCATGTATTTATTATTCGTTTATTTGTTTATTTATTTATGAATTATATATTTTTTTATATATGTTAATTGTTAAATAGAGATAGGGCATTAGGTGAATGCTATTTTATTTATCGTGGGTTGTATAGTTTATTTTAATGCGTAAGGCTTCGAAAATTTTGAGTCTGTTTGTGCAATTGTTCCCATGTATGATCCCGCTGTTGGTTTTTACTAATTTTCTTAGTTCTCTTTATTTTATAGTTTTTTGTGTGTGGTGATGTGTCGCTGTATGGCACTAGTATCGTTTCGGTGGTACGTAACGCATCGGGAGAGGGATATAATCGTGTGTCCAATATAAGTACTGTGCTTGTTTGTTTGGGGTTTGGGGAAACAATCCTCGAATAGGCATTGGAAAAAATACAGTTCATTTGTTTGATTTAGGGGGGAGTTAGTAATGTTATTCTTTTTTATTATAAAGTTAGAGGTTTAAAATTGTGTGTAGTAAATTATTAGTTTTATTTTTTGCTTTTGGTCGGTGGGTTTAGTGTATCGGTTTATTATGTTAATTATAGCTATTTCGTCGAGTTTGTAGTTAGAGTATCTTTGTGTTTTTAGTATGAGAAAAGAGCGTCATTTTTATTGTGCCGTGAGAGCTCCGTGGTCTTTAACGAACCTTGTATATATATATATATATATATATATATATATATATATATATATATATATATATATATATATATATATGCAGAAGAATGGAAAGGAATTAGAGAAGCAAAAGCCAAATCAAAATTCAATTCAATTGCTCAGTGCCAGGTATATTCCGCAAAAAGGCAATTTATTCAAGTTAAATTTTCCTTAAGCCAGGCTTTTCAAAGATCAAAATCTTATCATCATGGGAAGTCGCTGGGATAGATAAGTTTGCAAAGGCCAAGATTTAAACTTTGAAAAAATAAAATAAACGTTGTAGAGAAAGAAACACAGGGCAAAACTCTGCCCGAATGCAAGCAAATGTCCGATTGTTCCCGAAACGGTTCTTCATGGTAAACAACTGATGATCCCTTAAAATAGTGTTAGAAACAAACTAATATGATAACTGTAAAAAATAAATTGACTTACATGAGTGATTATCCACTGAAAGACTTGGGACTAAAATTTTTTTATTATTATTATTATTTTTATTTAAATTTTTTTTATTTTTTTAATATAGTTTTAATGGTTAAGAAACTTCCGAGACTATATATATATATATATATATATATATATATATATATATATATATATATATATTCAATAGAAAAACTTCTTACGTAAGCAAATGTAGAATAACTAAGCTTATAGATATAATACTTCTCCGTTGGTTAGATATAACGTATCGGTGTAATTGTTATAAATATATTGTCAACACCGATTGAACTCCCGACCTGTAGATATAATTAAATTATTTAATCTATCTTAACCTCTATTCATACAGTTCTATGTCAGACATTTATAGTTGTGGGTTGGTGCGGATGTATGCGCTACATTAAGTGCAATTCAAATTCAGAATCCTATTTGTAGAAAATACATAAGTCACCGAATCGAGTAAAATGGTCGATTGAGACAGAAATATTTACGGATGAGTCATATTTAACTTCGTGTTTGCTTATTCATTCCCGGGCGAAGTTTTGTGATTCACGTGTAACGGTTCTTGAATTTTTATTTTTTGAAAGACAAACATAATTTCTCTTTTACTTTTTTGGAACTTGTATTTACATATATTAGATGAGTCAAACCGAAAATGTAAACATCGGAGTACACTTTTAATTCTATTTTCAACCCCTCTTCACTCGGTTTATATTATACGCATATGTACACATTTACACACACACATACACACACATGTATATATATAATATATATATATATATATATATATATATATATATATATATGTATGTATGTACGTATATCTCGATAGGTATATATGTATATATATATATATATGTATATATATATATATATATATATATATATATGTATATATATATGTGTGTGTGTGGTTGTGTTTACATGTATATATATATATATATATATATATATAAACGTATATATCTATACGTATACTTTTGATATATGTATTTGTATATATATATATATATATATATATATGTATATATATATATATATATATATATATATATATATATATATATATATTAAGTATGTGGATATTTATGAAGGCAGATAACAATACATCAAAAATGGTGAAAGAGAGGATGAACAAAAACCAACTATCGAAACTAATATTTTAGTTATCAATCTTAAGAATTGTCTTTCATTTTTAAACAAATCTTACACATACAATATCAGTAAATTGCGTTATATATATATATATATATATATATATATATATATATATATAGTACGAAACGTATATGTACATAGATAATGAACTAAACAACTATTTATTATTTGTAACCCCTAGAAAAACCCTAGATGGGCACTGTAAGTGTAGTATTAACACAACATACGTCTTTAGATATAAATGCATCGTTCCTTTCATTAAGTTGAACGTTCTTATGACGTAAAGCCGCATAAATGAGGGTTACAATTAGCACTGTTTATCCGGCTATTAAGTGGTGGCCGTGTGGTTCTTGATGTTGGGATTTGAGTTGTAAAATACTCGACTTCCATGGTTTCAAATCATGCGACCAGTAGTGAATAGTTATATCTCTATGCTTACAAGTCCCCATTTAAAAAAGGACAAAACGTATACGTACATAGATAATAACCAAAACAAGTATGATATATATATATATATATATATATATATATATATATATATATACATACATACATTATATATATATATATATCAAGGCCGTCACTCGAATCGAGTATGCTGGTTTCCAGGGCTTATATATACATACCTAAAATATATATATATATATTCATACATATATATATATTTATATATATATATATATATATATATATATATATATATATATATATAACTCTATATGTATATATGGGTGCATATATGTATATATAGCCAGCATTGGTGTGGATGACTACATGTATGCATATATATATTTGTATATGTATCTATCTACTATATATATTCATATCGATAACATGTATTTATATCGATACCATCGACATGTTAGTATCGCAGATTTTGTACATGTCTGTGTAAATAAAAATAACCATATATATATATATATATATATATATATATATATATATAAACTAGTTGATGAGTATTAGCTTTACTTGTGGGAGTAAGATAAAAACTGGCCTTGTGCCTAATTCCTGGAGAGGAGTAAATCAATACATAACAAAAACATTACGCAAACATTTAATGGGCGCTCTCTCAAATGCCGTTGATTTTCTGAGAATACCGGATTACGTTACTAAAACCACTTCGTATACATTTATACTCATTCCAGTTTTCAGAGAATGTAATTAACGAAAATAGTTATTTCTGTATTTCGACATTCAAAATAGCACCTCTTTTTTCTTCAGCGACTCGACTTCTGATTTAAGTTCATATACGCCAAGATACTCAACATAGATCCATAAAGTTAACATTTCCATAATCCTACTCCTTTAACACGTATAATATCAAAGAATTAGAAAAAAACATCGCTTTCCTGGAATCTAAATAATCCAGAACATGCGAATGATGACCCCCTAGATTTGGTCGCCTTATGGCGTATCGTAAATTATAACACATGATAGCTACCGACTGTCTTGGTTTACATCACCTTATTTGACTGGTACTTTATTTTCGCGTTGGTGACAAGGTTAACAGCGTAGCTCCCAGATCGAGAAGTTTAGGGTTCAATCCCAGTCGTCTCATAGAATTTATATTTATTTCTGTTATTATATTGTTATACTTCCGCCTTCAAGTGAGGGGGGGGGGAGACTAAGGACCAGGTTTGTTATATTCAACGTTACCATGTAGTAATTTGAAAACACACCCTGTAATATTTAGTACTTTACCTATTATATATCATCAACATTTTATTTGAAACCAACATGATTTACTACTGCTCTGCAGACATCCTTAATTATGTTTGTGTTTCAGTAATGTTCAGAAGGCGAACTCATCTTTTTTTTTCCTTTTTTCTTCTTTCTTTTTCCTTATTTCTTTTTTCTTTTTTTTTTCTTTTACCTTTTTCTATTTTTCCTTCCTTTCTAAGAAAATTGAATTTCTAAATAACGATAATCGGATGAGAAGTGGATTGAATACGGCTCTGGAGGCCTCTTTAATTTTAGATAGAGCGGGTGTTTAATCCAAAAAAAAAATTGTGAGTAAATACCTGTATTATGCGATAGGCAGAAATACTCCTGCAACCGCGTCTCCCTCGTTTCTACATTCCTTTCTTCTTCATTTCACCCTGCAACAATTAAAAAAATGTGACCTATTTGCGTTCGACCGGATGTTTACACTCTTTAATTGATTATTTTACATTTCTCCCGGGCAAGGCTGGGGGACGAAACCAGCTAGTATATATATATATATATATATATATATATATATATATATATATATATATATATATATATATCCAAATTCAACCCACCATTAAGTAAATCATAAGACAAATCACACCACATACATATAAAAACAAGTACGAACACATGTATAAACAGGAACCCATCTGCACTCGGACACGTGTGCATTTGCACACCTTCACACATGGAGCGAATACATATCCTATGTGAGTGTATTCATGCAGAAAATAATATGAATGTGTGTATCTATCTATCTATCTTTCTATCTATCTATCTATCTATATATATCTCTCTTTCTATAATTCTATCTGTATTTCTATCTACCCTCAATCTTTCTTCCCCCTATCTTCCTTTTTCTCCCTCCCTACCTATCTATCTACTCACCCATCCTCTTTTCTACTCATCTCTCTCTCTCTATCTATCTCTCCAAACCCAAGCAAACATCCTCACCCCAAACCACCCACCCATCCACATTCATGTGTGAACCCACCAGGGACACCGTGATGGATGACCGGGAATGACCACACACACACATACCATACAGATTCGACCGGCACCATAAGGCAATTAAAGTAATAAAACCTAATACACAAATGTACTCAAATGACCAAAAACTTGCCAAACGGAATATATTTTTATTTCAACAAGATAACATTTTTTGTGTCAAATGGAACAAACATTTTTTCTGTCAAATGGAACAGACACTTTTAAATGAAAGAAAAATGAAATGTGTTCTCAAATGAAACACTTTTATCAAATGGAATATGCATCTGAAGAGAGCATAATGGATAAACGATAAATGCTCGAAACGCGTTATGAAATTATATTTAAAATAAACTTAAAATGTTAAAATGATAAGATAATGAATAATTATTGAAAAGGGTTTTTTACTAGCGTTGGTAACCACAATTCTTTAAATATACTTTTTTCTCTCGTTGGAAATGCACTGATGCTACACACCCCCTTCTCTCTCTCTCTCTCTTTCTCTCTCTCTCTCTCTCTCTGTCTCTCTCTCTCCCTCTCTCTCTCTCTCTATATATATATAATATTAATTTAAAGTAAATAATATTTAATTATGTTTCCTACATACGCCAGCGTTTCAAGCTTTCGCTCTCATCAGTGTAGGGAATGATAATCTCAGACGGTTGCAAGGCTCGGACTCCTTCTATAGAATCAGCCAAACTCCGCAAGCAAGCATCATAACCATATAGCCACGAGGCATTACCACCACAAGAAGGGAATTTAATTTCTATTAATGCGAAAGGAGGAACATACAGAATGATCGAACGTGGTCGGAAGGATTTTAATCGTTTTTACGGGCTGAGAATGATTTCGTTAAGCCATTAGTATTTATGAAGTGAAACAAATAGTTTCAGTTATTGTATGCAGGGACACATTTGTGATTGTCTGATCTGTAGCAGATTTTGACAAGTGTAGACGTCGTAACCAGA
>OY744531.1:90890575-90920575 GCA_963556195.1 Sepiola atlantica | reverse complement strand
AATAGGACGATCAAATTACAAATAAATAACGCCACACTTTAATTTAGTATAAATTGTTTAAAAAGGTTATACACATTAGGTATTCAAAAATTAGTCTTAATGGCTTTCGTCTCTACTAGACATACAGTATTTAAAAATATAATGTTATATCATTGATTTAGATAACAACATAATTGCATATACATCAGTAAAATAAGACGATCAAATTACAAATAAATTACACCAAACATTAATTTATTATGAATAGTTTAAAAAGGTTATACACATTAAGTATTCAAAATTAATCTTGGTGGCTTTCGTCTGTACTAGACATACTGTATGTAAAACTATTCTGTTTTCATTGAGTTAAATAACAGAATGAATGCATATACATCAGTAAAAATAGGACGATCAAATTACAAATAAATAACACCAAACATTAATTTAGTAGGAATTGTTTAAAAAGGTTATACACATTAAGTATTCAAAATTAGTCTTGGTGGATTTCGTCTGTACTAGACATACTGTATGTAAAACTATTCTGTTATCATTGAGTTAAATAACAGAATGATTGCATATACATAAGTAAAAATAGGACGATCAAATTACAAATAAATAACACCAAACATTAATTTAGTATGCATTGTTTAAAAAGGTTATACACATTAAGTATTCAAAATTAGTCTTGGTGGCTTCCGTCTGTACTCGACATACAATATTTAAAAATATTATGTTATATCTTTTCTTTTAATAACAGCAAACCGTTGTAATAGTAATATAGGAGTGATAGATGAAAAACATTTTCGCATTTATTCATTTAGATATATACTATATTAAAAAGACCTCGGAAAATAAAATGGTATGGTGTGTACACCAACCTTGCACTTTTATTTTCCGATATTTAAAAAATTAAAATCAGATTTTCCAGAGTGAAGGCATATTTAAAAAAGAGAACAAACATTTTAATACAGGTTTATTAAAATAGGTTAAATGTTTCTTTATTTTGGTAGAATTAAACAGATTAAAATACTTGAAATAGTTTGTATAATGTATAATGTAGAAATAATTCATATTAAATAACAGACAACATGTGTTCCTTCCCCTGCGGATCTTAATAATCCGATTCGAAGGTCCGAAACATTCTCTTCGTGTCCACAAGAAGAAAATTAAAATATGTCCTATTTAGGATAATAAAGTCATTTATATCTGATTCTACGCTTTACCCTTCGTAGCAATAATTCCACAATAAGAATTAAAACTTTGTGCTTATCAAATAATATCATTGACTTGAATTTATTGAATTTACAGAAAATAATCCTCTCAAACATTATCTGTGTAATTATTGATATTAATCTACATCTGAGATAATCTCTTTCTTCTGTCTAACATTATACCAATATAAAATGTGTACCTAATATCCCAATCAAGTAATCGCTTCTTCTAAATTTATAAGGTAATCGGATTTAAATTATAAACAAAAACACAAAGTGACCTTATTCTTAATTATGAACTTAATTTAATATTTCTACGCTATCTATACTAACTTGAACACACACACATATATATATATATATATATATATATATATATATATATATATAGTCTCGGAAGTTTCTCAACCATTAAAACTATATAATAAAATTTAAAAAAAATATATATATAAAAAAAAAAACAAAAAAACTTATAGTCTCAAGTCTTCCAGTGGAAAATCACTCATGTAAGTCAATTTATTTTTTACAGTTATTATATTAGTTAGTTTCTAACACTATTTTAAGGGATCATCAGTTGTTTACCATGAAACACTGTTTCGGGAATTTATATATATATATATATATATATATATATATATATATGTTTAATCTTTAAATAGGTAACATCATTGGCTTGTTCACCGTGTTGTTAATAGCGGCCGTGTGAGCTAAGCCGTCGGAAATTAGAGTTTGAATCATGACTTGTGTTCTGGGCTTCGAGTCCGGCGACTGGTAGGAATAATTCATCTGAACACTAACAATTCCCGAAAGGATTAAACGTATACGTATGTAGATAAAAACAAATAAACACACACACACACACACACACACACACACACACACATATATATATATATATATATATATATATATATATATATATATATCTATGTTGGAAATAATTATGGGACAGTATAAAATAAACTATGTATTAGACTGCTTTTTTGTTGATGCTATTGTTTGCGCAGTGAATATTGTCAAAGAACGGAATGATTTAGTCGGTGGGATTGACCATTAATAACAGTTACCATTGAGTGAAAAATGAGACTCGTACAGAATTGTAACCTCCGGGAGAGAAGAATATCCTTTAAAGGACGACTTAAATTCATTTATGTTCCCTTTTGGATATTAAAATCTAAGTTTAATGCTACTAACTCATTTATCAAACTTCATTACATAATCTTAATTCTAGAAATGGTTTAAAATTGAAGGCTTAAACGGAGCTTAAGAAGAAATTGAAATTGAAGTAAATCTATATTAATTGTGTCTAGTTACTATGAATCCAATTGAAAGCAAATCTGAAATATTGTGTCTATATTATGCCCGTATTAATCCTTTCAAATACTCCAAAGAAACTGAAATTGGGGAAAAAATATTAAGTGATGCCTAACTACTATTGTGCAAATTTTACCAAGATGAGAGTTATTTGAATTTTCACAAAATTTATCAACCTCTGTATTACTCCTAGCACATTTATAAAAGTACTTGAGAGACTTAATTAGGAAGAACAAGAAGCCCTGCCCAGAAAATACAGAAAGTAAATAAAACAATAAAAGGTCAAGCCAGATGACACATAATAGACGAAGGTTTGACTATATTAATAGTCAGTACTTCGATAACAAAGAAAGTCGTAGAAAAAAATACAAACTTTTCTAAATAAATATGCGTCATTTTAAGGCACAATGGGTGGAACGTGACCAAACCAAACCTGGTCGCAAATGTTACATCGAATACGCTCCTTCTAATTACCATAGTAGAGCTCGCGATTTAAGGCTGTAACTTTAGTAATGGTCTATCACTGACCAAGGATGAAAGCCACTTGAGGATACAGGTGAATGATATCGTCAGTTGGATAGGGAAACAGTACTATCAAATGATTGTGAACGCTATTTGATTAATTCAGATTAAGACTGTACGGATATTTGTTCATATTGAACTTGTAAACGATCAGCCTGTAGTATGGTAGTCCTGCGGTAACGTGTTATAAAGGTGGGAAGTTCTTAGAAAGCAACTCTGTTCGATGAGCTTCCGTTCAATTTTAGGTAGACTGATTAGGAAAAGGGGGTTCATTGTAGTTGATAGAAGACGATTTCTTGCTGCGAATGTTTTCAGGGGGACAAGTCCAGCACCTACTATGGAAATACCAATAGAGAAAGACTAGCGACGTCTCTTCGTATGAAAAGGCGTGTAAAGAAGAGAATACATCTTCTCCTAGTAGATTTTGAAGTTGATCTTGTAATCTGTTGAGGTGGGAAAGAGTGCTATGTGCGACATCACCCCGAATAGTGTAGCAGTACCCATCTTAAGCTGTATTTCACTCGTATATAGATAGAATATTGCATTGGCTAAGATCAAAGTGTAGTATCTGTTCCGATGGATACTGCACGCTTGTCCTGTGCAGTTCTAGGAGGTCCACCCTCCCAGGCTTCGCCTCCCCTCTTTGGGGAGGAGTAAGTTTATTGCTTACTGTCTGAGGCGCCTCTACCGGGGAATGCCGACGGGGCTGCCCAGGCAATTTTTAAATGGCCAGAGTGCTCACCTCTCGAGCGCTGGCTTTTAAACCCACTTGCTCGACCCGATCTTGGGTCACATCTTACTTGTGGGAGTAAGATAAAACTGGCCTTGTGCCTAACTCCTAGCGAAGGAGTAAATAAATATTGCATAAGAAGTGAAGTACTCTTGTTATTTTAACTATAAATGCGGGGAAGATATATTGGTTCATATATTCCATAAGCGGAGTAATAAAACTATTGCACATTGACAATGACCTGCACTCACATTGTGCACCGTTTGCGCATATTGAATTCAAAGAAAAGAAAGATCTATCAAAGAAAATACTTGCTGTTGAGTGACTTATAGTGTGATTTTGACAGCGGTTTCCCATGTAGTAGCGTTAGATTAAGCCCTGTTTTAGTAGGAATTTCAAGGCGTTCGATCCACGGCCAGATCAGGCGGTAGACTTGGAGAATGCAGGAGTGAAGGGTAGTCGAAATCCATGAGTGAGGTGTTCTCTTTCAGTGGTTGGCACAAAGCTGAAGCTATCGGTACCATTTCGCCCGTGGTTATGCAAATCACTAGGCAACCCTTCTACGAACAGCTTTTATTCGTAAGAGCTATTTTTATGTGGAACACTTTTCCACGAGATTGGTTCACCGCAGACTACAACTTGTTCATTTGCAAATATAATGCCAAAAGATTATTATCCATACTCTAGAACCATCTCCACACGTATTCGAACTTGGTCAACTTATTAACTTTATCCTCGTGTTGTATCTGGCCTTAGTAAGTGGTAACCTTTTCAGTAAACGAGGCTTTAGTAAAATAATAGACAATAACCTATTCATGTTATCCCCTCACTGCTCTCTGAAATGTAATTCAAAGTGTGAATATCGAATAGAAATTAATGTTTATATATAATATATATGCATGTTCACACGGTTAACATCATGCTATTTTATTTCACAGAAAGAATTAATAGAAATATCATCGACTAAAACCTTTAAACATCATAATATTCATGGGGTATGTGAAGCAAATAAGTCTTCATAAGTTTATACCAGGTTAAAAACAGTTTATTACACTGTCAAAGGATTGCCAGAGTAAGAAAAACTTTTTCTCTTCAATGGCAGGTATAATTCTATCTAAAATATTTTTACTAATAATTCCTATGCCTGATTTTGAAGGGAAAATTAACCTAATTGAAGCATTGTCATATAAATTTCTTTTGTGGTCTTTAAGGAAGGTTTTTGGGTGGCTGGAGTAACTATTTCAGCATGGTTAGTAATTCCCATAGAAGTCATCAGAAATCTAGCTTCCTTGTTTATATTCTTAACTATTAAACATTTTACGCATGTTTTAATATGATGTAATTAAGGATGGGTAACTTTGTAGTATGCCGAAGAACACGTGTTATTTGACATTTGTTATTGTGTGTTAATGCGTCTGGGTGCAATTTTGTACGATTTGTTAGTTTCATTATGAATTATATTCATGTGATAAGTGTAGTAATTTGTTATCTAATGTTATGTTTATATATATATATATATATATATATATATATATATATATATATATATGTGTGTGGGTGTGTGTGTAGTAGTAGTAGTAGTAGTAGTAGTAGTAGGCACTCCTTTTCTCAAAAACAATTATCATGCATGAGAGAATATATATTTTCGACAACATGGTGAATAACGTGAACACATTATTTTAGTTGTAAACTTTACTATTAAGGGCTGTACGCCACAAGCTCGCAACCGCGAAAACATATTTAAAATAAGCGAGATATAAACAAATTAATAGAGAAAAGAATGGCTCTACACACACAAACACACACACATATATATATATATATATATATATATATATATATATATATATATATATATATATACACACCGAGTGAGAGACGGAGAGAGAGATTTTAATTCATCTCTGCCGGGACAAGTGATAATGATGACAACTAATTGTCTTTCTTTTTGAACGCAACAATTAATTCATAAATTATTTAAAGAAACTTATACATACAAATATTAATTCATAAATAAATTAATCAAAAAATCTATATATACATAAATTGATTACACGCCCGATTGAGGGCGAATTAAAAAAAATGCAGTCCTCTTCATGTTCTTTGAAAAATAAAAAATAAACCGCCCACTTTCGACGAAAATAATAAAAACGCACCGGTAAACACTGGTCGACTATCGCCAGTAAAAAACAATAACAAAAATCAGCGTATATATATATATATATATATATATATATATATATATATATATATATATATATATATATATACTTTTTTAAAATAGTTTTTTTCTGATATTCTATTCTTATTTGTCCGGAGTTATTTCGATTTTAGCATTTACATTTCTATGATAGTTTTTAACGATACCTTGTTTGATATTCTTGTATGTGTTTGTTGAATTATATATTCTAAAACTAATGAGAAGAGTTATACCAAATTTAGCATGAAATACAGTTGAAAAATTGCTCGTTAGGATTAACACCACGACCATTACTACTACTACTACTACTACGATTACTATAATAACTACTTATTTAACATAATTACATAATATGTAATATTTACCTATGGTAATACTGAAGATATAATCTCTAGCAATAAGATGACCCCATAATCGGTGGCCCAAAAGATGCCAAGCATGGAATCATTAATACAATTAATAATAGTTCCTGCAATCCAAACATATTGAGGTAAAAATAATTTTGCATGACTTGTCCACCGAGTGTCAGTGTTCGATGTCCAACAATTCTTATTTTCATCGATCAATTAGTGCTCAAAATATGCACCTCTGTTCTGCAAGCACACCTCGATACGACGCTCATAATTGTCAATTCCTAACCCTAACCCTAACCCTAACCCACACCTCGATACGACGCTCAGAATTGTCAATACGCTTCTCTGTTGACCTTAACGGTCACGTTTAACATTGAAAATTTCGAACACAAAGCGCGATAAATCCATTTTTTTTTCAATTGAGAAATTGAATATTGATTTACTCCTCTCCAGGAGTTAGGCACAAGGCCAGTTTTTATCTTACTCCCGCAAGTAAGATGTGACCCAAGGTCGGGTCGAGAAAGTGGGGTTTAAAAATTGCCTGGGCAGGCCCGTCGGCATTCCCCGGTAGGGGCGCCCCAGGAAGTAAGCAATAAACTTACTCCTTCCCAAAGAGGTAAGGCAAAGCCTGGGAAGGTGGACCTCCCAGAACTGCACAGGACAGACCAATAGACAGGCGTAAATCAAGCCCCGAAGGCCAAGACAATACCAGTCTATGTGGTGCAGTATCCATTGGAACAGATACTACACTTTGATCTTAGCTAAAAGGCCAAGCCAATGAGAAATTGAATAATAAAAGGCCAAACATATCAATTCGAGACTTCAACGAAAAGCTTATTTTAATAGAAAGTAAGAAAAAAAATCTTTTCCGATAACATATTTTATAAAAAATTAATTTGAGGGCGGATGTGCAAGAGTTGTAAATGTTAACGTCTTATGTAATGATAGCTTCGATATTTTCAAAATGGCGTTTATCGCGTTTTTCATGCGAACTGTTTAATTCTTCTATAGAGTCTTTATTTTTATAACAACTTGCAAATAAGTCGTTTTTTTTGTTTTTTTAATATTTCCGACATCGACATTTTCTCTTAGAAGCAAACTCGCACGAACACCATTCATTTTGTATGTTCTCAAATTGTTCAAGGTATTTAAGTAACTACTAGACTTTAATCATAATTCTTATGTTTCGTCTTAATGAACCTGAAATATTAAAGTAATATCTTAACTATTAAGCATTTTACGGACGTTTTCATATGATGTGATTAAGGATGAGTCACCTTGTAGTATGCTGAATAACACGTGTTATTAGACATTTGAATGTTGTGTATGTGTGTGTGTGTGTGTGTGCAAATGTTAGTGTTACGCATTCGTGTATATGTTTTTGTGTTTGTTTGTTCATTATAGGCTCCAAAACTACTCGAGTGAAAATAACTTTATTCAGCATGAATCCAGTGTAACGGCCTATTTACAATCAGTGTTTAAATTAATTCTACATCTAACAGTACTACCTACTTCTGAACCTATATTTCTACATATAATAATTCTCATGTTATATGGACTATCTAGATCAGACGAATATACTTGCTATTATATTGTTGTTTGTGTGTGTAGGTGTGTGCGTTTTTATTCGTACGTCAAGTTAATGACGGTGTCTAAGTTGTTAGCGACACGGACTGACAACCTCGATGTGCCAAGTTCGAAGGCAGTTCGTTCAACAGAAAAAATTTTCACTTATGTGGTGTTGGCAACCTTCACGTTGCCCCTCCTGTAAGTACTCTATGTCTTTCTAGAAATAATTCTAACAAGAAAGATATCGGGGAAACCAATGCCAGCCATAGAAACTTCTGATGCATACGAAATGAATTAATAGATAGTGGTGGGCTGGGAAAGTACATGTTCTACTATGACTAACAATCTATTCAGATAGAATGGACAGAGAGGACGTTTGTCGGTCCAGAGACCTAAACGGCGATTGATAAACGGTGATGGGTAAACGGATGAGGATTCTGTGATGAGTAAATGATCCGATGCCGGTGAAGATATCAAATTACCAAAACACAGATACAAAAGATATGCTAACACACATTCATTTAATATAAAGATTTATTAAAAAATATAAGCATCATTTTTCTAGTATACCACTAACGTCAATAAAAGGAGAAAGTAATACCTGGGAATAATTTATTATGACCACAGAACTAATACTACAATTATCCCCAAAAGCAGAAGGTATTATCGTAGAGGCATGTACCTTGACGAACAATCATATGCTACATTGTCCTCCGAAGTAGTTAATTCTTGGGGAATGATCTCATGACAAACGAACATATACGAGCCACGGAAGTAGGAGGTAATGCTTGGCAGAATAGTCTCACGACAACATAACAAATACCACACTACACCTTCCCTTGAATCGACCAATAAAAGATAGTAAAGTATTCTTAAATAGTATAGTGGACTCAATTGAAACATAACAGAAAGTACAATAGTACACTTAATAGGATTAATACCATAATTTCGCCTTCAGACATACAATAACAATTAATAATAGATATCAAATTTTCTCTGAAAGTCCTGCAAAATTTGGAAGCTAAATCAATTAAAAAATGTAGTCAAAAACTATGTACGAATTTTCCGAATAACTTCATAATATACAGTCTGTTCTATATACATTCCGTGAGAAATAATGCTTCCAATTTATCGAATCACTTAAAAGATTAAAACTGAAACAATTTACGTCAGTCTCAGACAGCAAATACTTAATTGAGACGACACTAAGAATAATTGGGTTGCTTCATGTTTTTTATCTTTAAAAACAAAAAAGAAATTACATTAAAAACAAAAATTAATAAGACACTCTTAAATCGGCAAATAATTATTTTCAATTAAAATAATAAAACCAAGTAAAAATAATGAAACAAATCTCTTAGATTCGAACAACTATGTAATTAAGAAAACGAACAGCTTGATAGATTATTATTATTATTATTATTATTATTATTATTATTATTATTATTATTATTATTATTATTATTATTATTATTATTTACTCATAATTGTTAAGCATAAATATTAGTAATAGAGATATGGTATCGACCGGAAACCACAACTATACACTTACTTTTATTAATATAATAGTGTACTATGTTTTAATACTCACATCAGTTTACTATGCTATTTCAGACTAATGCACGATCTATCGATGATCAATTCAAAGAGATGCGTGGCAGTATCTGTTCTGTTGTCAGTGTATGATCTCCCCATAGGCATTATCTCATATTTAAGTGGAAAGTAGTGTAGTATAATTTCGTTGGTCATCATACCATCTTTCCAAGCCTACCTCATCCATTTCTCCGTGGTCATGATACCTACATCTAAGGTATTACTTTTTTCTATATCAATTTTTTGGGAGGGTGGTGTAGTATATTTACTATTGTCATTATACTATCCTCCCAAACAATACTTTTACTTTGGGGATAGTGTATTATATGTTAATTGCCATGATACCATCCTCCCAGTCTAGAAAAATTATGTGATCGGAGAGAGCATATATTTTCTAGGACTAATAAAATATATGATTTCATGAGTTAAGTGAGTAAATCATGTCGCGATCACAGAGTATTACAGCCCACTCAAACGAGAAAAAATTTCGTAAAATACCAACCTAAAATACCAAGTCTTTTTTCAGCGTATTTTCTATACTATTTCATTACAAATGACTTGACGAGATATGTGATTCAAACTCGATTGCATTTATTAGGTGCGTTGAACATATTTCAAGCGAATCGATTTAAGTCAATTAAAAATGGACGAACACTTTGGAAAGCACGTGTCTTTGGATGGCGAGAAGATGTTAATTAGATGAATTGTTCTTAGTTTTCTACTGTCTTTGCGCATGCTGCCCGAGCTAAACACGTCTTAAACTATGAATAACCAAATAAGTAGTACAATTTATTCGTCCCAACACTATAAAATGCAGCACTTTTTTTGTAAACAACGAATACGTTTTCTTAGACACAGATGAACAACACAGATAAGGAGGACATTTTTTAATAACCAAATAAGTAGTATAATTTATTCGTCCCACCACTACAAAATACGGCACTTTTTTTTGTAAACAACGAATACGTTTTCACAGATGAACAACACAGATAAGGAGGACATTTTTTAATAACCAAATAAGTAGTATAATTTATTCGTCCCAACACTACAAAATGCGGCACTTTTTTTTGTAAACAACGAATACGTTTTCACAGATGAACAACACAGGTAAGGAGGACATTTTTTAATAACCAAATAAGTAGTATAATTTATTCGTCCCAACACTACAAAATGCGGCACTTTTTTTTGTAAACAACGAATACGTTTTCACAGATGAAAAACACAGGTAAGGAGGACATTTTTTAATAACCAAATAAGTAGTATAATTTATTCGTCCCACCACTACAAAATACGGCACTTTTTTTTGTAAACAACGAATACGTTTTCACAGATGAACAACACAGGTAAGGAGGACATTTTTTAATAACCAAATAAGTAGTACAATTTATTCGTCCCAACACTATAAAATGCGGCACTTTTTTTTGTAAACAACGAATACGTTTTCTTAGACACAGATGAACAACACAGGTAAGGAGGACATTTTTTAATAACCAAATAAGTAGTATAATTTATTCGTCCCAACACTACAAAATGCGGCACTTTTTTTTGTAAACAACGAATACGTTTTCACAGATGAACAACACAGGTAAGGAGGACATTTTTTAATAACCAAATAAGTAGTATAATTTATTCGTCCCACCACTACAAAATACGGCACTTTTTTTTGTAAAAAACGAATACGTTTTCACAGATGAACAACACAGGTAAGGAGGACATTTTTTAATAACCAAATAAGTAGTACAATTTATTCGTCCCAACACTATAAAATGCGGCACTTTTTTTTGTAAACAACGAATACGTTTTCTTAGACACAGATGAACAACACAGGTAAGGAGGACATTTTTTAATAACCAAATAAGTAGTATAATTTATTCGTCCCAACACTATAAAATGCGGCACTTTTTTTTGTAAACAACGAATACGTTTTCTTAGACACAGATGAACAACACAGGTAAGGAGGACATTTTTTAATAACCAAATAAGTAGTATAATTTATTCGTCCCAACACTACAAAATGCGGCACTTTTTTTGTAAACAACGAATACGTTTTCACAGATGAACAACACAGATAAGGAGGACATTTTTTAATAACCAAATAAGTAGTATAATTTATTCGTCCCAACACTACAAAATGCGGCACTTTTTTTTGTAAACAACGAATACGTTTTCACAGATGAACAACACAGGTAAGGAGGACATTTTTTAATAACCAAATAAGTAGTATAATTTATTCGTCCCAACACTACAAAATACGGCACTTTTTTTTGTAAACAACGAATACGTTTTCACAGATGAACAACACAGATAAGGAGGACATTTTTTAATAACCAAATAAGTAGTATAATTTATTCGTCCCAACACTACAAAATGCGGCACTTTTTTTTGTAAACAACGAATACGTTTTCACAGATGAACAACACAGGTAAGGAGGACATTTTTTAATAACCAAATAAGTAGTATAATTTATTCGTCCCAACACTACAAAATGCGGCACTTTTTTTTGTAAACAACGAATACGTTTTCACAGATGAACAACACAGGTAAGGAGGACATTTTTTAATAACCAAATAAGTAGTATAATTTATTCGTCCCAACACTACAAAATGCGGCACTTTTTTTTGTAAACAACGAATACGTTTTCACAGATGAACAACACAGGTAAGGAGGACATTTTTTAATAACCAAATAAGTAGTATAATTTATTCGTCCCAACACTATAAAATGCGGCACTTTTTTTTGTAAACAACGAATACGTTTTCTTAGACACAGATGAACAACACAGGTAAGGAGGACATTTTTTAATAACCAAATAAGTAGTATAATTTATTCGTCCCAACACTACAAAATGCGGCACTTATTTTTGTAAAAAACGAATACGTTTTCACAGATGAACAACACAGGTAAGGAGGACATTTTTTAATAACCAAATAAGTAGTACAATTTATTCGTCCCAACACTATAAAATGCGGCACTTTTTTTTGTAAACAACGAATACGTTTTCTTAGACACAGATGAACAACACAGGTAAGGAGGACATTTTTTAATAACCAAATAAGTAGTACAATTTATTCGTCCCAACACTATAAAATACGGCACTTTTTTTTGTAAACAACGAATACGTTTTCTTAGACACAGATGAACAACACAGGTAAGGAGGACATTTTTTAATAACCAAATAAGTAGTATAATTTATTCGTCCCAACACTACAAAATGCGGCACTTTTTTTTGTAAACAACGAATACGTTTTCACAGATGAACAACACAGGTAAGGAGGACATTTTTTAATAACCAAATAAGTAGTATAATTTATTCGTCCCACCACTACAAAATACGGCACTTTTTTTTGTAAACAACGAATACGTTTTCACAGATGAACAACACAGATAAGGAGGACATTTTTTAATAACCAAATAAGTAGTATAATTTATTCGTCCCAACACTACAAAATGCGGCACTTTTTTTTGTAAACAACGAATACGTTTTCACAGATGAACAACACAGGTAAGGAGGACATTTTTTAATAACCAAATAAGTAGTACAATTTATTCGTCCCAACACTATAAAATGCGGCACTTTTTTTTGTAAACAACGAATACGTTTTCTTAGACACAGATGAACAACACAGGTAAGGAGGACATTTTTTAATAACCAAATAAGTAGTATAATTTATTCGTCCCAACACTACAAAATGCGGCACTTTTTTTTGTAAACAACGAATACGTTTTCACAGATGAACAACACAGGTAAGGAGGACATTTTTTAATAACCAAATAAGTAGTATAATTTATTCGTCCCAACACTACAAAATGCGGCACTTTTTTTTGTAAACAACGAATACGTTTTCACAGATGAACAACACAGGTAAGGAGGACATTTTTTAATAACCAAATAAGTAGTATAATTTATTCGTCCCAACACTACAAAATACGGCACTTTTTTTTGTAAAAAACGAATACGTTTTCACAGATGAACAACACAGGTAAGGAGGACATTTTTTAATAACCAAATAAGTAGTACAATTTATTCGTCCCAACACTATAAAATGCGGCACTTTTTTTTGTAAACAACGAATACGTTTTCTTAGACACAGATGAACAACACAGGTAAGGAGGACATTTTTTAATAACCAAATAAGTAGTATAATTTATTCGTCCCAACACTACAAAATGCGGCACTTTTTTTTGTAAACAACGAATACGTTTTCACAGATGAACAACACAGGTAAGGAGGACATTTTTTAATAACCAAATAAGTAGTACAATTTATTCGTCCCAACACTATAAAATGCGGCACTTTTTTTTGTAAACAACGAATACGTTTTCTTAGACACAGATGAACAACACAGGTAAGGAGGACATTTTTTAATAACCAAATAAGTAGTATAATTTATTCGTCCCAACACTACAAAATGCGGCACTTTTTTTTGTAAACAACGAATACGTTTTCACAGATGAACAACACAGGTAAGGAGGACATTTTTTAATAACCAAATAAGTAGTATAATTTATTCGTCCCAACACTACAAAATGCGGCACTTTTTTTTGTAAACAACGAATACGTTTTCACAGATGAACAACACAGGTAAGGAGGACATTTTTTAATAACCAAATAAGTAGTATAATTTATTCGTCCCACCACTACAAAATACGGCACTTTTTTTTGTAAACAACGAATACGTTTTCACAGATGAACAACACAGATAAGGAGGACATTTTTTAATAACCAAATAAGTAGTACAATTTATTCGTCCCAACACTATAAAATGCGGCACTTTTTTTTGTAAACAACGAATACGTTTTCTTAGACACAGATGAACAACACAGGTAAGGAGGACATTTTTTAATAACCAAATAAGTAGTATAATTTATTCGTCCCAACACTACAAAATGCGGCACTTTTTTTTGTAAACAACGAATACGTTTTCACAGATGAACAACACAGGTAAGGAGGACATTTTTTAATAACCAAATAAGTAGTATAATTTATTCGTCCCAACACTACAAAATGCGGCACTTTTTTTTGTAAACAACGAATACGTTTTCACAGATGAACAACACAGGTAAGGAGGACATTTTTTAATAACCAAATAAGTAGTATAATTTATTCGTCCCAACACTACAAAATGCGGCACTTTTTTTTGTAAACAACGAATACGTTTTCACAGATGAACAACACAGGTAAGGAGGACATTTTTTAATAACAAAATAAGGAAGCAAACAATTAATCTGGGAGAAAAAAAAACTAGATCTAATATACAGAATGTTTTTGTTCTTCTTATTTAAGGGAAGTGGAGTCTGATCAACTCTTCGGGGAAGCCATGAGATGAAATACTGCTTTGTTTTTAAATTTCCAAACAGTTTTTGATAGTAAACAACTGATGATCGCCTAAATAATGTTAAGACTAGCGTAAGTTCTTGGAAGCAAGCTAATATAATGACTGTAAATAGTTTATTGACTAACACGAAAAATAGTTTTCAAACGAAGGACTTGGGACTAACACTGTTTTTTTTTTCATATAGTTTTAATGGTTGAAAAACTTCTCAGACTTAATATATATATATATATATATATATATATATATTTTAATGTGTGTGTGTGTGTGTGCGACACTGTTGCTTTGGACGTAGTGTTAATCTTGGTCGCGGAACCAATGTGGCAAAGTTACTTGATTTGGCCGAAGGAGTATCTCTTGGGACCGGCACCAATGTTGCAACATCGTTTTCTTTGGACCGCTGGGCGATCTTTGCCGGACTTTATGTGACGACGGGACGATGTGGGACAACATGTGCACGTATGTGCAATGTCTCGTCTTGTCATCGCCAGTGAACAATCATCGTCTGACGATAGTCACTGTCGTCTTCTTCTGGGACTGGCTGGCTAGATAGCTCGTTGTTTGGTCGGGTCCATCGTGCTGCAAAACAAACATTATGTAATAATGAAACAAACCATTTTACTTCTTATATAAAAATATAAATTATTATATTTCGAAAATATACATCTCAGAGCTCACGACAAAACGCATCTTCCTCGTTCGGATTTCAAACAAGTCTCTTATTTACAATCTCTTTATTAGAGAGAGTAAGAGAGAGAGCGAGGGAGGAGAGTGAGAGAGAGATGGAGAGAAAGACAGAGGAAGAGAGAAAGAGAAAAAGAGGGAATACAGACGTAATCAGTGTACGATTTGCCAAATGTTTATTCTTGAGTTTCATAACTCATTTTCTCGAACGACGACTGGTCTGATCTCTGATCCCATCACATGCACCTGTCATTGGATTTGTTTGACACCGACCTTTAGTCCTTAAAATATGACTGAATCACAGGTGCACTCAGTGATGTCAAAACGCATAGAATCACTGTTTTCGAAATAAGTCCAGCATAAGGATTACGAATATAACGGGGAGCACTTAGCTCCCCGAAAGCTCACGCATTGTGCCACATATATATATATATATATATATATATATATATATATATATATATATATATATATATATATATGGCTTATATTTCAATTTTTGTTAACTAACCCTGCAATACTTTGAAATTGAACGACCAACCCATACCTTATCAAGACTAGCGAGCCAACGCTTCGTTCTACACCGGAATTTGAATCATAACCGCCTATAACAACAACAGCGGAGACATCGCACCAAAGACGTTTATCAAGTAACAAAGAAATAAGTTTGTTTATTCTTGTTTTTTGATGAAAAAAAATTACTCAATACTGGTCACCCCGATCATGAAATTTTATTCCGAAATTAATTGGATTAAAGGAAAAAAAAATGAAGTAATCTTGTATCACCAATGGCTTATATTTCAATTTTTATTTACTAACCCTGCAATACTTTGAAATTGAACGACCAACCCAATAAATGATATGACAACGAATATCTATGAACTCGATCAAGGGCGAACCGTTAGCGTAATCTACTGCTTACCATCAAGTGGCTAAACATTATTATCTCGAGTATTTTGTATTTTAACCCAGGTTGTGTTATCGTTCTGCGTTGCCCTCATGATCCTTATGCGCTCTGGCATGCTACTCCTTTCGTCCATTTATACAAACTACGCCGAGACTTGTTGTAGGTTTTAAGAAACAGAAAACCTCGTGTGCGTGTATAAGAGAGAAAGAGAGAAAACGAGATAAAGAACGAGATAGAGAGAGAGAGAGAAGGAGATAGTAAGAGAAAGAAAGAGAGAGAGAGAGAAAGGGAGAGAGAGAAGGATCATGGGAGGGAGATCGATAACACACATGTATAGATATACAAACGTTTCGCTACTTGGCTATTCGCACTGTACGCCACTGCCCTAACCTCATTGCCGGGGCTTGTCACTACTAGCTGGGACAACGACGTGTCTCCGTCCGTTCAGTCTGGTTGCCAGCAGGTTAATATACCGAGACCCTTTTTGTCGGGAGTCACGTGATTTCTCGACTTCCGATTTTAGGACCTCTCTCATACTTTTTGTTGTGAAGTTGTTCCACAGTAAATAATAAATAAAGGAAGTCAAGTCGAGGGTTGGTTTAACAAGTGTATTAACAAAGTAAGAAAGTGACTAGCTCTTGGCTAGACAGTTACAAGACTGTGCTTTGTCTTCAGTGTCTCTGGTGACTCGCACTATTTATAGTGACAACCGGTGCAGTTTCTCCTGTGTAAGAACGGCCGGTGTAACACTTTTAGGGAACCCTTTTCGCTATGTTACATTAGGTTGTCGCGATGAGCTGCGAAACACTCTTCTTAAACATTTAACTGTTTTGTAAACTTATGTAAAATTATGTAAAATGAAGTTATTAATCTGTTAACAATAAAAATGTAAATATTTCTGTTTGTACTTTGTTTACAGTGCCTCCCACTACAAATTGTTTTCTCCATATGCAAACTAGAAACTCGGCAGTAATTATACTTTTTTTCTTTTTTTTTTCGATATATGAGATGGTAAAATTGGGAATTACTTTAGTAAAATAATAATTACAGGTAGATGCAAATCAATAATAATAGTTTAAGTACAATTATTCCATAAAGAGAAAAAAAAACAATAAGGCTTGAAACAATTGTCAGAGAAAAAAAGAGAGAGTCAACAGATGACGATTAAAACGGAAGTGACGCCGCTGTTACTGACATAGCGTTGCCACGAACGATAGCCAGGGAGATGCGTTGGGACAACCAGGCTGACTCACGGGGCTCGTGCCTAAACGTTGAAATCCTCTGTCCAACATCCTGAAAAAATTTAACAGTCTCGGGGCCAACCACACCCGACGTTTCCACTGAAATTGGTTGGAAGACGAAACGGTCAGTGAGCGAGCTATATTTTCCGCGCTTCCTTGTTTCGGCGAGCTGAGCCGCCGTGCCGGGCTTCACCGCGGATTCCGCAATCCTTGCTGGTGAAAAGGAGTCAGAACAAGTGGCGTCCCAGATCAGCGGCTTTCCGGCTTGGAAAGCAAACACAGTCATCCCGTCAGGCCTGCGACCGTCGCCCCTGTCCAGGCCGACTGGTTCAAGGACTGATGCAAAACCTGCCGAGTCGAGACCTCGCCTGACTACGTCGTTAAGGGCGGAGTGGCGAGGCAGGCGGCCGGCACTAAATCGACAAGAGAGCGGATGCGGGGCAAACTCGTCAACGACCTGCCCACAGCGACACCGGTGTGGGTGGCACAAACGGAGTCCCAGCCGTTGTGAGACGGTGATCCGGATAGTGTCATTATCCAAGAGGGTTCCAAGTGTCGCTGAAGGGATGGCACTGAGCCAAGCACCGCTGTAAGGTGAAGCCGACGCTCTCAGTAATTATACTTGAACCCGAATCGCTCATTTATCAGCAAAATAGTGCGTACTACTTACTAATTTGGAATATAAGACAAAAAAAGTAAGGTCAGTTTATCTATGTATATACTACAAATCACTCCATAATGAAGATTTGTTTAATCATAACTTTTCTCAGAAAAACTAAATGTCGTTAATAGTTTATTCATTAGCAGCTCAATCGCTAGTCATTGTAGGAATTAACATAAAATTATCTAACGTACGCTGTAATACGAAAAATTTTACCTAATTAGATATGTACCGTATCTCTTTTATGTTTTTTTCGCTCGAACAATGTAGAAAATAGTACTAAAAGGGATGGTAGTCACTTGAGTTACGAAGCTGGAATTTGTAATAAAAGGGTAAACATCGAATTGGACGAAATATAAAAATCAATGAATTAGAACGAAGGCACAATTTTTATTTGTTAACCTGTATCTATAATTGGCTTAATTCGCATCGGAAACAGATTTTTAGATGCAGCTTTTATTTATGATGATATAACAGGGAATACAATGAAGAAAAATTGCGCTTTACTTTATATATCATATAATAGTACATTATAAATGCGCCAATTTATATACATTTATATTTATACACGCACACATATATATATATGTATATCTAAGCAGCATTTGTTATGTATATATATATATATATATATATATATATATATATATATATAAATATACAACATTTCCGAGTGTTACCCTTTGCTAACTGGCGTCTATATTTCTATGACTGATTGCAATGAAGCATATTAAATGGGAGTTGTCATCATCGCTCGCTCACTACACATTCTCGTAATATATACTCTGAACAAAGTATTGACGTAATTTGTCGATTTTCATTCAAGCGATTACATGTAGACGTTAAATATAAAAAAAAAATATCAATAGATTTTGGAATCTGTAAATCGATATCGATTTTCTTAATCGTAAATCAATCAGTTTCACGTCTGACAACGCTTTGACGATTCTTTTTATGCTAAACTTTTATTGATTATCCTGAGTGACGCAGGTCATTCCCGATCAAACCATGAATAGACTCAATTATTAAGTAACAATAGAAATACGTATTATTTGCAATTTTCGAACTGGTGTTGGGATCTTGGTTGTTGGTATAAACACGTTTTAATCCTTTTGCATCTGCCTCTGGCCTTGCGGCGAAACACGTAGACACATGGTCGTTAGTAATTATCCTATGGTCATGAATTCTATCTGGAGCAAATTTGGCAAGACGATTTAATAATTTAACAGAAATAATGACACAATATTAAATATTGAGGTGGGCATGTTAGCTAGTAAAGATGTTGGATAGTACATAATAGGATTAGGTAGCACGGAAATGTCAGCCGTTTTTAAAGGGGTGACTCAGTCTGTAGGAGCAACACTCTTGGTAAAAGGTAATAGATGATAATTACTCAGTAATGAGGTCACATTAACAACAGAGAAAGTTGTAGTCGAAGGAAAACACACGTTTAGTTGAAAGTCAACACGTATAATTATGATTTAACAAACTGATAATATATTTTAGAGATGAGCTTAAATCACAATTAACTTTCTGCTTTTCTCTCCCGTTCCATTTTCCTCGGCCACTGAGGGATCCATATGCGGCCGATAGGAATAAATTATTCGTTCTTTCAGAAGGGTTTTGTTTTATTTATTGAATATTTTTTGTAAAAGAGTATACCAACAGATGTTGATCTATCTATCTATCTATCTATCTATCTATCTATCTATCTATCTATCTATCTATCTATCTATCTATCTATCTATCTATCTATCAATGTTTCTCACTCCCTTTCTCTCTCTCTCTCTCTCCATATATATTTATATATGTATATATATATATATATATATATATATATATATAGAGAGAGAGAGAGAGAGAGATAATAGAATGATAGATAGAAAGATAACGAAAGAAAGAGAGAGAGAGAGAGGTAATAGAATGATAGATAGAAAGATAACGAAAGAAAGAGAGAGAGAGATAATAGAATGATAGATAGAAAGATAACGAAAGAAAGAGAGAGAGAGAGGTAATAGAATGCTAGATAGAAAGATAACGAAAGAAAGAGAGAGAGATAATAGAATGATAGATAGAAAGATAACGAAAGAAAGAGAGAGAGAGAGATAATAGAATGATAGATAGAAAGATAACGAAAGAAAGAGAGAGAGAGAGAAATAATAGAAGGATATATAGAAAGATAACGAAAGAAAGAGAGAGAGGGAGAGAGAGAGAGAGAGAGAGAAGGAGAGATAAATAGAAGGATAGATAGAAAGATAACGAGAGAGAGAGAGAGAGAGAGAGTGGGATGAAATGGTTTTTATTTATTTATTGAATATTTTTTGTAAAAGAGTATACCAACATATTTCTATCTATCTATCTATCTATCTATCTATCTATCTATCTATCTATCTATCTATCTATCTATCTATCTATCTATCTATCTATCAATGTTTCTCACTCTCTTTCTCTCTTGCTCTCTCTCTCCATATATATATATATATATATATATATATATATATATATATATATATATTAAATAACATAAATTATTGAATGAATATGCATCTATTATATTATAAGGTGATATAATCTATTTTGTAAAGATTTCAGTATTTACTTTAAAACATCTCAATAAGTGAGTAGGGCTTACTAGTAGTATGCAAATATATTAATGAAAAATAAGCAACACATATACGTCCATGTTTCATCCCCATGGGAACTCATCAGGCTAAACGGTATATATAATTGGACTGTTGGTGTAGTAATCGTGTACATGTAGAAAGATTATATGCGGGTGTGGGAAAATAATGTTAAAAACGACATTTACCACGTAAGTTTGAAATTAAGCTAAAAGCAGAAAACTTCTATAAGAAATCAAGTTATCGGTAAATAGTACGTGTCGGGATATGACCTCATTGGCAGGAAATCTAAATTGAAACATGTGAAAGAAAACATATGCAAGATATACCTTTTTGTTGTCCTGTGAGCTGACAGTATTTGGACGTTTTTTAAAAGACCTGGTTTCGTTCACTTCTCTAGGGAGCGGCCGAGAGAACGCTCCCCATATGCTGCACATACTAACGCAACAAAGAACATGTTGAAGTACCTACCAGGAGGAGCTTGAATTACCTACCAGAGGGAGTTTGAATTACCTACCAGGTGATACCCTCGAGTGTCTTCGGTCTCTCTGTACAGGGGTGTGTCGGAATAACAAGACATGAGGATACTTCCCTTTAGAAGTAAACCCTGACCAAATATTCAAATTGGTGAACCGTCTCCTCAGGCCATCCAATACGTTTCCCAGGTTGCGGATGGGGACACCCCCTCCCTTGAGGGCAGCTTTTAATAATTAATAAAAAGCCGTGAACAATGAGGAATAAATATTTAAAAAAATCACTAAACCAAAAAAATACAAACTGGCAGGCCGTCGCCCAGGATAAAAAAGGGACCCTCAACTTGTCAATACACCAGGCGGGAAAAGGTATGCGAATGTGTAAACTTTTCTTCATCTGATATGTCAGAGGACAAGCATGGACAGTATCCAAACCTAGATGAAGGGTCTGGCCCTCAGCTTCCATCATATGTAACGACCAAATCTAGAAACATGAGCCATTATCGCCGTTGTAAAAGTAGAAGAAATCTACGAACTATTCGGCTGCCACATCACCACTACAAGCCTGTCCACAGGAAAGCGTTATGAAATACATCCGTGTGAGAGTGACGACTATTTCGGTCGACGAGGAAAACAATTAACTATCTGTGAGCATCTAAAAAAAATCCATTATCCTAAGCTACTAACAAAGGATCACGTAAGCTATGTAGAGTGATTGTGAATTGTATAACTTAAAAAAAGGTTGATCTACCGTAAAACTAACTAAAGGACCTATAACACTTGAATAAAACCAGCTCCGAATGTGTATATGATAATTCAGCAAATAGGTAGAAATCATTCGATTGTTTCATTTTCCAGAAACGGTGAAAAGGCAAAAAACCATATAATGTACATGACGTGTCTTCCCCACCCGCGAGGGTCTCGTGAGTCATTTGTGAATATTCGAAATTGGAAGATGGCGTGGTATTGCCGATAACATATTTTTCCAGATAATGCGTTTGCCGCACAAGAAAGAGGATCGAGATCAAAAAATAGTTCCAATTTCAAAATGGCTTTGATCCGGAAACTCACGAGATTTGTATGCGTTTCTTTCAGGACATTATTCCAATGGCGTTCGTCCTTCAATATTGCGGCATTAGGCTGAGATTAATAAAATAGAAGGTAAAATGCTTCATCTATTTTGAGATCTCTATAATTTCTCCTAACACACACACACACACACACACACACACACACACACACACACACACACACACACACATATATATATATATATATATATATATATATATATATATATATATATATATATATAGTCTCGGAAGTTTCTCAACAATTAAAACTATATTAAAAAAAACAAAAAAAAACTTTTAGTCCCAAGTCTTTCAGTGGAAAATAACTCATGTAAGTCAATTTATTTTTTACAGTTATTATATTAGTTTGTTTCTAACACTATTTTAAGGGATCATCAGTTGTTTACCATAAAACACTGTTTCGGGAATTTAAAAACAAGACAGTATTTAATTTCATGGCTTCCCAGCAGAGTTGATCAGACCCCACTTCCCTTAAAAGACAAAAACATAAACGTTCCTTATACTAAATCTACGTTTTGTTACATATAAATGTTTTGCTAACTTATATTAGTTATTTAAAAAAAATTTTTTTTTTGAATTCCCTTACCTGTGTTGTTCGTCTGTCTAATAAAATCTATCCGTTACTTACAAAAATGTTGCTGCATTTTAAAGTGTTTGGACGAATCTATTACACTATTATTTAGATGATTAATGTATTATTTTTAGTTTTATATTATAAAAATAAAAAATATCAACACATCAAAAAAAAAAAAAAATAAATATGTATATATATATATATATGTATACATATATACACATACATACATATATAGATACTTTTAGTCCCTCCTTCTCTCCCTCCTCCCCGTTTGTTGTCCATCTCCCCGTTGTCGTCAACCTCAAATAAATACTAATCTTCCTTGTTCACTTACAGTTTTTCTAATCTGCGTTCACAAGCAAACTGTCGATTTTTTCCTTTTCCCAGTGTTTCAAATCGGCGTTTATAAGCTAACCGTTAATTTTTTCTCTTTTTCTTCTTCTTTTTCTTCTTCTTCTTTGCCCAATCCCAGTGTTTAAAATCGGCGTTCATAACTGTCGATTTTTTCTCTTTCTTCTTCTTCTTCTTTGTTAACATTTCTTTCTTTCTTTCTATTGTATTTTTATTGTTTTTCTTTTTCTCATTATAATTAGTATATGTGTTATATATACGTTTATACATATTCTACATTATTTTTATTTATATATCCTATTATTTGTTCTATCAGTTTATTTTGATTTATTTGAATAAGATTTAAAAGCATAAGGATGGCGAGTAATTTCTTTATTTAATTGTCTAAATATTTTATTTTGATCGCCACCTTGGTTAATCATTCTTATTATTAGATCAGAAATTAGGGGCATCAAATCTACTAATTTTAAGGTAACACGAGCAATCCTCAGAAATTCGGACATAATACTCCCGTAAAATATATACACAGGGCTAATACTATTTTTATATGGCATTCGCACGATACGAAAAGGGAATGAATTTCTTTTATCAAACAGTTTATAGAGTTTATTTTATCTTCAATTTTTATATCCAAATCAAGAAAAGTAGCTTGTGTTCCCTTATGTTCACAGTTTAATTTGAACTCTTTAGGATATATTAAATGTTTAGTATTTGCAAACTCTTCGCTATCATTAATGCAAACAAGGTCGTCAATATATCGCCTACATCCATGATAACTATACGCTCTAGATATATCATTTTTTATTAATGATGACATATATATTCCAGTGTATGTAAATATAGATTTGCCCAAAATGGAGACGGATCCAAACCCATTGGAATACCTATTGTTTGGGGTAATTTATTCCCTATTTGAAAGTAACTCTCTTTTATAAGGTAACTTATAAGCATTTTCAGACAGGTTTTGCACACACTCGTCTTACCATTTATATTTTTACACCAAAAGGCTTTAGATTTTGCAAAGTCTATGTATTTACCTTTTCCTCCTGCAAAACCTAAATCTATAGTATTACCTAATTCTTTAATAAGTTCTTTATGTGGTATTTTTGTATATAATGTACTAAAATCATATGTCGAGATTGATTTAGCCTGTTTACGAGAATTAATACGATGTAATTTTTCTTTTACTAGATCGGAATTATTTACCACCCAAAATAGGTTTATATTACTATAGAATTTACTTTTTTTATGGAAATTATTTATTTGGTTTATAATTAATTTAAAGATTTTAGATACATCCTTACTTAAAGGTTTAGTGATGCACATTTTTGAGGAAACAATGAAACGGGCGCCAACTGGGGTTTTATGCATTTTAGGTATCCAATACATAGATGGAAGTTTTTTATATTTTTCTTCTAATTTTAATCCTAATTTTTCACAAATAACAGTATTGTTTATAATAATATTATTATATGATAAATGCCAGTATACTGAAATCATATGTCCTTAATAGGGTTAAGATGAAAATTCATATACACTAAATGTACAAAAGCAAAGAAATTCCCAAATTTTTACACTTTTATTGTCATTAAGGTTATGACTACATATCAACCAAACCATTTCATTATCACATCACTACAGTATAAATATCTATGCATGAGTGGATGAAGTGTGTGAGGTGCGCTGAAGAAAGATTCCTACCAGTAAAATACATAGCCCTGTTGTGCTCGCATACCCTTAATGACAATAAAAGTGTAACAATTTGGGAATTTCCTTGCTTTTGTACATTTAGTGTATATGAATTTTCATCTTAACCCTATTAAGGGCATATGATTTCAGTATACTGGCATTTATCATGGAATGTATTTAAGCATTCATACTATTCGTAAATAATTAAACTGATTAAAAAAGTTGGTCTGAATCAACCAAATGCAAATATATTTTTGAGCTAAACAAGACATTTTCTAAATCTTTGGATGACATTTTTAATTTGTAAAATTTCGGGGAATCTTATTTTAAAGCTTTAATTCACCCCAAACATGACATATTGCAACTGAGACGTAAACGGGCTACTATGATTAGGAGCAAGATTCATACGAAGTATATCAAGTGGCGAGTTATTCAGCAATATGTTTGTTTACATTACATTTACATTTTCGCGTGCTGGTACAGTCGGGGAAACAGGAAGCAGGTAGAGAATTCCTAAAACTAGCAGTTCGTAGAAAATAAGCTATTAGAGTAGAGGGTTTTCCAGCATCTAAGGACATCAAAATTGAAGAGGTTGATCTTTCTACGTGTCGGATTGTCGGATGTATTTACATTGTGCAGTAAGTTAATCGGAGCAGATACCGTGGAAGTACCAGTAAAATAAATGTTTAAACATGGTAATAATTGGAACTATATATTTTGGCTGTGTTTATTTCGACAGCTAATTAAAAAAACAAACCCTTTCTATGTATCGAGAGACGATGTATATCCACTGTAAGCATGCCTGAAACAACGGTTGCGCAATTTGAACCACGCATCTCCTGATTAAGTCATGTGGCAAGAAGACTTTCCAAGACACTGGAAAAAAACAGAAATAAGCATAGAAAGTCTGCTATACTTGTATAGAGTTCTAAATATTTTGATAATATTTCAGTCTAGCTATTTTGGTAATGTCAATACAAATGTATTTATCTTTTAAATAAGAAATAAATGGATAAAAAAGAGAATTCAATTTAGCTTTGGCGTTGCGAGCGAGCGAGCGAAAGAGAGAGAGATAGAGAGCAGGGAAGAATCGGGAATGAGGGGATGGGAGCATTCACCTCGATGCGTCGTTATATATTTGTTTTCTATAAAGTAAATAAGTTTAATTTAAATGACTGTGACCTTATTTAAAATATAATGAATTTATCCTATTTTTTTAATTAAATAACATTAATTACTTACTGTTAATATCGACGAAAGTATTGCATATATATGAGAGAAATAGGGACACCATAATTTGAAATCAATAGCACCACGCATTAATGTCTCTATTTTCTAACTAGATATGCAAATTAGGATTCCTAATTTATGTGCATCTTTACTCAGTACTACATATATCGTATTTAATAATATTATGTTGTATTATTGATTTAAACAACAGTAACCTGTTTTGATGGTAATACAGAATCTAAATATTTTAGTCTATTCTACTAGGATATATAGATGCATAGTTTTTCAACTGATTGAGTATCCCAGACTGGAATAAAGCCCTGCACGCCGAAGCCATACTCTGAGCTTGTAACGATTACATAATGTATCTTCTGCCAAGTTAATTGAAAAATTATAAAAATATAACATCGAAATATGATTAATTAAATAATAACTATTCATTATATAAATAACTATTTGTAAGTTCTTTCTAGATTTCGTAGAAACACATGTTAAGTAGAAACCTTAACATGTGTTTCTACGAAATCTAGAAAGAACTTACTTGTCTTCCCCCGTGTGCTTAACATCAATTAGAACCCTAACAAGGGGATTGCTTCACTACTGGCTAAACCATTGTAATCTTCATATTCAATGTCAATAAATAGTTGTCATCATTCTTGTTTACAAACGATCAAATTTTATTAATTCTATTCATTATTTTAAATCCTCTCATGATATTCCGCATCATTTAACGGACCATATAGCCACCTCATTATTATTTATCCTCAGATGTGTTTTACTCTTAATAGGGGGCTTTAGAAAATAGATATTCTCAATGTTAACCAGAATTGTTATTTAACTTACTTATAGCATAAAACAAATACATTATTACTACGAGAACATGAATTGGCCAAATACTTCTGGGCCTTACTTCTCCAGATTGAATAAAGTCGTACCGAATTTATGCCATGGAAACGTTGATAACTAAAAACACTATTTATCTGATCTTGCTAAAATTTTGCATGGTGGTTACTGGCATCAAAGAACATCAGAACCAAACATCAAATTTGGAAAAATCAGAAGTTAAAATTCTCTCAAAATACCGAACAAGAACGAAATTCTCATTGGCTATGATGTGGGTCAAGTAGCAAGTCCCTATGATAAACAGAACTGAAGTTTGGTCACAAGTGTGGCCATTTCCGTGACAGTAAGTATTACCTTTGCCCGAAATACCAAAAAATTAAATATATTCTAATTCAACTGTGGCCGATATTTTGACCATGTTTGGTTAAAATTGATGTGCCCGCTAGGCTATACAAAAATATAAAAGGTAAAGGTAAAATAGCCTGGACGCGCACGAGTGTCGTTTCCGGCGGTGATTTGTTAAAAATCACCGTGTCTAGGGCACATCATATGGAAGGCGGAGCCCATCGCTCTCCTTCCGAGTTTTAGTCAGGTACCCATTTACTGCTGGGTGGACAGTGGGAGTTTTCAAACCCGAAAGTTCGCATGCCGTGAGTGGGATCGAACCCGGGTCGTCTAGCCCAAAGACAAGTGCTATAACCACTCGTCCTCCCTAAAAAAATATATATACAAAAACGAGCAAAAATATAACTTTTTTGATGGAGCTAATGCTATCATTATACCGATGAAATTATGTTAAGTATTTTATCCGATGGTTCCCCAAATATCACATGTTATTTACCATCATGCCGGGATTCAAATAATTCTATTTTATGAAGGTTATACGTTTTTTAAAACGATCTGATAGCCTGTTTCGAAACGATATTCCGTACTTCATTCGCTTTAACGACCTCGCGTTTCTTGGGAATCTTTTTATTTTCATTTTTGTTTCGTTGTTTTTTAACCAATTTCTGTTTCCTTAAAAAGGATAATTAATTATTGTGTAACACAGAGTATTAATTTAACTATAATTACGAAGCTATTGTCACAAAAAATATTGCATTTCGACACTTGACCACACCATGAGCTAATATTTTTCATAATATGATACTGGCATGATTTCTTTTAAGTTTATCGTCAAAGTTTAGATTTTGTATGTTCGCCTTTTTAATGTTTAAGATCTCAATTGAAACATCGGATTTATCGCGTTTTTCATTCGAACCCTTCAAGCATAGAGATTAGTATCAAAACATACTTATCCAATATTAAATAATTCTCAGATGTTTGGGAATTTTATAAACTATTTAACAAGTTTGCTAATATTTTAAATATTGATCTTTTTTGTTCAATTTTAAGTGGCACTTATTTCTAACAACGTAGTCAATATGGGAGTTTGCTTTTATGGCGTTGAAGTAAGTTGCTGTCTACTTCTTTCTAGAACAAGACCATTTTTCATTTATATTATTACATTTTGTTGTTAGGTTCATGTCATACTAACGGTCATATTTGGTTGAATCAGTCACACGCTTCCGTAATTAAACGAGACTGTAGTATCATTTTCCCAAAACAACATTTACGAAAGGTATGGATTCATCTTATTTCCTCGTTATGTATTAAATTGTAGTGTTGACTAAACGCACAAGTCTTGTTAGAGTTATTCGTTAATGTGAATAAAAAAACCGAAAGAGCACCAGTCTTTCTCCATACATCCCGTCATTGTGTTCGACCGTCTTAAATTTCTCTGTCAGCTTAATCTCGCCAGAATATATTAAATTTGTAATTACGCAACTTTCGATCCCTATGCGCACCTCATTATTCGGAGACAATTCCATAAGGTGACCAGTGTCTCTAGATGGAAGTGCACGAATTATTTTAATCTACTGAATAGGATAACATTTTCTGCGAATCAACCAAGATCTATAACACCTTCTTTTTCTATGAAAATAATAATAGCATTTTCAAACAAAATGTGGAAAATATTACAATGTTTCAAGAGGATGAAGATTGGTTTCCAGTTGCATATTTGATGTGGAGATGGAAGACAACTGTATTTGTATGGAATCTACTTATTTTGAATCATGATATGTGCATTAAAAAGAGTTTAGACTACTAGATTCTGATCACTTAGTCGAATCATATTTCTTTTTTCTCATATCTATCTTTCTCCTCTCATGTCTTTTATAGGTTTTCGCTTCCACACAAATACAGACGCATATATATATATATATATATATATATATATATATATATATATATATATATATATATATATATATATATATATATATATATATATATATATATAGCGGTTAGCGACGTTGGATTTGAGTTGAAATATACTTGTAATCCAGGGTTTCGAATTTCATGACCGGTAAAAAATAGTCATAGCTCTATGCTGATGAGTCCAGATTCAAAAGGACGAAACGTATACGTACATAGATAATAAACAATAGCAAATATTTATATTTGTCGCTCCTCGTAAAAAAGTAGAGCACTGTAATGGTAGTACTAACACAGCATGACGTCACTTGCTTTATAATGCATCATTCCTTCCCTAATAGAAGCCGCTTTAAAAGTGTTAACATTATTATTGTTTATCAGTAATTTAAAATTGGCCGAGCGGTTAGCGACGTTGGATTTGAGTTAAAAAATACTTGTAATCCAGGGTTTCGAATCACATGACCGGTAGTGAATAGTCATATCTCTATGCTGATGAGTCCAGATTAAAAAGAACGAAACGTATACGTACATATATATATATAGTAAAGAAGTAAATAGACTTTCCT
>OY744531.1:90883075-90885575 GCA_963556195.1 Sepiola atlantica | reverse complement strand
ATATATATATATATATTATTACAGGATAATACAGAAAAAGTATTTTATGAATGTATATTCAAAACTATGATCAATAAATTACTTTTACGATACTTTTCTAGTCGATATTGAAAATATAGCATAATTATGGTTGAAATATATATATAAAGCTGTTAAACATTTATTCATTAGTGCACAATTATTATTTTTTTACAATAATCTAGTTAGTATTATTATTAAAACTTATAAGGTAAGTTCTACTATTACTGGTACTAATGTATATTCCATGATATATGCCAGTATACTGAAATCATATGCCCTTAATAGGGTTAAGATGAAAATTCATATACACTAAATGTACAAAAGCAAGGAAATTCCCAAATGTTTACACTTTTATTGTCATTAAGGGTATGACTACATATTAACCAAACCATTTCATTATCACATCACTACAGTATAAATCTCTATGCATGAGTGGATGAAGTGTGTGAGGTGCGCTGAAGAAAAATTCCTACCAGTAAAATACATAGCCCTGCTGTGCTCGCATACACTTAATGACATTGACAGTGTAAACATTTGGGAATTTCCTTGCTTTTGTACATTTAGTGTATATGAATTTTCATCTTAACCCTATTAAGCTCATATGATTTCAGTATACTGGCATTTATCATGGAATGTCACTACTTTTGTAAAAGCTATGCCTCAATACAATGGTAATTTTAAGGTTTTTAGGAATTTTCTGGAAAACTAAGGTATATGGTAAACTGAAATTAAAATGCCATCAACTAGACCCTAGAACCTCTATCTCTGCCAAAAATCCAGAATCCATCACACAGTTGATGAGACACAGGGTGGCACATACGTACGTACGTACGTACACACGGATAACACAAAATCATGCCTGACCTTTCTGGATCTCTGGGTTGCATTGACTAATGATGCTGAAATTCTACACACTATCAAATAAAAATGTTGTGCACAGTTTTAACTAATTTGGTTTGTTGGTTTTTGAGTTCTGACTGATCAAAGAAATGAGATTTCTAACATAGGCCGTTTTGGAGTATATTAAGGGATAGAGCGCTTTCGAGCCTCCCTTGATTATTTTAATTTTTCATTTCATGTTGATCTTGTTATCAAATGTATGCTATCCAAGCAGCAATAAATTTGTTGAATGCTATTTCAATTAATAATTTTAGATAGCATTGCTGTTAGGAAAATATTTATCTATTATCCTAGCTTTTAGTGTTTGCTCCATGAAGATGTTTACTGAATACACTTCAAACTCTATTGCTACACACATCAGATGATCTAAATATTCAAATAGGCGCATGACTAAAGAGATGTGATCGTAAGCCTGTAATAAATATCACGTTATATAGAAAACCTATCGTGGCCATTCCGCTTTGACCAGGTAAGTACATGAAGACACATGAGAAGCGAAATAAAACTTATCAATTTTCCCGCAAAATTCTATATCCGCCTTTACGGCGCGCACACGTCATACGAGTAAGCCGCCATTCGGTATCTACTCCCAAATGATCGCATTTTTATTGAATTGCATTCAGATTCGGCGAGATATTTGAGTCCATTTTATGGTCTAGCAACGTCATTACGGCGAATACAAGAGGCAAAACACGGGAAAGATGATATCATGTTTGCATTTAAGATTAATATTATGATATCTTAAAATCTTTAAGAAGAGGAAGACACTGGGGGAGGCATGATAAGTTGTGGAATAGACATTATTAATGGCAAGGACATTTAGTTTCCTGATATAAAAATGTGCTCGTGCAATTTACATTTCTTGATTAAAGTAAGAATTTCAGAATTTTACAACAGGACATCTAATATATATATATATATATATATATATATATATATATATATATATATATATATGAACATATATATATATATATGAACATATATATATATATATATATGAACATATATATATATATATATATATGAACATATATATATATATATGAACATATATATATATATATATATGAACATATATATATATATATATATATGAACATATATATATATATATATATATATATATATATATGAACATACATATATATATATATGAACATATATATATATATATATGTATATATATATATATATATATGAACATACATATATATATATATATATATATATATATGAACATATATATATATATATATATATATATATATATATGAACATATATATATATATATATATATATATATGTGTATGTGTGTGTGTGCGTGTGTGTGTAATTTAATATATTGTTATGCAGTCCCTTACAGAGATTATACTGTTCGGAGATATTAAACACTGACTGTTGTTACTTAGCCGTCAGCAAGGTTTTGATTACATCCGTAGAACCCTTGAGATAATCTGAATTTACAGTCGGCTGTATTTATGCATACCAATAATATAATCTCTCCCGTACCACATGAAAGTGTCCGATGACCGAGAGGGTAGGTACAGTGTCTTTGTTTACTCTGTGAACCAGGTT
>OY744531.1:90838075-90878075 GCA_963556195.1 Sepiola atlantica | reverse complement strand
TACTGAACATGAGGGGGGGGGGGCAAATTTTCAATTTGAAGATTTCTTTAATTCATATCATTTTTATAAAATAAAAGGACATTCCCTGCTTTTAAATGCTAAAACTATTTGGTTTTCACACCAATATTCAAGCAAATCTTGCAAAAACGAGGAATTTTCAGTATATTCTTGTCTACGATCTTTGATACCAAACGCTCAAAAAACCGCTGAAGTTTTTGATCTAATTTTTTGCATGAGTATTTAATAGGTCTATATACAACTTTCGGAACGTGCCTTTTTTTAATATTTAAAAAAAAGTGTAAAATCGACCTATCCTAATATACATATATATATATATCGGAATCGGGAATTTACAACAGGACCGGTAATTGTATCAAAACAGGGAAAATATTTAACAGTCTAATACTTAATATATATGAGTGTGTAGGTGTGTGTATTCGTGTGCAGTCAATCATAGACACACCGTATCGCTGTATACTACCTCTTCAGTGTGGCTAGACCGCTAAGTAATTTTACTTGGATCGAAACTAGACATTTCTTTTCTAGTTTTTCCTATACTATTTTTGATGTCAATAAATACTCGATTACGAGAAAATAATTAAAAACAGAAGCAACTTTATGTGTCAAAGTTACGTCGAGGCGGGAAAAACACACACACAGTTGATCTGTTCTTATATGTTTATTAACACAAAAATGAAAAACCTTGTATTGTAATTCGCATTCAACGCTTTAAGGAGAAAAACAGCGTCCGTCGAATTCATGGAGATAATAACAACTAATCCTACTTAACCGTGTTTTTTTTAAAATGATTTTCAAAATTCTTTTTTGTTTTCTCGTAATCATTTTTTGGTTTTAATAACTAATCAACTAGGGGGACTATAACTACACATGTAATTATCGAAGTTACGTCTAGGTTAGAAATACACATACACATGAACTCATCCCCTAGTCTTATCAATACAGAGATGGACAATATCTTATTAGACGCATTCAACAATACTACCCTAACAAAAAAAACGTGTTTTAAAGTTTACGTTATAATAAACAATTACTCATATATACAATTTTCTTTAAATATAGTTTAAATAACTTCTGTTATCGTGTTCCTAGATTTAATTTGATTTAAATACATATTTTGTTTATAGAACATTTAAAAAATGTATATGTATTCCATGAAAAATGCCAGTATACTGAAATCATATGCCCTTAATAGGGTTAAGATGAAAATTAATATACACTAAATGTACAAAAGCAAGGAAATTCCCAAATGTTTATACTTTTATTGCCATTAAGGGTATGACTACATATCAACCAAACCATTTCATTATCACATCACTACAGTATAAATCTCTATGCATGAGTGGATGAAATGTGTGAGGTGCGCTGAAGAAAAATTCCTAGCAGTAAAATACATAGCCCTGTTGTGCTCGCATACCCTTAATGACAATAAAAGTGTAAAATTTTGGTAATTTCTTGCTTTTGTACATTTAGTGTATATGAATGTTCATCTTAACCCTATTAAGGGCATATGATTTCAGTATACTGGCATTTTTCAATGAATGTCACTACTTTTGTAAAGGCTATGCCTCAATACAATGCCTTCTCATAACTGATATAGTTAGTAGTTTGACTTATCAAGGTATATGGTAAACTGAAATTAAAATGCAAAGTTTTAACTAATTTGGTTTATTGGTTTTTGAGTTATGACTGATCAAAGAAATGAGATTTACAGCATAGGCCATTCGTGGGTCTATTAAGGGATAGAGCGCTCTCGCGCCTCCCTTGATTTTATTAAAGTTACGTTTATGCAAGAGAGACCCGCTTTTCATTGGCTTCTTTATCGAGATCTATAAGAGGTGTGCCACTCCTTTCTCTTGATTGCTCCACATACCCTTGATATTTCTCATACCACCAAGAGTTTTGCAAATAGAAGTCAAATGTAATTATTTGGATTATTGGTACGACTCAACCGAGGATTGAACTCGGGTTTATCGGCCACTTAGCGAAATCTCTAACTGATGCCAAATGAGCTGGTGCGACGGGGATCGATATATCAAAATCATGGAGACATAGTCTGACTGTCTTGTTTATTGTCCAGCTAAACGTTTGCCTATTTTATTGTGCCATTTTCCAGTTGAGAACATCTTCAAACCATTCATCGTGATCTTGCTTACCGTTTATATATCTTGACTCTTTTATTTTGCTCATGTCTTTTTTGTAATATTTATTTGTGTCTAAAGTGTCCGAACTGACCTATACCTGACCTGTTCTGAAACGCTGAGCGCATGCTGACCTACAGGGTTTGTCGCACGCCGAAGTGCGTTGTAACATTTGACAAGAAATACCAATTCCGACGTCGCAACACGAATCGGCATTAAGTAAAGCTTACATCGCGACATTCCGACCGAAACTAGAGTAGATACACATTTATTTTCGTTTCTGGTTTTGATTTGTCCTGTTTGTCTTTGACTTACCTTTGCGAAATACGACATAACTAACATTCAAGCTACCAAAGATTATACTAAACTATAAACACATATTGTCTACCATCGCTAATTCAACGAAACGGAAAACATAACAATTTGACATTTATGCTCATAAAACATAAAATGAAAGTGATATATATATATATATATATATATATATATATATATATATATATAATTAAATATAGTAACGCGAAATTACATAATCATCGATGCAATAATTTATTTCAACCTTGTGGTATTGCATCGATAATTATGTAATTTCGTGTTACTATATTTTATTTTATTATTGCTCTGTTTATTACATTGAGCTCTCATACCCGGATTTCCTCCTGGAATTGATTTCATTCTCTCTCTCTCGCTCTCTCTCTCTCTCTCTCTCTCTCTCTCTCTCTCTCTCTATATATATATATATATATATATATATATATAGAGAGAGAGAGAGAGATTATCGACTTTCCCTATCCCTATCCTCTGATGAGAAAAGTTTATCTTTGAAACTCCATGGATTAAGGATATGAGGCTCCTTGCTGTGAACTTTTGATGTTTTAATACATTTTGTATCTTTACAATTCTTTATTCTTATCTTTCACCTCTAAAATTAATTGCTCTATTCAATATATTGAGCTTTACATTATCACGATAGATTATTATTATTAAACGATAATTCAATTATGGTTATTTAATTCAACATTTAAATATCATATATATATATATATATACACACACATATATATATATATATATATATATATATATATATATATATATATAATGAGAATGTGAATTAATTCAAAGGTCGTGAATGAATATTGTTGTCGAATATGAAAAAGTCACTAATATCCTGCGGAATTTCCTTGTCTAAAGATTGTTTACTTTTTAGTATTGAAACTTGAATAGCAATTCTCTTAAACTTCTCACTTGATAACTAAATAAGAAGCGAGATTTGATGATTTCTTTGGGCAGATTCCAATGAGAGTCTCTTGACATTACCTTTCAATCACTGCCCGACGCTAATAGTTACGTACAAATAAACAACTTGAGTGATAGCTGTTACCCCCCCCCCCATCACCACCACTCCCCCGCTCTTTTCAGGCTAATTAAACCACAAAAGCGAGCCAAAGAGTAGACAGTAGAAAAGTTAATTCAATATATAGTAGAATAACTATCGCTGAGATTCATAAATAATAAATAGATGGGTTGGGTGTTCTGATGTGATTCCAGTCTCGATAATTTGCTGTCAGGATAAGTGATCCTATTTGAAAACAATAAAACACACAGAATAAGGATTCGATTATAGCGAGTTGAATGTTCCCAACCTCGCGGACTGAAATAAACAATTTATTTGATCGCATTACCAACGCAAATACGACTGCCAACAGAAAAACGAACTACATAACAAACTGTTTGAAATAAAACCCAATGCAAACTATATAAATTCACTGTGTTCACTGCTCAACTCAATTCCGGGTACTGATATCGATCCTGAACCAGTTTTCGTAAGGTTCGACTCGGAAGCGTTCGGCTGTCCTACGCAAACGCCCGAGAGTTGACGAGCCGATTTGTACCAGACGACAATTTTGAAACGGTGCTGCGTCCTATGATAATACTGTTTTGCTTGTTTTTTTTTTGTTATTAGGGTTAGGGTTAGGGTAGGGTTTAGGGTTAGGGTTAGGATTAGAGTTAGGGTGTAGGGTTAGGGTTAAAAATATTTATTTGATAACAGTAATTTCGCTCTGTTTTGCTTGTTTTATTTGTTTTGTTGTTTAAAAAATTTCTTACAACAATAACTAAAAATTATAGGACGCAGCAACGTATCAAAATAAACAAAGATATTTATTTGATAACAGTAACTTCGCTATGTTTTGCTTGTTTTGTTTTTTGTTTCTTTTAGAAAATTTCTTGAAAATATAACTTACAATCATAGGACGCAGCACCGTATCAAAATTGTCGTCTGGTACAAATCGGCTCGTCAACACTCGGGCGTTTGCGTAGGAAAGCCGAACGCTTCCGAGTCGAACCTCACGAAAACTGGTTCAGGATCGATATCAGTACCCAATTCCGAGTAGATTTCGAAGGAATTAGGGTTACTTTAGTAACAAAAGCGTAAACAATGTTAAATTGTAGAGTTTGAGGAAGAGTAATTTGTTAAAATTCATCTTTCTCTAACTGTTGGGCTATTTAGTGAAGCGGTTAAAGAGGACAACCGCGTCAGAAGCTCCCTCATTCATACGAACAGGTTCGAATCCTGAACGAGTTTCATTTATTAACTTTGCGGTTTTCCTTGTTTATTCCCAACCACTAGACTCAATTGAACGTTCATTTATTTGTATTACCTACACAAACCCAAGTGACACATGACATAGGTCATACATTGTATACTGTCGGGGGTTTGATTGTAGTATAGCGTTCGGAACATAATGCGATACAAAAATAGTGTATAGGCGATAAATATTGTTTTCTCTTGTTGTTTTAGTAAGATATTAGAAAATTTGAAACAATTTCAAATTAAAATCTAATTGGTTTTACGCATGTAAAATTACGAAGTGCCCGCTTGAAATGTGCGAATATTCGCTAATGAAAAACCATTCCTCGAAGAAACAGAAGTTCGAGAAGAAATGCTATATATATATATAGCATTTCTTTTCGAGCCTTTTCACAATTATCTATAAGAAGATTTATCTATAATCTACCAAAAAATTGTGATAATGGAAGATTAAACTAGTGATAGCAGGGGGAACATATATGTCTTACTTTTCCTTTATTGCTTTTTTCATTCATATTTAAGGTTGTTAAATTAAATTACGTCATGATTAGGGCTTCAAAAAATATTCGACAGTGAATTATATATTTAGGCGAATTGAAGGGGGCGTACCGTGGCCACCGAGAGTTACTACAGGCCGGTTGGCTAGAAAATGACGTCACTGCATACCGTGTCAAAACAATGGCCGTCGTAATGACAATAAGAAGGCATTTCGACTTCTCTATTCACTAAATAATCCATCAAAATTCAGGAAATCAACCAATTTCAATGAAATTTTCAGTATTTATTAATTAATGATCACGGAATATAATAAATCCATTACTTTATTATAAAGCTTGGTGCAAATGTATTATTTCTTGTAAACAAAAAACACCTTTACTAAAGTTATTCAAAATATTAAAACATGTTGACCATACGATATTGTAAATATTTAAAACAAAGCATTAGAAAACTTTAAAAATTGCATGTAAAAAAAGAAAAGAAAGGAACACGATTCGATTTATCCTGAAACTGATCTTTATTCAATATAAATTTAAAGAAAATAATAATTCACGATCAAATACTGCAAAAAACTGAATTATGAATTACCATTATTTAAACTTCTAACCCAATCAACCGTAAGTAATTCAGACTTTGAAATTTGTTTAAAAATTATACAAAAAAAAAGTTACATACAATTTTTAAAGTTTTCTAATGCTTTGTTTTAAATATTTACAATATCGTATGGTCAACATGTTTTGATATTTTGAATAACTTTAGTAAAGGTGTTTTTTGTTTACAAGAAATAATACATTTGCACCAAGCTTTATAATAAAGTAATGGATTTATTATATTCCGTGATCATTAATTAATAAATACTGAAAATTTCATTAAAATTGGTTGATTTCCTGAATTTTGATGGATTATTTAGTGAATGGAGAAGTCGAAATGCCTTCTTATTGTTATTACTACGGTCCTTGTTTTGACACGGAATGCAGTGACGTCAGAGGGGGGCAGGAAGTTAGTTGCTTGGCCTTGTCAACTCTCGGTGGCCATGGGCGTACTCACTAATAATCTATAGTGAGCAAAACGTAAATTAAAAAAAAAAACATATATAGTTTTAAATATTGAAATCGAATAAATAATTTGTTTGCGAATAACAAAACTCTATTTTTATAAATGATTGTTTAAAAAATTAATTATTCCTTTTTTTAAGTAATCAAGTTAAGTGGATATGTGTTGACTGCCGATAGTTCTTTGTTTGTGTTTTCTAGAGAGGTGGCTGCATATCGCTAAGTGATGATAGCTGTGCTCGGGCTGTCTAATCTACAGGTGGCAAAAGAGAGTGTAGACGTTTTAATTTGTGGTTATCTGAAAACTTACTGTCTGGTCTACGAACTATAAATATCCTCGGATGGGGTCATAAAAATGTGCGGCAAAAATTACTACGCCGAATAGCCTGATTGGTGATCGTGTGACCAAACAACTTCATTATGGTTGTACTCCGCCTTGAGGAAATAGAAACTAATGGTTATTATTGCTAAAAGTGTGCAATTCTTGTCGCATATTATATTTACTAAGAATCCAATTGAGACATGAATGAAAGTATGATTTCAACACTTTATAGTTTAAAGAAAGAACGATGATACGTTGGCACATAATTTATTTTGATTTATTGAATTTTCATTCAACGTGTCACTAGCAAAATAGAAAGTGATTCACTCTGAACAAGGACGGCATAAAACGGTTTCGATTCAGCTGCGTGCAGCATTAAAGATGGCGTCGTCTATCAGGCATGTATCTCATCTCGTGTAAAATGATACAGAAGCGGTTTACGTTGACGTTGCTTGACAACCGCTGCTTACGTCACAGACCCAAATGTAATGTCAGGAATAAATCATTAACAGCAACAGATAAAATAATGTGCGCCCTCCTGGGGCAAAAGTAGTTATAATGGAAATAAATCTATCATATATCATTAAAAAACTAATTACGATTCTTTGATTGATTTTTGATAGCTGAATTCGTAATATTTTATTATCTGCAGATATACGATGGTGGATATTCTTTCTAAAAAATAAACGGTACACCACCAGTTTAATTGAAACTGACGTCATATGAGCCGAAAAGTCAGGCAGTCGGAAATGGTAGATAGTTTTTCTTTTAAGTTTTAGAAAACGTTAACCATAAAACTGAACAAAAAGGAGCCTAAGTCTCTATCAGACCCCAACCTTGAAAACGACATGAACAAAACCATCAAGATAATTTTTAAATACCAAACAATTACAAGATGAACTATGAAATGATTCGAGACAGAAATGGCAACGGTCATATGTCCACGTGCAGCGTGTAAGTGTTTACTTCGGAGCTTTTTGTTTATCTACTTAGCAAAAATCACTATGACGTCAGCAGATAAATTCGACTAAGTAAACAGGCCTTCTTTACGAAAGTCACAGTTTGCAACAACGTATTTGGTTAGGTTCTTTTGTTTACAACATATACACTTTTTCGTATCACTTAATGCCGACACCTATTTATCTACGTTCCACAAAGTAGAATGTGACACAAGGTCGGACAGTGGGAATTCGCACTCTAGAGGAAGAGTACGGAGTTTCTTTAAAAAATGCCTGTGCAGGGCGCCTCAGACAGTAAGCAATAAACTTACTCCTCCTCAAAGAGGGGAGGCAAAGCCTGGGAGGGGGTTAACCCCCCAGAACTGCACAGGACAGACCCATTGACCGACACTGTTGCGTCAAATGGACACGTATCAGAACGGATAAAGATGTTGTGATATAGCCAGTTTCGAGAGACAGTTTTCCAGATGTTGGCCTTCGATCCTAACGACATTCTACACCAACAAACGATAACAATACTGTAATTACTTAATACTTGTGCGCAATTATGACTGACAGGACGAAAAAAATAAACTCTAAGATAATAAAGGATTCAGTTCGAAATTTTGTATCATATCTCGCTTGTATCTAAATATGCATGCAAATGTGTAGCCAAAAATGTTTGTAAAAATTAATTAAAAAATATCATATATATATATATATATATATATATATATATATAGCAATAATATGTGCTTAAAAGAGACCTATCTTTACACTTTACTGAATTTCACGGTAAATCCGATCGTCAAAACTGCATTTCTGTCTAAAATATCTGTATACCCTGGAATATGACACCGCAAACAAGTCAGTATCAAATTTCAATATTACTTTATAAATGCGTTATATTTCACAACTTTGCCATGACACAATCATTTTCATTTCCGGCGGAAGAATATTCTTTTTGTGAAATGTACAGATAATGAGTTATCCCTATTTTTGGTTCAAACTGATATTGTAATAAATCAAACGGCGGTTCGTTTCATCTAAAGTTGATCTCAATGAATAACAAAGTACATTCGTCTGATTATATCCATTTCATTTTGTAAAGTATTCATGATTTGAAGTGTTACGGAAAAATAGTAAAACTAAGCTGTTTTCAAAATTATATGGCGATTTAAACCTGAGAATATATGAATACACCTATTAAACAGATGTTGCCAAAAACGTAAACGAAATGCCATGAGGTTATGAGACGCTCCTAAGTTTACAATCACGACCCCTCTCCTGCACACAGGGACAGGACGACCCTGGTATCGCTGCTCAACAATGTCGCTAGACTTGTGGCCGCCTTCCTCATCCAACTGCCAGCACCTTGACTATTTATTCTGAGGCGTGATGTAAGCCAGTACCAACAAATACACCCACAACACGGTCGACTCTCTAAAGGTTGTCATCGTGGAGGCGTTTGTGGCTATAGACAAGGAGATTGTCGCGAAAGCGTCCGACTCATTTCACGTTCGCCGGCGACGGTTTAACATAAAAATAATATAGCATGTAATAACTGTTGCTAAATCGACGGTCGGGTCTCTGCATATACAACATTCGTTTTTATTGCCTATTTTGTTTTCTTTTTGTCAGGTGTCGGTTTTTGCTGCAACACCCTGTATTTATACTAGCATATATTTTAGACATAGTATGTACATTAGGAAACTGGTTAAGCTTGCTAATATCTATAAGTGAAAGTGAAGCTATGAACCGACTAGATTTGGACTTAGCACACCCAGGTCGTAAGTCCGTGTTGTTTATACTATCACCAGCACAATTACCTCCTATTTAAAGCTGTAATTTACTGTGAACCATGACATTTTTCTTGAAATAATACATAATTTAAGGTTTAATAATATAAGTAAAACGATTGTATCTTTCTGATCCCGTAAAATATTTTTCATTGTCAGCAACAATTTAAATAAATCAGGCAAATATGTTTCACCAAAGAAAAACACCAAAGGAAAACTCCTTCCGTGCAGAGAATCTACCAAATAAAAATAAATAAATAAATAAATTTAAAAAAAATGTTGGTAGCTTCACTGCACGGAAGGGGTTTTCCTTTGGTGTTTATTATTTTTGACAAAGGGAAGTTTCTTTTTTCCCGAAATATTAAATAACTGATTTTTAATAATCACCCGGACAACACAGAAACAGCTAACACCACACTTGCTGTTATGTAAGATTTTAAGAAAAAATAAATAGTAAGTCCCATTTCGAATTCGATTTATTATTTTTGTTCCTTCCAGCTTACATCTTACGTGTACTTTGCATTGCCCTCAGCCTATTTAGAAACATACTATATATATATATATATATATATATATATATATATATATATATATATATACACCATAAAAATGTACAGATGTATATATACACTTATATATATATATATATCAAAATCTAATTTATTTGTTATCATGTAAAAATTGTAATTTACAATACGTAGGCGAAACCGTACTTCCTTTAAATAAACGCATGAATATACATAGAACTAGCACTAAAGGATGTCTCCATGTTATTAAACATTTTAAAGAAACCTGTAGTGAATCGTCCTTTTCAATACAAATCATTGAAAAATTTAAAAATAACGGATATAATAGTTTTGGAGAAGTAGATAACAATATATTAAAAATACGTCAAAATAAAGAAGATGAAACAATTAAGAAATTACGAGTAATTTATCCTTATGGTCTAAATAGTAAAGTAAAGAAAAATAACTTACACGATGAATTAGAAAATGTAGGGCGATTATATCCAGCTTTACCTCGCTACGGTACTAGAGATAGGTCATATGTAAATAGAAACAGCAAAGAATCTGCCATTTCATGCGAGGAATTCTTTGAAAAAACTAAAGATAGTATTATTAATAATATTTCCGGTTCTTTCAATTACATTAGAAAACTTCTAAATCAAACAAAAAAGAAGGTACAGAAGAATATTGCATCTAAAATATTACTACAACCGGATATGATGTACAAAAAAGAAAAACTAACTCAATGGTATGAATATATAATGGATATAATCGATACTAAACTATATAAACCACCTGTTGTATATAAAAAACATAAACCTAGAAATGTTTGTGTAGTTCTGTATGAAAATAAAGGATTAGATGATATAAATCTGCCAAAAATATTAAATAATCCAGAAATCTTACAATTACTACCCACTGAACTAAAAATGGAGGGACAAAATCCAATAGTAACATATAAACTTGGGCAAACCATACGAAATAAAATTTTCAATTATAAAAAAACAGTAGAAAATATAAATACAAATGATTATAAGGATGAAAATATTCCAGAATGCGAATGTAAGTCCTCCCCTTTATGTAATAATGACATAGGGCATGTAATTACCGGTAATTTAGCGATAGTAAAAAATCCTAAGTTGAGAAAGCTCCTTACAAAAGGTCCAAACTACAGAGAACCTAAATGTTTAAATTATACAAAATGTATAAAAGAAATAAATAAAGCATTAGAAACCTTTAGTATATCCATGGCAAAAAAACACAAAATATTAGATTCCACATTTGACGCATGGAAAAATAATATACTCAGATTCGTAAATAAAAAGGTCGAACGTTTAAAAATGTTTAAACATCCTAAAAAGACGAATCCTCTCCTTAGAAATTCACAAATAATTATGGACCTTCAAATACTTCAAAATAAATTTGTAATAGTTCCTATTGATAAGGCAGCAAATAATATAGCTTTTATATGTAAAAAATATTACATACAACGATTATTGTCAGAAGTAGGAATTATAGGTATAGAATCAGATACTTATAAAGTAAGTAATTGTGAAAAAGAAAGTATTATTCTAAATAACACCATTATTTGTGAAAAATTAGGACTAAAATTAGATGAGAAAAATAATAAACTTCCATGTATGTATTGGATACCGAAAATGCATAAAAAACCAGTTGGGGCCCGTTTTATTGTTGCCTCCAAAATGTGTATTACTAAACCCTTGAGTAAGGCTATATCAAATGTGTTTAAATTAATAATTAATCAGATAAATAATTTTCATAATAAAAGAAAGTTCTATAGTAATATAAACCTATTTTGGGTAGTAAATAATTCATATCCAATAAAAGAAAAACTAGATCATATAAATTCCCGTAAAAAGGCTAAGTCAATTTCTACATATGATTTTAGTACCTTATATACTAAAATACCACATAATGAACTAATTAAAGAATTAGGTAACATTATAGATTTAGCTTTTGCCGGAGGTAAAGGTAAATACATAGAATTTTCAAAATCTAAAGCCTTTTGGTGTAAGACTAAAAACAGTAAAACTAGTACTTCAAAAAATGGCCTTAAAATACTTATAAGTCACCTGATTAAAGAAAGTTATTTTAAAATAGGAAATAATACACTAATACAAACAATAGGTATTCCTATGGGTTTGGACCCTGCCCCCTTTTGGGCAAATCTCTATTTACATAGATATGAATACATATATATGTCAGCATTAATAAAAAATGATATATCTAGAACGTATAGTTACCACGGCTGCAGGAGGTTTATTGATGACCTGGTCTGTATAAATGATAGAGAGGAGTTTGAAAATACTAAACATTTAATATATCCTAGGGAATTAAAATTAAATTGTGAACATACAGGAATACATGCTACCTTTCTAGATTTAGATATAAAAATTGAGGATGGTAGATTTATTTATAAAATGTTTGATAAAAGAAATTCTTTTCCCTTTCATATCGTTCGTATGCCGCATAAAAGTAGTACCTGTCCTATGTATATATTTTATGGGAGTATAATGTCCGAATTTCTAAGAATAGCCCGCGTTACTTTAAGGTTAATGGATTTTATACCTCCAGTCACTTCATTAGTAATAAGAATGCTTAAACAAGGTGGAGATAAAAATAAAATATTTAGACAGTTAAATAAGGCAATAACACGCTATCCTGACGCTTTTAAATTATATGAAATAAATCAAAAGAAATTGATAAAAGAAATCCAAAACTCTACTATAAAAATGTATAACATATGTAAATAGTCCATGATAAAATAAATAAATAAATGTATATATATATATATGTATATATGAAATATTTTTATAAATATATATTTTTAATTTTAAAACATTTGTAGACAAAGAAAATAACCAAGGGAAAAAAGGGGGGTTATTATAATGGAATCATCTAACTCTATAAAATAGATGTTCTGTAAAATAGTAAATACCCACTTTGAAAGGAACAACACAGGTAAGGAAACTATATTTTAATACTTTAGAAAAACAAATCTTGAGGCAATACTAAATTAAATATTTGTAAACTTTTTAAATTAAAAAAATAATTATTAAATAGGGAGGTGGTGTCTGATCAACACTGCTGGGATGCCATGATAAAGAAATACTGTTTTGTTTTTAAAATCCCGAAACAGTTTTCATGGTAAACAACTGACGATCCCTTATATATAAAAACATATATAAAAATATATTTATATTAGAGTATATTCTTGGAAGTAAACTAAAATAGTGATTGCAGTAAATTGATTGACTTACTAGACTAAAATCTTTCAACAAAATTTTTTTTTTTTTTTTTTTTTTTTTTTTTCTTCCCAGTTTTGAAGGTTAAAAGAACTTCCGAGACTATATATATATATATATATATATATACCATAAAAGTGTACAGATGTATATATATACTTATATATATATATATATGTATATATATAAATATATATACATATATATATATATATATATATATATATATGTATATATATATATATATATATACCATGAAAGTGTACATATATATATATATATATATATATATATATATTATATATGGAAGGAGAGAGAGAGAGAGAGGAGAAACATTATATTTCATCGATAGATTAAGGAGATCACAGCAAAAGAGTTGGACACTTTAATGGAGTAAATGGGTCAGTTACAAATGAGATGAAACGGTTCTAATGAAAACGGCCACATGGTACGCATGACAGTTTTTATCCTGGACAAGATAGTGTCGTCCGTTCGTGTGTTAAATCCCCCGTTGCGCTTCCGTCACGCTTTGTTAGTTACGCAATCGATTTCCTCTCGTTGCCATGGCGACCGGTCGTTATCTGTAGATTATCTTTGTATGGCCGCTTGGACAAAGGTAGAATGTAGAATTCTTTGCCAAAATAATTCTGCCCATGGAGGAATGCCCATCTGTCTGTCTGTTTGTCAAACTGTCAGGCTGTCTGTCTTTGTAGCTATGTGCAAATATGCTACTTGAAATTTCACATATCAAACCAACTTCTTTTTATACCGTTATTGCGCTACGAACATTTTCGTTATATATTTGCTTACAGTGATGACGCTTTCAGAAAGGAGACTCTTATGTACGAGTTGACTATTTTTTTACGAATTATTATTTAATATGTGCTAAACTTATTATTTATTTTTAAACTTAATATGTATAACTATTATACTTTTGTGTATGAGTACAATATGTTCGACCATTATTGTTTATTATGTTCTAAACTTATTAGTTATTCCTATTATACTCTTATGTATGGATATATGTTGTGAACATATTATTTAATATGTTCTAAACGTATTACTCATTTCTAAACTTATTATTTATTTCTATTATACTCTCATGTATTGATATATGTTGTAAACATATTATTTAATATGTTCTAAACTTATTACTCATTTCTAAACTTATTATTTATTCCTATTATACTCTCATGTATGGATATATGTTGTGAACATATTATTTAATATGTTCTAAACTTATTACTCATTTCTAAACTTATTATTTATTCCTATTATACTCTCATGTATGGATATTTGTTGTGAACATATTATTTAATATGCTATAAACTTATTACTCATTTCTAAACTTATTATTTATTCCTATTATACTCTTATGTATGGATATATGTTGTGAACATATTATTTAATATGTTCTAAACTTATTACTCATTTCTAAACTTATTAATTATTCCTATTATACTCTCATGTATGGATATATGTTGTGAACATATTATTTAATATGTTCTAAACTTATTACTCATTTCTAAACTTATTAGTTGCTCCTATGATACTCTCATGTATGGATATATGTTGTGAACATATTATTTAATATGTTCTAAACTTATTACTCATTTCTAAACTTATTATTTATTCCTATGATACTCTCATGTAGGGATATATGTTGTGAACATATTATTTAATATGTTCTAAACTTATTACTCATTTCTAAACTTATTAGTTATTCCTATTATATTCTTATGTATGGATATATGTTGTGAACATATTATTTAATATGTTCTAAACTTATTACTCATTTCTAAACTTATTATTTATTCTTTTTATACTCTCATGTATGGATATAAGTTGTGAACATATTATTTAATATGTTCTAAATTTATTACTCATTTCTAAACTTATTACTCATTTCTAAACTTATTATTCATTTCTAAACTTATTATTCATTTCTAAACTTATTATTTATTCCTATTATACTCTCATGTATGGATATATTTTGTTAACATATCATTTAATATGTTCTAAACTTATTACTCATTTCTAAACTTATTAGTTATTCCTATGATACTCTCATGTATGGATATATGTTGTGAACATATTATTTAATATGTTCTAAACTTATTACTCATTTCTAAACTTATTATTTATTCCTTTTATACTCTCATGTATGGATATATGTTGTGAACATATTATTTAATATGTTCTAAACTTATTACTCATTTCTAAACTTATTAGTTATTACTATGATACTCTCATGTATGGATATATGTTGTGAACATAATATTTAATATGTTCTAAACTTATTACTCATTTCTAATCTCATTATTTATTCCTTTTATACTCTCATGTATGGATATATGTTGTGAACATATTATTTAATATGTTCTAAACTTATTTCTCAATTCTAAACTTATTAGTTATTCCTATGATACTCTCATGTATGGATATATGTTGTTAACATATTATTTAATATGTTCTAAACCTATTACTCATTTCTAAACTTATTATTTATTCATATTATACTCTCATGTATGGATATATGTTGTGAACATATCATTTAATATGTTCTAAACTTATTACTCATTTCTAAACTTATTATGTATTCCTATTATACTCTCATGTATGGATATATGTTGTGAACATATTATTTAATATGTTCTAAACATATTACTCATTTCTAAACTTATTATTTATTTCTATTATACTCTCATGTATGGATATATGTTGTGAACATATTATTATATATGTTCTAAACTTATTACTCATTTCTAAACTTATTATTTATTCCTATTATACTCTCATGTATGGATATATGTTGTGAACATATTATTTAATATGTTCTAAACTTATTACTCATTTCTAAACTTATTATTTATTCCTATTATACTCTCATGTATGGATACATGTTGTGAACATATTATTTAATATGTTCTAAACTTATTACTCATTTCTAAACTTATTATTTATTCCTATTATACTCTTATGTATGGATATATGTTGTAAACATATTATTTAATATGTTCGAAACTTATTACTCATTTCTAAACTTATTATGTATTCCTATTATACTCTCATGTATGGATATATGTTGTGAACATATTATTTAATATGTTCTAAACTTATTACTCATTTCAAAACTTGTTATTTATTCCTATTATACTCTCATGTATGGATATATGTTGTGAACATATTATTTAATATGTTCTAAACTTATTACTCATTTCTAAACTCATTATTTATTCCTATTATACTCTCATGTATGGATATATGTTGTGAACATATTATTTAATATGTTCTAAACTTATTACTCATTTCTAAACTTATTATTTATTCCTATTATACTCTCATGTATGGATATATGTTGTGAACATATTATTTAATATGTTCTAAACTTATTACTCATTTCTAAACGTATTATTTATTCCTATTATACTCTCATGTATGGATATATGTTGTGAACATATTATTTAATATGTTCTAAACTTATTACTCATTTCTAAACTTGTTATTTATTCCTATTATACTCTCATGTATGGATATATGTTGTGAACATATTATTTAATATGTTCTAAACTTATTACTCATTTCTAAACGTATTATTTATTCCTATTATACTCTCATGTATGGATATATGTTGTGAACATATTATTTAATATGTTCTAAACTTATTACTCATTTCTAAACTTATTATTTATTCCTATTATACTCTCATGTATGGATACATGTTGTAAACATATTATTTAATATGTTCTAAACTTATTACTCATTTCTAAACTTATTATTTATTCCTATTATACTCTCATGTATGGATATATGTTGTGAACATATTATTTAATATGTTCTAAACTTATTACTCATTTCTAAACTTATTATTTATTCCTATGATACTCTCATGTATGGATATATGTTGTGAACATATTATTTAATATGTTCTAAACTTATTACTCATTTCTAAACTTATTAGTTATTCCTATTATACTCTCATGTAGGGATATATGTTGTGAACATATTATTTAATATGTTCTAAACTTATTACTCATTTCTACACTTATTAATTATTCCTAGTATACTCTCATGTATCGATAAATGTTGTGAACATATTATTTAATATCTCCTAAACTTATTACTAATTTCTAAAATCATTATTTATTCCTATTATACTCTTATGTATGGATATATGTTGTGAACATATTATTTAATATGTTCTAAACGTATTACTCATTTCTAAACTTATTATTTATTTCTATTATACTCTCATGTATTGATATATGTTGTAAACATATTATTTAATATGTTCTAAACTTATTACTCATTTCTAAACTTATTATTTATTCCTATTATACTCTCATGTATGGATATATGTTGTGAACATATTATTTAATATGTTCTAAACTTATTACTCATTTCTAAACTTATTATTTATTCCTATTATACTCTCATGTATGGATATTTGTTGTGAACATATTATTTAATATGCTATAAACTTATTACTCATTTCTAAACTTATTATTTATTCCTATCATACTCTTATGTATGGATATATGTTGTGAACATATTATTTAATATGTTCTAAACTTATTACTCATTTCTAAACTTATTAGTTATTCCTATTATACTCTCATGTAGGGATATATGTTGTGAACATATTATTTAATATGTTCTAAACTTATTACTCATTTCTAAACTCATTATTTATTCCTATTATACTCTCATGCATGGATATATGTTGTGAACATATTATTTAATATGTTCTAAACTTATTACTCATTTCTAAACTTATTATTTATTCCTATTATACTCTCATGTATGGATACATGTTGTGAACATATTATTTAATATGTTCTAAACTTATTACTCATTTCTAAACTTATTATTTATTCCTATTATACTCTTATGTATGGATATATGTTGTAAACATATTATTTAATATGTTATAAACTTATTACTCATTTCTAAACTTATTATGTATTCCTATTATACTCTCATGTATGGATATATGTTGTGAACATATTATTTAATATGTTCTAAACTTATTACTCATTTCAAAACTTGTTATTTATTCCTATTATACTCTCATGTATGGATATATGTTGTGAACATATTATTTAATATGTTCTAAACTTATTACTCATTTCTAAACTCATTATTTATTCCTATTATACTCTCATGTATGGATATATGTTGTGAACATATTATTTAATATGTTCTAAACTTATTACTCATTTCTAAACTTATTATTTATTCCTATTATACTCTCATGTATGGATATATGTTGTGAACATATTATTTAATATGTTCTAAACTTATTACTCATTTCTAAACGTATTATTTATTCCTATTATACTCTCATGTATGGATATATGTTGTGAACATATTATTTAATATGTTCTAAACTTATTACTCATTTCTAAACTTGTTATTTATTCCTATTATACTCTCATGTATGGATATATGTTGTGAACATATTATTTAATATGTTCTAAACTTATTACTCATTTCTAAACGTATTATTTATTCCTATTATACTCTCATGTATGGATATATGTTGTGAACATATTATTTAATATGTTCTAAACATATTACTCATTTCTAAACTTATTATTTATTCCTATTATACTCTCATGTATGGATACATGTTGTAAACATATTATTTAATATGTTCTAAACTTATTACTCATTTCTAAACTTATTATTTATTTCTTATTATACTCTCATGTATGGATATATGTTGTGAACATATTATTTAATATGTTCTAAACTTATTACTCATTTCTAAACTTATTATTTATTCCTATGATACTCTCATGTATGGATATATGTTGTGAACATATTATTTAATATGTTCTAAACTTATTACTCATTTCTAAACTTATTAGTTATTCCTATTATACTCTCATGTAGGGATATATGTTGTGAACATATTATTTAATATGTTCTAAACTTATTACTCATTTCTACACTTATTAATTATTCCTAGTATACTCTCATGTATCGATAAATGTTGTGAACATATTATTTAATATCTCCTAAACTTATTACTAATTTCTAAAATCATTATTTATTCCTATTATACTCTCATGCATGGATATATGTTGTGAACATATTATTTAATATGTTCTAAACTTATTACTCATTTCTAAACTTATTATTTATTCCTATTATACTCTCATGTATGGATACATGTTGTGAACATATTATTTAATATGTTCTAAACTTATTACTCATTTCTAAACTTATTATTTATTCCTATTATACTCTTATGTATGGATATATGTTGTAAACATATTATTTAATATGTTCTAAACTTATTACTCATTTCTAAACTTATTATTTATTCCTATTATACTCTCATGTATGGATATATGTTGTGAACATATTATTTAATATGTTCTAAACTTATTACTCATTTCAAAACTTGTTATTTATTCCTATTATACTCTCATGTATGGATATATGTTGTGAACATATTATTTAATATGTTCTAAACTTATTACTCATTTCTAAACTAATTATTTATTCCTATTATACTCTCATGTATGGATATATGTTGTGAACATATTATTTAATATGTTCTAAACTTATTACTCATTTCTAAACTTATTATTTATTACTATTATACTCTCATGTATGGATATATGTTGTGAACATATTATTTAATATGTTCTAAACTTATTACTCATTTCAAAACGTATTATTTATTCCTATTATACTCTCATGTATGGATATATGTTGTGAACATATTATTTAATATGTTCTAAACTTATTACTCATTTCTAAACTTGTTATTTATTCCTATTATACTCTCATGTATGGATATATGTTGTGAACATATTATTTAATATGTTCTAAACTTATTACTCATTTCTAAACGTATTATTTATTCCTATTATACTCTCATGTATGGATATATGTTGTGAACATATTATTTAATATGTTCTAAACTTATTACTCATTTCTAAACTTATTATTTATTCCTATTATACTCTCATGTATGGATACATGTTGTAAACATATTATTTAATATGTTCTAAACTTGTTACTCATTTCTAAACTTATTATTTATTCCTATTATACTCTCATGTATGGATATATGTTGTGAACATATTATTTAATATGTTCTAAACTTATTACTCATTTCTAAACTTATTATTTATTCCTATGATACTCTCATGTATGGATATATGTAGTGAACATATTATTTAATATGTTCTAAACTTATTACTCATTTCTAAACTTATTAGTTATTCCTATTATACTCTCATGTAGGGATATATGTTGTGAACATATTATTTAATATGTTCTAAACTTATTACTCATTTCTACACTTATTAATTATTCCTAGTATACTCTCATGTATCGATAAATGTTGTGAACATATTATTTAATATCTCCTAAACTTATTACTGATTTCTAAAATCATTATTTATTCCTATTATACTCTTATGTATGGATATATGTTGTGAACATATTATTTAATATGTTCTAAACGTATTACTCATTTCTAAACTTATTATTTATTTCTATTATACTCTCATGTATTGATATATGTTGTAAACATATTATTTAATATGTTCTAAACTTATTACTCATTTCTAAACTTATTATTTATTCCTATTATACTCTCATGTATGGATATATGTTGTGAACATATTATTTAATATGTTCTAAACTTATTACTCATTTCTAAACTTATTATTTATTCCTATTATACTCTCATGTATGGATATTTGTTGTGAACATATTATTTAATATGCTATAAACTTATTACTCATTTCTAAACTTATTATTTATTCCTATTATACTCTTATATATGGATATATGTTGTGAACATATTATTTAATATGTTCTAAACTTATTACTCATTTCTAAACTTATTAATTATTCCTATTATACTCTCATGTATGGATATATGTTGTGAACATATTATTTAATATGTTCTAAACTTATTACTCATTTCTAAACTTATTATTTATTCTTATTATACTCTCATGTATGGATATATGTTGTGAACATATTATTTAATATCTTCTAAACTTATTACTCATTTCTAAACTCATTATTCATTTCTAAACTTATTATTCATTTCTAAACTTATTATTTATTCCTATTATACTCTCATGTATGGATATATGTTGTTAACATATTATTTAATATGTTCTAAACTTATTACTCATTTCTAAACTTATTATTTATTCATAGTATACTCTCATGTATAAATATATGTTGTGAACATATTATTTAATATGTTCTAAACTTATTACTCATTTCTAAACTTATTAGTTATTCCTATTATACTCTCATGTATGGATATAAGTTGTCAACATATTATTTAATATGTTCTAAACTTATTACTCATTTCTAAACTCATTATTCATTTCTAAACTTATTATTCATTTCTAAACTTATTATTTATTCCTATTATACTCTCATGTATGGATATAAGTTGTGAACATATTATTTAATATGTTCTAAACTTATTACTCATTTCTAAACTTATTATTCATTTCTAAGCTTATTACTCATTTCTAAACTTATTATTTATTCCTATTATACTCTCATGTATGGATATAAGTTGTGAACATATTATTTAATATGTTCTAAACTTATTACTCATTTCTAAACTTATTATTTATTCCTATTATACTCTCATGTATGGATATATGTTGTGAACATATCATTTAATATGTTCTAAACTTATTACTCATTTCTAAACTTATTATGTATTCCTATTATACTCTCATGTATGGATATATGTTGTGAACATATTATTTAATATGTTCTAAACATATTACTGATTTCTAAACTTATTATTTATTTCTAATATACTCTCATGTATTGATATATGTTGTAAACATATTATTTAATATGTTCTAAACTTATTACTCATTTCTAAACTTATTATTTATTCCTATTATACTCTCATGTATGGATATCTGTTGTGAACATATTATTTTATATGTTCTAAACTTATTACTCATTTCTAAACTTATTATTTATTCCTATTATACTCTCATGTATGGATACATGTTGTAAACATATTATTTAATATGTTCTAAACTTATTACTCATTTCTAAACTTATTATTTATTCCTATTATACTCTCATGTATGGATATATGTTGTGAACATATTATTTTATATGTTCTAAACTTATTACTCATTTCTAAACTTATTATTTATTCCTATTATACTCTCATGTATAAATATATGTTGTGAACATATTATTTAATATGTTCTAAACTTATTACTCATTTCTAAACTTATTATTTATTCCTATTATACTCTCATGTATGGATATCTGTTGTGAACATATTATTTTATATGTTCTAAACTTATTACTCATTTCTAAACTTATTATTTATTCCTATTATACTCTCATGTATGGATACATGTTGTAAACATATTATTTAATATGTTCTAAACTTATTACTCATTTCTAAACTTATTATTTATTCCTATTATACTCTCATGTATGGATATATGTTGTGAACATATTATTTTATATGTTCTAAACTTATTACTCATTTCTAAACTTATTATTTATTCCTATGATACTCTCATGTATGGATATATGTTGTGAACATATTATTTAATATGTTCTAAACTTATTACTCATTTCTAAACTTATTAGTTATTCCTATTATACTCTCATGTTTGGATATATGTTGTGAACATATTATTTAATATGTTCTAAACCTATTACTCATTTCTAAACTTATTAGTTATTCCTATTATACTCTCATGTTTGGATATATGTTGTGAACATATTATTTAATATGTTCTAAACTTATTACTCATTTCTAAACTTATTATTTATTCCTATTATACTCTTATGTATGGATATATGTTGTGAACATATTATTTAAAATGTTCTAATGTGTATGAGTACAACATGTTCTAATCTTCGTTAAACGATAAGACGACTGTTTTAGAACGAGGTTTGTTTCAGTTTAATTTCAAATCTATTAAATTTACTTTTGTTTCGTCTTGATGAACACAATATGTAAATTAAATGCAAGAGAAAAATCACGAAACATCACTGAAAAAAGAAATTATTTCTTTCTCTAAACATAACTAGCATTAGATAGTGTAAGATATTAGATTGCTCAGTTAATTACAAATTACGAATAAATAAAATGTGAAAACGACATTTAAAAAAAAGAATCCCAGAACTTATGACACCTTTTAGCATGCAGATTGTATAATTTAATTATATTAGGGACTCATTCAGAAATTTTTTTTTATTGATTAGGCGTTGGTATAATAATAGGTGTGTCGAGTTGTTCTATTTGAAGTCCCAGGGGGTCAAAAGGCCTCGAAATCGCAAAAAATGACATTCTTTGCTGCATAACTTTTCATCCATCTATTCAATTTTTCTGAAACTTGGTTAAAATGTGGAGGCAATTGTTCCTAATAGAACATAAGTATCGCTGACCTTGGAAACAATCTGGTTCGCGCCCCCAGGGCGTCAAAAGCCCCCAAAATGGCAAAAAATGACCCTTGGCTCCCATAACGTTTGATTCATCCATTCAATTTTTCTGAAGCTTTGCCAAAATGTAGAGGCAATTGTTCTGGATATAAAATGAGCATCCTTGACCTCAGAAAAAGTCTGGTTCGCGCCCCCAGAGGGTCAAAGGGGGGTCAAAAATGCCCCAAATTGGCCAAATTTATTGTATTTTACACTAGCCACGTCGAGTCACATACAGAGGGGGACCACGCACGCGCGGCCTGTTTAAAACAGATTTCTATGACTTCGTAATTAATGAATTATTATTTGAAATCTAAGTTCTTAAATGTAACCTTTCGGAAAAATTATTTCCATAAGCAAATCAATTAAGGACCAAGTAGAAGGTAATTATAATTCGTTACAGAATGCGAACAATCGATAGTTAATTAATTAATTCATACGAATTCTTCGAAAGTCTAACTTGAATTTCAGGAACATTTAAAGACAATGGTTGACATTTGCACTGTGTATATTTCTACATTGTCGTTTAGATGTATGTGAATCCATATTTACTTTCCTCCCCACAAGGGTAAAGTTAAACACAAGGTCGTTGCATATGTGAGGAAATCCAGCTACCCTTTAAAGGATACTCTTTAGTATGTTAAAATTGAAAACAGCCAAGTTCAAGAACGAGTTATCTTCATTTGACCAAAGTAAGAAAATACTAAACATTCTTCCCATGTGACCTGAGATTATTAACAACTTTACTATAGACGGATTAATACTTTTGAGTATATCTTTCTTTGGGGGCTATGCATGGCAAGATGTTTAGATGTACATTAAATCGTTATATATCCCTTTAACGATTTTATACCTAAGTGTTACATATACATCCCCTCAAAAGGGATGCCTAAATCTTGTAAGTCACAATAAAATAAAATACATAGAATTTTATGAACATACTTTGTTATTTAATGCAGGTCACAATTCATAACACCACAATTAAATCGTATCTCGTGTCGTTCACACATCTGAGGCATTTGAGCAACAATTGTCTCCATGAGGATGCCTACGTGCCTAAGATTAATGTCTCACAACAACTAAAGAAAATCGAATATTTTGAATCTCGGAGAAACGACCTTTAATTGATCTATTGTTAGCGGTGGAGGGTGCATACACACAAATAATCACGTTGACACACCAGTCCCCGTTAGATCACCGTAGTTAAGCGACGTTGAACCTGGTCAGTACTAAAATGGGTGACTATTTGGGAATACCAGGTGATGTATGTGCTCTCCGCTTATCTCGGCATTGTTTTAAGACGTCCTTGACTTCTCCTTGCCACTGCATTCAAGCAGTGCTGATTCAGGAGATGTGTGGTTAGAATTGCGCAACTTCACAATTCAATTACACACGCAGCCACTCTTACAGGAGGTATCCATTGTCTCTCGGGACTAGACAGAGACCATGATGATGATAAGGGGTGCGCTCTGATCTACGGACATCTGGGGCCTTAGTCCCATAATTTAAATCGATCTGAATTTATTTTATTACACCTGCTGTTTGCGCTAAAGGATCCAACCTCTCTCGCCCCCTCTCTCTTGAGTCATGTGACATCACGTCTGCTTTTGGCTACAACAGGTTGAAGTGAAATTTGCGTGTAAACTCCCTGACCCAATGACCCCGATTTTCATGTGTACGTGTGAACGTATCTTTTACTATTTCATATAAGTTTATAGAAAACAACATCAACAATCGTAATTGTTTACAATAACGTATTTTGTACAGGAACACAAACCGAGAAATAAGAAATTAGAACAAGAATGGATAGCTCTTCGTTTAGCAATAAAATAATTATTGTTCTCAGAAATATTACTATTTATGTAATCAGTTTTCTATGTATCTGTTTAATAGTTGAGTCAATATCTTACAGGCAAATATTCCCACTCAAAACCCACAATGTTCTTTAATTAAAGTTAAGCTTGAGACCAGAAATTACTAACAATGTATATCTTTTCAGTCGATTGCAGTGTCATTTGATTGTGTTTTTGCCTTGGCATCTTCGTAGCATCGGCGAAAGTAGTACCAGGAACACCAGTAAACCATTCCACTTTGTAAAATTATCACTAGTATAACAATAACAATAGAAAAAATAAGCTAACAAAATATAATTTATTTATCTAGATTAGTAAACTTAACTGACAGAAAAGGGAGGCAATAACACATGTTAATTTACTCTTCGATTGTAACTAAGTAGATGTTGTTTCTACTAAAAGTTTTTCATTGGAGGTTTTCCAGTTTACACACGTCACTACTTTGTCAAAACAATTAGAGAGTCCTTAAAAACGCCCCCAATAAATGTACTATGTGTTGACGCGTTCTGTATACATGTCTTATGCAACATACATTTCCATATAGATCTCGCTTTTAAGACTATATATTTAAAATTGGTTAGAAGTACATTGAATCGTTTGTATTTCTGTTGCAGTGTTGTAACTGATTTTATAACAAAACAGAAAGGTTCGCAAGAAGATTTATTACATTTTTACGAGAAAAAGGTGAGGAGAAATAAGAAATAGGATAAAAAATAAATAGCAATCAGTTCAACTTTAAAACGACTGAGTGTTGTCAGTAAGACAACTGCTGCTACTACTACTACTCGTAGAGGTATTTAGTGTCGTCAGAATTTGTATGCCTTTGTTCGTCAGACGAGTCCAAATATTAAAAAGAAATACTGTCTCTTAACACAAAGTGCCCTTAACTTATAGTTTACGTTTAGACATGATGAAGAAAAACATATTTATGGATCCCGACATTACAAAGATTAAATATGCTGTTAGTCCATTGTAGAGTTATTTGATACTATTTTTATATCGTTACCTCACCAACTTCAGCGAATATGTTCTCAGCACAAACAAGACAACCTTCACACCTTGATTTGAATATTGTGGAGCATGCATTTGATTATAAATTTGAATATTGTGGAGCATGCATTTGATTATAAATTTGAATATTGTGGAGCATGCATTTGATTATAAATTTGAATATTGTGGAGCATGCATTTGATTATAAATTTGAATATTGTGGAGCATGCATTTGATTATAAATTTGATTATTGTGGAGCATGCATTTGATTATAAATTTGAATATTGTGGAGCATGCATTTGATTATAAATTTGAATATTGTGGAGCATGCATTTGATTATAAATTTGAATATTGTGGAGCATGCATTTGATTATAAATTTGAATATTGTGGAGCATGCATTTGATTATAAATTTGAATATTGTGGAGCATGCATTTGATTATAAATTTGAATATTGTGGAGCATGCATTTGATTATAAATTTGAATATTGTGGAGCATGCATTTGATTATAAATTTGAATATTGTGGAGCATGCATTTGATTATAAATTTGAATATTGTGGAGCATGCATTTGATTATAAATTTGAATATTGTGGAGCATGCATTTGATTATAAATTTGAATATTGTGGAGCATGCATTTGATTATAAATTTGAATATTGTGGAGCATGCATTTGATTATAAATTTGAATATTGTGGAGCATGCATTTGATTATAAATTTGAATATTGTGGAGCATGCATTTGATTATAAATTTGAATATTGTGGAGCATGCATTTGATTATAAATTTGAATATTGTGGAGCATGCATTTGATTATAAATTTGAATATTGTGGAGCATGCATTTGATTATAAATTTGAATATTGTGGAGCATGCATTTGATTATAAATTTGAATATTGTGGAGCATGCATTTGATTATAAATTTGAATATTGTGGAGCATGCATTTGATTATAAATTTGAATATTGTGGAGCATGCATTTGATTATAAATTTGAATATTGTGGAGCATGCATTTGATTATAAATTTGAATATTGTGGAGCATGCATTTGATTATAAATTTGAATATTGTGGAGCATGCATTTGATTATAAATTTGAATATTGTGGAGCATGCATTTGATTATAAATTTGAATATTGTGGAGCATGCATTTGATTATAAATTTGAATATTGTGGAGCATGCATTTGATTATAAATTTGAATATTGTGGAGCATGCATTTGATTATAAATTTGATTATTGTGGAGCATGCATTTGATTATCAATTTGATTATTGTGGAGCATGCATTTGATTATAAATTTGAATATTGTGGAGCATGCATTTGATTATAAATTTGATTATTGTGGAGCATGCATTTGATTATCAATTTGATTATTGTGGAGCATGCATTTGATTATCAATTTGAATATTGTGGAGCATGCATTTGATTATAAATTTGATTATTGTGGAGCATGCATTTGATTATCAATTTGATTATTGTGGAGCATGCATTTGATTATAAATTTGAATATTGTGGAGCATGCATTTGATTATAAATTATATTATTGTGGAGCATGCATTAAAGAAAACAAGAGCAGCTCTCTTCAAAAAGCTCTCACTAACGTCGTTTATTTGGACGTGGTCTAGTTTATACAGGGAACTATTTTGTCGAAGCAAGTAGAGAGTTCATAAAACCACCTGCATCAACCGACACTAGGATAGATACCTATTATTGACGGGTTCTGTAAATATGCTTTTTGAAGCATAGTTCACCGTAGATGTCGCATTTGGAGTCATGCAATTAAAAATGTCTAGGCGCATATTAAATCGTTAACGATACTTTTCACCGTGTTATAACTGAGGTTATCTAAACGAAATTAACGTACGGAATGATCAACAATAAGGTTTATTGTGTTTAGTACATGAAAACATAACGAGAGCTAAGAAATATAAGACATAATTAATAGACTTAGTTTAGCCGTGAAGCAGATATATGTTGTCAGCAAGAGTAGTACTACTACTACTACTACTACTACTACTACTACTAATACTAATACTACTACCACCATTTTGTATAGTGTTTATTTGCATGCTTTTGCTCGTCAGATGAGTCCACATTTTCTCACAACCCAGAGTTAATTCACATCATCGTTTAAGGTGAGATTGACCAAATGAGTAAATCAAAATATATTTAACTAGCAGGACCCGTGTCTCAGCGTTGCCCGGGGAAATATAACAGCATGATTTTAATTTTTAAGTTAAATAAATAGATTCAGAAAATAAATCATTTCACTGGAAGTAATTTAAGTAATTAAAATAGGATTGATGTTTTACCTTCTGGTGCCAATATGTATAGACATTGTGGAGAGCCAACCCTTGAACATCCTACATAAAACTGCCCATGGCTAAAGCAAGGTGAAGTCAAGTTTAGACCAACCACTGCCAATGATTGTCCTTGGGACTTGTTAATTGTCATGGCAAAACACAATTTAACTGGGAACTGAAGCTTTTTAAATTTTATTGCAGAATCCGACGGAATAATGGGTATTCTGGGAAGGAATGTCAGTTTGCTCCTTGCCACACCAGTTAGTATTACAGCTTCTATCACATGAGGTTTCATGCGTTTAACACACAGTCTCGTTCCATTACATAGCCTTGGAACATCAAGATTCCGGAGTAACATAATTGGGCATCCAGCTTTCAGCTTTAATTTGTGTGTTGGCATACCAAGCAATTCTAATGAATTTAAAAATTCTGTAGGGTATTGTACAGCCTGGTCGTCATCGAGAGTAGAATCCACAGAAGTGAAAGTTTGTTTATCACCTGGAATTTCATCAAGCAGTTGTTGATTGATGACATGTACCATGTCATTTTCAGTAGCTAGAATTGCTCTCTCCGTTAGCCATTCAGGATGCACATAGTTTTCGGCTATATTTGGATAAACTTTGCTACTAAGTTCTGTGAGTGATGAAACAATTGAGCCAATACCTGGAGTAATAACAATCTTGCCATTGTTGGTTGTTGCAAGCTTGCCATCACCTATTTTTAGCAGGAGGGAGGCAAACTCACCAGCCATTTGGTCACTATTGAGATGTACACGCATGTTTGTAAATAACGTTACAGTCTTAATGTACTTCCACAAATATGACAATTTAATGCAAGCATTAAGCTCGTCAGCGGGACTTCCACGTGGAACAAGTGAAATTGATTTGGATGCACGGTGCATACCCTGCCCAAAACTTCTGTTTTTTTAACGCACGGATAGCCTGGAACTGGCTTACCCTGTAATCGTTGCTTGAAGACCTTAGTTTTTGTGTCCCAGGTATAATAAAGTGGAACTTCTGAGTACAAAAGTGTACATGCAAAGAAATCTGTTTGACACAATTTGAAGAAAGCTGTTAGAGTGGTTGAAGTTGGATTTGCAACTCTATCTGCCGCAGTACTTTCAGTAAAGTATATCCGCTGTCCATTTTCTAGATGAACTGATAGGTGAATAACTGGGGGATGATGTATATGTATGTGAAAGTTAAGTATTCTCCAAATGGTTTCATTGGTTGATATGTTACGTTCCGTTTCGTACTCTTAACTTCATCATGAGCATTAATTTCAATTGTGAAGGTATCTTGATCACTACCTTTATTTACATATTTACAAATGTATTTTATTGATTTCACGCTGTTGCAATATTCAACATTGATATGTGCATCAAAAATCTTACAAAGCAGTTTATTATGTGGTTCAATGCATCGGTTGTCTACAGGAACTGTTATGTTGCCAGGTAGGGTAACTGTCGTCTCAAAACCTCCAGCTAAAGGAGATAGTTGTCGATATTGTGGGTAGCCATTTGTATCGGATTGAGTTTCACTCAAGAAGTGTCTGGGATATCTCTTACTGCAGTGTCCATCTTTGAGATAGAGTGAACATCTGTTTATGTTTCCACATGGTCCATGAATCATATGGTGCCTAATGATATCATGTAAAAGATGCCACTGGATCCGGAATTTCCACACTGATAACTTAATCTATGTCAGAGGATCTCAATTTTTGTTGCACCTCCATTATGCTCCATCGCCATCTGAAATTGTTGGATATATACATTTTCTCTGTGAAGCATGCTTTGCAATGCAAGAACAATATTTAATTTAGTGTTTGAGAAAGAGTTATATCTAATCGGCCCATACATTTGCTCGCCAGAAGGTGAATCGTAACATAAAACGGGCAGCACTTTTCACGGCCACCATCGTCCGCCACCAGGCATTTGGCTGATGTGACTCAATCGCAGTCATTTAAAAATAGAGAATAGTGTTTATTATTATAAATAATCATATAATAGGCAATTCCCCCCTCCCAATACATGTTATTTTGTTTCGGTTTAGTTTTATTTGTTTTACTTTTCGAAATAGTAGAAGTAACGTTGATGGATTTTCCGCACATTCCTGAGTCTTCTGTCGATTTAAATATATTGTACAATTCGGTGTTTTATGCCCCCCTCCCTCGAATACAATATTTTTCTTTTCGGTTTATTTATATTTTGTTACTTTTCAAAACAGATCCACCACATCAACCTATCAATCCCGCCACACCCCACTGCTAGGCATTTGACTCATGTCACTCAATCGCAGTCAATTAAAAAATAGCGAATAGTCTTCCTTATTGAGAATAATCATATAATGGTCATTTTATTTCTCCCCGACCATCCGAATACAATTTGTAATGCTCTGCAGGTTACATTAATTATGTGTGTGTTTCAGTGGTGCTCATTTTCCATTTGTCTTTTCAGCCAAAGAAAATTGAATTTCTATACAAAGATAGTGTGGGGTGGGGTGATTTTAATGGGACTCTGTAGGCCTATTTAATAAATCGCTGAGATTTCAATTCTCCCCCCCCCCAACATTGGATTAAAAAAAATGCAAATTTTCTCAAAGTATTTAACGTTGAGGGAACTTTTCACAAGGAAGCAATTGTTAGTGTAATTTATTTATTAATAATTTATAAAAATAATAATATTTATTTTTATTGTATGAAATAAACTGTATCAAAATAGTGAACAGTTATTTTGAAAATGAAAAGTTATCATTTAAATGAATAGCCATTAAAAGAATGGGAAAAATACGTGCGAAGGAAGAAGTAGGTAATGTCATTTGGCTAATCTATAACCTTCTTTTTTTGCCGAACGTATTACGTTGGGTCAAATTCTGTAGAAGTAAAGTTTTTTGTTTTTCTTTTAGTAAGTAAAAAGCGTAATTGTTTTATCTTATTTTTTATAGTTGGAAGTTTTCATGTTTGTTATTATGTAATCGCTGTCCTTTAAGTGTAATAATGAGAAAAACGTAAAGGAAAAATGTATCTTTTCGGTTTGTTTATGTTTGGTTTATTTTATCAAAGTATTTACCGGTTAGGGAAGTTTTCCCAAAGAAGCAATTGTTATTGTATTTTAGTTAGTAATAATTTATAAAAATAATATTTGTTTTTTTTTATTGTACGAATTAAAAGTTTCTCAAAATAGTCAACAGTTATTTTTGGAAATGAACAATTATCATTTAAATGAATAGACATTAAAAGAATGGGAAGAATCCGTGCGAAGCAAGAATTTGGGAATGTAATTCGGTTATTCTGTAACCGTGTTTTTTTTCTTAACGTAATCCGTTGGTTTTTTTTTTCGTAAAGTATTACGGTGGGTCAAAATCGGTATAAGTAAATTTATTTGTTGTGTTTTAGTATGGAAAACGTAATTTTTTTATATTATTTTTTAGAGATGAAATGTAATATATTTGTTATTATGTAATTGGTGTCGTTTATGTAAACTAATGTGAAAAACGTAAAGAATAAATGTATGTAATCGGTTTGTTTATGTTTTGTTTATTTTCTCTAAGTATTTAACGGTGATGGAAGTTATCCCAAAAAAGCAATTGTTATTGTATTTTATTTAATAATAATTTATAAAAGTAATATTTGTTTAATTATTGTAGGAATTACAAATTTTTCAGAATAGTGAACAGTTATTTTTTAAATGTTAAGGTATAATGTAAATGAATAGCCATTAAAAGAATGGGGGAAATCCGTGTGTAGTAAGAATTAGGGAATGTTAATCGGTTAATCTGTAACAGTTTGTTTTTTTCTTAACGTATTCCGTTGGTTCAAATTGTGTAGAAGTTTTTTTTTTAAGTAAGTAAATCGTAATGTTGTTTATGGTAGATGTATAATGTAAATAGCAGAACAGGAACGGCGTATTACCTGAAGTAGTCGTAGGTCCGTAAGGGAAATCGGCATAACTGTTTAAGCGTAGTGAATTGCGCCGGCGTTTCGTGAACTGTATACGCTGTTCGAGGCTGAGAGTATGAGATTGCATAATAGTATTTAACGGAAGTGACGTAGGCACATGTATTGAAGGGAGCGTTTGTTATATTTTCTGTGCAACGTATGCTACTGTGTTGTAATAAATAAATAAAACATATATGCTAAATAATAAGAAATAAATAAAACATATATGCTAAATAATAAGAACAAAATAAAACATATTATATGCTAAATAATAAGAAATAAATAAAACATATTATATGCTAAATAATAAGAAATAAATAAAACATATTATATGCTAAATAATAAGAAATAAACAAAACATATTATATGCTAAATAATAAGAAATAAATAAAACGTATTATATGCTAAATAATAAGAAATAAACAAAACATATTATATGCTAAATAATAAGAAATAAACAAAACATATGATATGCTAAATAATAAGAAATAAATAAAACATATTATATGCTAAATAATAAGAAATAAACAAAACATATTATATGCTAAATAATAAGAAATAAACAAAACATATTATATGCTAAATAATAAGAAATAAACAAAACATATTATATGCTAAATAATAAGAAATAAATAAAACATATGATATGCTAAATAATAAGAAATAAATAAAACAAGATTGATAGATCTTCGTCTAGCAATAAAAATACTAACTAGTTTTGCCCAGTTGTTAAACGAGCCGAGGTCCGTTTGCAGAATAATTATGCCAACCTAACGGCTGACATGAATCACCTGAACGTACTTTGTCAGCAGGACATATGTCCAAGCTTGCACTTAACATGTGCACATTCCCAAGCATCACAACCTCCGTCCGCAGTGAGTAATAACTTATTGCCAATAACTTGAATGACCACACAAGATAATGCTGTCAGGTTATTCTCGATTATTTTTGTACCCAGCCCCTTTTCAGCCCGGGTTATTTGACTATCCGAACCAATTGGCAATACTGATGTAAGAAGGAAGGGAATATCAACTGTTGTCAGCCATAGACCTATTACTATTAAATGTAATAATTATGTGTATGCCTTTGTTCATCAGACGAGTCTACATGTTCTCGGCAGAAATATTCTTCCACATAACACTACGTATCTAAGTCTGTGAAAACTCAGGGCAATGCCAAGAGATGCATGTGTCAGAATTAATAACAATGTTGTACATCGAATCCAGATGTGGTTCGACGATAAAAGAAAATATGTTGGATATTCAACTCTCTCTTCTATCTCACTTGACAAAAAACAAACAATATTTCCATGAACAAAGTTTATTTCCTAGATTACCCCATCTGTGGAACAATATACTACGAGTCTGCTTCCAAACCGACTACAGCATGATCGCCTTTAAATTTAATATGAACCAACACTTGCTGAGCCCTCCTCTTTGACAATCAATTCCTCTTAATGTCTTGGAGGCAATCATTGTCTAAATGACAATCTCTTTAACCTTATCCTCGAGTGACCTCCGGGCCTTGAAAAGTGTACAAAAGGGACTAAAACTTACTTGACAGCTCGGGAATAAACTGGAGTTTATTTGCACCAAATATGTTTTCATTACCACAATGATTATCAATTCTATGAACGATTCGATGGGTGGGTAGCATTTTATTTAAGTTCTCATGTATCAACAATTTTTTAACAAGATAAAATGTTGGAAAAAGAACATAGTCATGGCATGGATTAACTGCAAAAAAGCATACGACAGAATCCATCAAGTATAGATAATTGAATGCTTAAAGATGTACAAGATATCCGACAAGACTATAAATGTCATTAAGAAAGAAATGGGAACATATCAACTAGAACAAACAGCTGGAAAAAACGTCTGCCAGGGATAAGCATACATAAAGGCCTCTTCTTAGGAGACTCTTGATCACCACTACTGTTTATCATAGCCATGATGCCAAATACCTACATAACAAAGAATACACCACCTTATGTACATTCACGACTTGAAGCTATTTTCAAAAAGTAAAAGATTGGAATAAAGTAATTGGGAAGAACAAGGACACTCTAAGAAATAAAACTAGATATTAAAAACCTTGTTAAAGGAATGAGCACCTCCACAGTATCACTGGTAATATATTCTGGACCATTCATAGATCAAACGAAGAACTTCGGCATCCTGACCAGAAGACTAGGTAACTAATGATAATGTATAATGCAGTACACCCGAGAGATGGCACTGACCAATTCTACATGGGAAATAAGGAAAGCGGAAGAAGACTGTAAGAAAAAGAAACTATGTTGAAGACACAACACAGACTTGAAACAATACATAACTCTGAACACAGAAAGACTGATCACCGCTGCAAGAGACACCGTCAAAATGAACAATACAGGAAACTGCGAAAAAAGACACAAATAGAAAGGAAAAGAAAAGTGGTAAGAGAAACAGTAACATGAGAAATTCATATAAATAACAAGATCTAGGTATTGCTAAGCCACAGAAAACTTGAACAGAGTAACGGGATCGCTACTGACAACTGCACAGAACAATGCGATGAGAACTAACTACATTAAAGGAAACATAGATACGCCCCAGGAAAACAGTAAAGAGAAAAAAACGGTGACTCACATAATTAATGAATGTAGGAAACTAGCCCTAAAGGAATATAAGAACAGATACGACTCTATGGGAAAAGAAGTGCACTGTAAACTATGCAAGCGACTAGATTTTGAATATGCAAGCGAATGGTATATACACAAACCGGAGACAGTACTTGAAAACGAAACCACAAACTCCTATGGACATGGAAGTTACAACAGAGTAACTCATTCATGCAAGGAGACCGGACGTCAAAATAAGTAACAAGAAGAAAGGAAACTGCCAAATGTCAGATTTTACCGTCACAGCAGGGCACAGGGTAAAGATCAAAGAGACCGAAAAAAGATGGAAATACACTGGGCTTGCAAGAGAACGGAAGTGGATATGCAGCATGAAGAAAGTCAATAGAACACCGATAATTGTAAGAGCACTAGGAACAGTCCCGAAAATCTGGGAAAAAAGACAAGAATAAATTAAAATTAAGTGTGAGACTGAGACTATTAAACGCATGGCAATGATAGAAAACAGCTGATAGCTAAAGAAAAATCCTTGAATGCAGAAACCAACGCACATAAACTACAAACATTAACTAGCCGCATTGAAACTCGAATATTAAAAAAATAGATGGAAGAAGCGCCACATTAAACCAAAGGAACTGAAACTGCAAACAATCTTATTAAATATCCCTCGCTCAAAAGGCATGAGCTTCAGCTGATACCACAACAATAGCTGTGAAGGGTCAATGATGATTAAAACCGCGAGGACGTAGAGCACTAACCAGACATCCACTGGAAGAGTGTGGAGAATACTAGGACCTTTGAGGAGGCTTATTGCCCCACGAATCCCAGTGAAGACCAATGCTTGTTACAAGCGAGAAATATAATGAAAGTTGTTATTGCGATAACGCAAAGTAATTTACAAGCTTATCGAAGGAGGAGGAGAGTACTGGGAATTTGGAGAGATTTGTTGTCACCCAGACGCAAAGGAACACCACCGGTAATTATCAATAAGTAATATCTGATCATGACTAGTATGTGAACTCCTGTGAGTACAAAATTAATAACATGAATTATCTCGTTTGAATTCCACAATACTTCTCTATCAATCTGTATAATTTACTGTTAATGATAAAATCCATTTTGAAATATTAAGTGTCTGTCAGAGTCGAGACTATTCATAAAAAATGACCTTTTATACTTCAGTAAAACTTATTGGCATTGTCAGCTAAATATTCTTTTAAAAAATAAAACAGAATGTGTTCTTCTTTTATTTATTTAAAATTGTAGCAATTTAATTGTGTATAAAATAATAAATAGTCTCTGTTATCCCACCAGAAATATAATTGTCAGCTAAATATTCTTTTAAAAAATAAAACAGAATGTGTTTCTTCTTTTATTTATTTAAAATTGTAGCAATTTAATTGTGTATAAAATAATAAATAGTCTCTGTTATCCCACCAGAAATATAATTGTCAGCTAAATATTCTTTTAAAAAATAAAACAGAATGTGTTTCTTCTTTTATTTATTTAAAATTGTAGCAATTTAATTGTGTATAAAATAATAAATAGTCTCTGTTATCCCACCAGAAATATAATTGTCAGCTAAATATTCTTTTAAAAAATAAAACAGAATGTGTTTCTTCTTTTATTTATTTAAAATTGTAGCACCTTAATTGTGTATAAAATAATAAATAGTCTCTGTTATCCCATCAGAAATATAATTGTCAGCTAAATATTCTTTAAATCAATAAAAGTGATGTCAAATATTGAAATGTATTTATTTAAAACTGTATTGTTATAGTTAACGGGGCGATATAATTTGATCTTTGAACAATTAATTCTAAAATATTTAAATTCGAAAGTTTTACCTTGCGACACGAAGTTTATCAACAATCACTAGTTTTGCTGATCGGACTATCTTACTTTTTTGTTTGACATGTGATAATATTAGTACGAACAGGAAGTGGCTTAGCGTATTATAATATACATGATAATGGGGAGGGGAGGAGGAGGACAATCTTTAATAAAGCACTGTGTAAATAAAGTAGACTATTTAAGACTTTAGAAAAAAGAATTCCACGTATTCTCAACAAAGATGGCTTGCCTATTTACGATTTGAACATCTAAGAGATGCTGCCGTAGGTCCAGTAGATGTCGTTTTCCTGTGTACTTTGCCTTTAATAGTTATGTACGGGCTTACCTGTCCAAGATGGCGGTTTCTCATTATTTATGACATTCGTTCCTTTAGAGTTACTAGGAGGTCAGTCATTATTCAACAACAGCGCACTAATGAACCAGCATCTTATTTGGATATGTGATTTGATTTGTCTTTGAAACGGAACTCCAGTGTCGATGAACAACGTGCTGTTCTTTCTTCTCATTTATTTATTATACATATAAGTCTTAACATTGTGTGTCGTCCGGTGCGGATTTCGATTGTAGTGCTTTCTTCTTTCATCATTTAATCACATTTGCATAAGATTAGTATTTTATTTATTCGTTCATTTTTGCTATTTAAAATGGATATTCAAATATATTGATTTATATGAAATCTGGAAGACCCAGCAGTGCCCGAAAAACCCTATGAATTCAAGGTCACGCCAAAAAAAACCTATGAACTTTTTATTCTAATTTTTAAATGTTATAATATTCATTTTTTAAGCTGAGACAAAATGATATTTCAAACTTAAGAGGTACAAATGAACGAACATGAGGTTTCAAACTTAAGCGTGAGAGGCTCACGAAATACTATTCCAAATTAAAATGTGACGGACAGAAAATATTTTCCATTTTAAACGTAAACTTTACATACCAACAAACGTATATATTTCTTCTAGAAAAGTGTGAACTCGTCTACAAAAAGATGCGTTAATTTAATCGGCGCGTTTCTTCAATGAACATTCTATTTCAAACAGAGACATAAGAGTCTACCCGACGAACAAGTGAAGTATAATTGTGACGTTCTTGTCGCTAGTCATATTTCCTATTCGAATGAGCGGTTGGTCATTGTCTTGAGCTCACTTTGTTATTAGATCCTAGAGACCCTGTAGTCTGTTGCCTGTCTAAACGGGTAATAAACGTCGCATTATGCATAATTCATTAATTTTATCCAAAGAATTAAGTATATTGACATTGAGACGAGGAGATATCGCTGCTGAAAATTGAACACTTCATAAAAACTGTGCATTAATGCTCTTATAAAAAATATTATTTATTTTCTTACTGCATTCCGAAAATTAACTAACTTTTACATCGTCCGCGTTGGGAGGGCGCCACGTTTCTCTTGCGACGAAATAGCGAAGTTAAGAACCAATCGGTCTCACATCCCATCTGGCACTTGCTTTTCAAAGATGTAGGTTGGGGCGTTACTCTAGCATTAGCTTTCTAGTACTTGAGTTATTTTGACAAGTTCTGACTGCCAGTATTAGTATTAGCCAACGCGACACCCTTTAAATCGAGCATGACTATGGTTTCTTTGATAAAATAGTGCTATCTCTATCATCCCTAAGTTTTGCACAAGCCGTGGAAAAAATACGTCTCTCATTGCCTTGTGCCACATAAAGCCTCTTATTGAAATTCTAGGATGTAGATTAAAGGGACGGAATTTACTAAAAAATACTTTGTCGTCCTGCACACTGTGCATAACACTTTCTTATTCTTATACTTGTATATTGATGCCATTCAATTTTGCCGACGTGGTCCAAGGATTCACCTTGACTCACGTGGTGCCAGTACAATTACAATCATTTATACATTTGTTACTAAATCATGGTGTTTTACCCCTTCCTTCTGAGGCATGTATAATTACCTTTGTATAATACTGCTACAAGTCTTTAAATTATTATAACGATTTATATTATTTTTCGCATTTACTATAAGTTTTAAGGTATCAATAACATGAGGTAAAATGTCGTATTTGCTTTTTTATCGATTGCAATAATGTTGTATCGGCTTTGATAAAAACGTTCTGTACTTATCAAACAACTCTGGTAAGTTTGCTTTCAGAATATATATATATATATATATATATATATATATATATATATATATATATATGTATATATAGTCTTGGAAGTTTCTCAACCATTAAAACTATATAAATTTTCTTTTTTAAACCTTAAGTCCCAAGTCGTTCAGTTGAAAATCACTCATGTAAGTCAATTTAACTTTTACAGTTATTATATTAGTTTGCTTCACACATTATTTAACGGATCATCAGTTGTTTACCATGAAAAACTGTTTCGGGAATGTAAAAACAAGACATTATTCAATTTCATGGCTTCCCAGCAGAGTTGATCAGACCCAACTTCCCTTAAAAGACAAAAACATATGCGAAAGGAAGAGTGAGGGTAATCCGATGTAATGGGAAATGAAAAAGGAAAAATCAAAAAATGTTTTTTTTTTATTTATTCATCAACGTTTCGTCATTATTTGTAAGATTTCCTCAGGATGATAAATTTAAGAAAAATCTCATGCAACTGCATGAGAATATTCGGTTGACATGGTGAGTTAATGAGAAGAAGTAGTAGCCACTACTGGGAGCGCAGGACCGATGTCTGGGATGCGAAAAGTCGGTGGCGAGGGATGAAATTAATGTGGATGGCTGTGAGTGAAAAAGTGGAGTTGGTGGAAGTGAATGAAATTAATGTGGATGGCTGTGAGTGAAAAAGTGAAGGGGGTGGAAGTGAATGAAATTAATGTGGATGGCTGTGAGTAAAAAGT
>OY744531.1:90778075-90835575 GCA_963556195.1 Sepiola atlantica | reverse complement strand
GCACCTGTGTCTTCGCGTACAAACTCAGCCACACCTCTTTCGCATATATATATATATATATATATATATATATATATATATATATATATATATATATATATATATATTCTCTATTTTTTATTTTTTCTTATCTTTCTGTTTTTGCTGGAGATGGGTCATCCTACCGGATGCCAGACGTTCACCGGCTATTTCAGATACTCCAGCCTAGAGATCTTTTTAAGATTCTAACCGGCCCTTTAAGTGCAATTGTTTGTATTTCTGTTGCACTCGGTTCACCGGGTGTACTCACCAGATAGCTTTTGAAATTCTTTTTCATTAGTCCTGTTGCTCCTATAATTACTGGTATGATGGAGATTTTCCTAAGATTCCAGTTTTTTTTTCATGTCGTACATAAGACCTTGGTATTTCATAATCTTTCCCCTTTCTTCTCTGGTCAATCCTACATCATTAGGGACACTGACTTCAACTAGGGTTGTTACTTTCTCCCTTTTGTCCCATATTACGATGTAAGGTTTAACAGCTCCGTTTTCTAGATATGTAGCTATAGGGATTGCATAGTCATAGTGGATGGTGTATGAATTATTTCCAACTGTTCTTTCTGGTGTATGCTCCCAGGACTTGCTGCTACACTGGATATTCAACTTTTTACAAATAGTACACGTATATAAATAATGGTGTGTTAAATTCAAGTGGGCAAGTATTTATTCATTTATGATGGGCACATTTTTGATAATTCAATGTAAGTTGACGATTGTTTAGCGCACAAACAAACAACCGAGAACAAATATATAATTAGCATCACTATTCGGCTGAATTCGATGTGTACTTATTAGGAAAGGTGTTACCCTGTTTCGTGCAAACAATACTGCAAGATATCTTGTTTCTTATTAGTTAAATTATCCTTGGATGGTATTATATAATAAGATTCAAGTGTGCACAGACTACATCTTTCGTACCTTAGCAGGGGTGTATTTATTTACTTTCCATAGTATAGAACAGTTTTTCTTAAATTAGACGTTATGTTTCCGAAACCCTGTAACACACTTAGTTTATGAGATAGGATTTTCTCTAAAATCCAAGTTAAATCTTATTTTTAAATATAATGGTTTCAATATCGACTCTTGACATTGTACTTAGCGGGTCCAATATGTGTCTTAATACTACTTATCTCTACAATGTTGCATCCATACACGATATTAGAAGTAAGAAAGAGGCTATGTATCTACATTTATACAATTACATTCAGGTTTAACTGCAGGTTTAAGTTTTTATTAAATTAGCCATATCTTACTTTACGGTTTAGATTAGTATTATAAGAAACTATACTAATTAAGTGTACGCTAATCAATGTGGAAAAGTTAACTTTAACTGTAATGTATATATATATATATATATATATATATATATATATATATATATATATATATATGTGTGTGTGTGTATATAGTAATCCACATACAGACTTTCAACCAGATCTTCAATGCATTTAAAGAAGCACCTTCCTGAAGTCGTCATCGTAAATCTAATCACTTGGCCATTATCTGTCTGCTGCTGAAAATAAGCGTACTCACAATAATAAACGTTGTCAAATACCGAATTCTCCATTTCGTTATTGTTGAGTTAAGTCTAACCACACTGAAGAGCTTTGAAGCGAAGAATATAGTTATATAGAGAACTCATTGGGGGATGAACAAACACTATAAAATATCCATTGTTTAGTACATCATTTTGAAGAATTAAATATTAACAACAGACTCTTATGATTGTTTCCGAGACAATAGATTTTTATTTATATTATCTCTTTTTCAGCACATATACAAAGAACGCCACGAATTTCTAGTCAACAAAAGTAAACAACACTTTTTGATGCACCAGATACATGGTTAGTAGAGAAAAAGGGTTGACACATATATATATATATATATATATATATATATATATATAACCAACGCATTTGCATTCATCAACACATATATAGTGGAGGAAATAGGGCGACATATCAACTTTTAAATTTTCACTACAAAATACAAATATAAATTCAGACACACACACACAATATATATATATATATATATATATATATATATATATATATATATATATATATATACAACTTAAAAAGAAAAAAGTCGAACCAACATATTAAGCCGTTTGTACTTTTATTTATTTCGTCCCACAATGTAGTCATCATTTTCGAGGCCTTATTAATGTATCTGATGACTCACATTCAGGGACGAAATAATTTATAATAAACATGAGTAATATGTTTGTGTGTGTTTTTCTTTTTAACTTTATTCATGCTCAGTAGTGTATTGAGCTCTCTTACTCAAGATCTCCTACCAAAACACTCCACCTTTCACGGATCCAACATACTAAACACACACACACACACACACACACACATATATATATATATATATATATATATATATATATATATATATATATATATACAACAAATACGAAAGAGAATTTCATTTTATAGTAACTTTACCGGCATTAATTTATTTGCATATTTTAAGTATATCAGATATCTAATTACGATAAGCCTGATCTCAATTGGACCAGGCAAACTAAAATGCCTCTGATCTGTTCTTTCACTTTGATCATTGCTTGTTCTATTCATTCTAAATTAATAGAAATTAATTGTGCATTTCAAATCATTCTAATACAATTTTGATCCGTAATAAAAATCCGTAATACAAATGATGGTTGAGTTTACTAATGGATTCCACTACAGAGAAAAACCTGCTCAAATTCTATCGAAGCATAAGTTAAAATTCAAATTAAAATGAAAGCCTAAGTATAAGCATAAAACTGCTGTCGTTATAAAGTTAAGAGTGTTTATATGTTTATAAATCTGCATGTACATGGATCTATCCCAAACTAATTAACCTATCATCATACATTTTCTCACACGGCTGATAGACGTAAGGGGTTCAAATGTGGGCTATATTTAGTTTAAATATGTTTAATACAAAGGGGGTCAATTTAGTGGAATACCTTCATGAAAGTCTATATGCATCTGATTTTTGTGAAATTTTAATGTAAGGTATCGGATACAAATAATAAATGCTCGCTGCATTTCTAATTTTTTTAGTAATAAAAGGGTTTTTAGGCGTATAGTAGACATTAAGTGATAAATATTTTCTGGATTTAATTTTTTCATGTTTTTATAGGGATATATAGGGAACAAGCTCTCGTCTGAAAATTCTAAATATTGAATTTGCATTTAATTTTCTTAATAGTTATTGGACACTAATTACGCAATATTTTTTGAATCTCATTTTTTTAAGACCCATCAAGCGAAAGTTTTAAATTTCAGAAATGTTTACTATCAAAATAATGTAATTGACTTGATCAAAAAAGGAATACATATTCTAGACATTAGAATTATTAGCACTATGTTTTAATTTATATCTTAGTAAGGGGACATATAAGTGGTGCACACTGTCCTGTGCGGGGAATTTATTTTACCTAAGATTCTCATTCTACTAGTAATATAATGAATATTTTTAACATTTTTGACATTTACAAAGTAAAGGTAAGGTTTACTTTCGGTTTTGATAAATGGGTAACATCTCATCGAGGCTAAACACATCTCAAAGAAAAGAGTTAAGTAGCTGGATAGACTGACAGTTGAATGGTGATGAATTATGTGAGAGGATTGAAAACGTATACATGCTATCAACTCAAAAAATAGCCGACGCAGAAAAAAAAAAGAATTCTTCTCTTTTGACCGAAACATCGCGTGTACAGCTAAGAGGAAGACATTATTAGTTTTAAATTCGATTTTGACTGTAAAAGAAACACATTAATGGTTGTTTTTATTTTGATTTCCGCTCAGATTTCCCCAACTTCCGGTATAGTAGCAGGTAGCGCGACTTGTATATGTTAGGCTTCTTGATAAAATACAACATCGGATTTGTATGTTGAATATAACTTTTATTTCACCAAAATAGTATTAGTAATTATTCGTCTATGTGTTTTGTACATAGTTTTGATTTTCTTTTTTCACTCAACTGTTGCTTAGGGGGTAGACGATTGCCCTTGACAATATCATTATCGATGGTTAAAATTGTATGCTATTATGAATATATACATACAATATACTCTTACTAGCGTAGTTGAGCTGTGTGTCACTATTTGTACACACACATTATATATATATATATATATATATATATATATATATATATATATATATATATATGATTATTTTTATTTACACATACTTGTACAAAATCCGCGACACCGGCATGTCGATGCTATCGATCAACAGCTATGATAAACTGAGATCTCATCATGCAGAGTTAAAATCCGATGTTAACCTAAGATCATATTTTCTTTCCAAATATGATCTATAGTTAAGATCGGATTTTAACTCTGCCTAATGAGATACCAGTCTATAATAGCTGTTGATCGATAACATCGACATGCCAGTGTCGCGGATTTTGTGCATGTATGTGCAAATAAAAATAATCATATATAAAAGCTCTATTTGATATTGAGCACTTTTTATAAACCCGGTGTAAATTCTTTGAATTACTATCCTGGGGATGTTTTACCTGAATTATTGTTATCATTATAATATATATATATATATATATATATATATATATATATATATATATATATATATATATATATATACATATATATATATATGTGTGTGTGTGGGGGGGTGTAGCATCTATTGCAAGTGTTAGTTAAAAGAAAACAGAAAAGTGCTCAACTGTATGTTCTACAAGAGATAATACAATTATTTTATTTAAATAATATACCACTATACATCAGAGTGTCTGTTTACTATGCCGGGTTTTATCAATCGAGACATTGCAGATAGATTATTGAGTACACGTTGGTATCGTAGGTTTCGAAATCGAGTTTAAGGACGGGACAGCGGACGGATTTTGATGGTTTTCATTGTTTCCATTCCCTCATAAAAAAATATCCGTGTGTCTGAAATGTTGACTGGTCTTTGTTAAAGCGGGGATGATTTTATTTAATGTTCGTTTATTTAAATAGGCGCTTTATTTTATTTAAAGTCCGGTGACTCATTTGTAAACCCGATTGATGTGTTATTAGAGATTGCGCAGCCCTTGCTTCACAATTACACGCGCAGCCAGCCCCTTACAGGGGTGTCCATAATCTCTCTTGACTGAACGGAGGGCTGTGACTTTTTTTGACTGCTCTAGCTTATTGTTACTATCTATATGCAATAGTTTCGTCGATATTAACAATAATTAATTACAGTTATTTAATAAATAAATCAAATAAATGAAAATTATATATATATATATATATATATATATATATATATATATATATATATATATATATATATATATATATATATATATATATATATATATATATATATATATATATATATATATATATATATATATATATATATATATATATATATTATATATATATATATATATATATATATATATATATATATATATATATATATATATATATATATATATATATATATATATACATATATATATATATATATATATATATATATGTATATATATATATATATATATGTATATAATATATATATATATATATATACATATATATATATATATATATATATATGTATATATATATATATATATATGTATATATATATATATATATATATATATATATATATATATATATATATATATATATATATATATATGTATATATATATATATTGTTGAATATAAGAGACAACACATGTCAGGATATCCTTTGGTAGATCCTTTCAATAGTCCGAATCAGGATATTAGTTTCGGAGGGAAATTGGCTGATGAATTTGTCATAGTTTGGATTTGTCTCCCAAGTACTTTCGGACCCATCTTCAGGGGAATGAGGTTAATAAGTACAGGCCATGTGTTAGTATTATAGAGTGTTTTTGGCGGGAATTATGTAATAAGTACAAAACTAAATCTGAAGCTATCAACATTTTAGAATATTATTACTGATATTAAAGTTAATTCTTTTAATTACTTGGGAGACCAATCAAATCTATGGCAAATTCATCAGCCAATTCCCCTCCGAAACTAAGATCCCGTTCCGGCCATTGAAAGGATCTACCAAAGAATATCTAGACATGAGTAGTCTCTTATATTCAACAATACTTGCCTGCAAGAGAAGATGGTGCCTATATATATATATATATATATATATATATATATATATATATATATATAAATTATAACTAAACCTGGTTTAAGGAATGACAGAGGAGAAAAATAAATGTTTTTTATTAACTAAACTGCTCCTTGATTTGAACAACTGAAGATATTGATTTGCTTCCATTTGCAGGTCTAATCAATTTTCATTGATTACCATATATATATATATATGTGAATATATAGAATAAAATGTATATATTATATATGCGTAATACATCTATTATTATACCTTTCTTATGAAATTGTTTGCGTATGTATTATAATTCATTATGTTTTATATAATTCAAAGCGTGCTATTATTAATTGAAACGGCGTCAATATTTACCCCTGTTGTTATCTGCGTGTACACCTGGCGTAAATTGCAAAGTTGTATGTGTGGGCATCGTCACTTTGCTGTCTCTAAATGTGTGTCTTTGATGGCCATATGTATTGTCTTTGTTTCTAGATGAGGTCATCAGAAACCATTAGAAATAATTATACAGTTGATTAAAATCGCAGACATTGTCATAATTAAACGATTGAAGATTCATCATCGTAATTCCCTCTCAAACGTTTGGCCACGTTTGATTGATACATTTGGTCTGCCATAGGCGTGTCGTGTTTGCCAACCACTCTCTTTGGATCCGCCATCACTTCTAGCGAACTCACCGTCAATCTCTATACGTGCCACGTCATCTATCTTGTATTATATTAAATATGGGTTAATCAACGATTGTTTCTATCAGGCTTTGCTATATGTTCTAACAGTGAAAATACATGTTTAAATATTTCTTGTTATTGGGATTGAGTTATATTTGAATCCTTTTTAATTGTTACATCACTGTCTCTTTCTTTCTTTCTTTTCTTTCTTGCTTTCTTTCTTTCTCTCTCTCTATTTCTTTCTGTATGTTGTTTGACCTCCACACCCGCTTTTATTTATACAGTGTCTTCCCACTCTGCCTTCAATCTCTACCCTCTTTCTTTCTCTTTCTCTTTCTCTTACTCGCTTTCTCTCTCTCCTTTACTCTCTCTCTCTCTGTTTATATTAACAATTAAAGATAACAACACGAACCATAAAATAGAAGATTAGAATAGTCCATTATACATTATAGAGTATATCACCACATGTATCAATAATATTTACACCATATGCAGAGAGAGCGAGAGAGAGAGAGAGAGAGGGAGAGAGGGAGAGAGAGAGCAAGAGAGAGAGACGGAGAGAGAGACGGAAAGACAGAGAAAAAAAGAAAATAAGAGAGAAAATGTTGAACGAACAGAAAGACACATTCTGGAATTTGTCCTTTTATTTAAATTAATTTAATTGACGATTTTATTTTTAAAATATGTTTTATAAAAGATATTCCTTGATTGGGTTATTTCTTACAAGTATGAATATTTACTTATTAAATTTATTATTAATATGAAATTCAAAAGAAATAGGTGGTAAATGTTTGTAACAAAAATTAAAGCAAAGAGCCTTTCGAAATATGCCACGTAAATATAGCTATTTAGCTATTTTATATATAATTCATGTAATCTAACTATTTTCAACCTTTTCAAATATATATATATATATATATATATATATATATATATATATATATATGGAGTAAGGTACACGATAATTCATGAACATGAAATGCCGTGGTAAACAAAATGTGTGAAAAATGACAAACGGAAAACAGGTTAAAGTGCAGGAGAAAAACAAAAAACAAGAGATTTGACCAGTTTCGTTCGTGTTGGCGAACATCTTCAGAAAAAGTGAATATTTGGGAAATAAATAAAATTATTTCCAAATCTTCGCTTTTTTAAATACGTTTGCCAACACGAACGAAACCGGTAAAAGCTCTTGTTTTTGTTTTTCTCCTGCACTTTAACCTTTTTTCCGATTGTCATTTTTCACACACACATATATATATATATATATATATATATATATATATATATATATATATATATATATATATATATATATATGTATATATGTACGAAAGTTAGACTCATTTCTCGCACGAAATGTAAAGTCAAAACGGCGCATTCCTAATTAATTAGACTTATTTAATAAACGCACCATCTTTTCATATATCGTTTATATAGATCTGATATCAGATTGGCAGGGTTACCTTATTTGCATATCTGTTTTGAAAGAGTTAGTTTTATTAATTAACTAATATTGTTTTTTAAGTCAATGATATTTTTAAATTTTAATATAACAAATGCTCTTTTTCGCAATGTTGTTTTATGTTCCTTTTATTTAGCGTTTGTATTCTAACGTTTTCTAACATCGTTAACATGTTGTAAACATTGGTCGCTCTCAAGAAAATGTACATTCCAGTGAAAAGACACATTTGTTTCTTCTATCTTTTCTTTTCTTTAGGCGACATTTAAAACATAAATACATGTTTCGAAATTACCAAAATGTTATGGTTTCGTGTTTGAATAAGTGTGTTATTTTAAACTAGTATGGCTACCCAGTATTGCCCGGTGAAAAGTAATTTATTTTTATCAATAATAATTGATTTCTTATAGCTGTCACACGCGAAGTAATGCTTAATGTACACAACCGAAAAAAACTAATCGAAGTGTAACTTGGGAGGGGGAGGCAAAAAAAACGCAAACAACGACAACCCCAAAGGGTAAAATGGGTGAGAGGGAGAGGGGAGATTTTGTTGTGGTTAGGTGTGAAATTTTTGGAAAGTAGGAGTGTTTGACCAGCTGGCTATGTCAGGAATGCGTGGATATAAGTAAGTTAGAAGGAAAGTGTTGAAATGTGCTGAGAATGTGACAGTGAAAGAAGCCATCCACATTAATTTCATTCACCCCCACCCCGCCACTTTTTCACTTACAGCCATCCACATTATTTTCATTCCATGCCACCGACTTCCTTCAACCCGGACCTCGGCCCTGTACTCCCAGTAGTGGCTACTACTTCTCATTAACCCATCATGTCAACCCAATGTCAACCCAATATTTTAAAGTACTTGTATGACATTTTTCTTAAAATTATCATCCTGAGGAAGTCATACAAATAAAGACGAAACGTTGATAAATACATAAAAAAAAACATCTTTTGTTTTTTTCCTTTTTCATTTCCCATATATATATATATATATATATATATATATATATATATATATATATATATATATATATATCAAGTAATGTGTATGCTGTGTTGATAAGTGAATAAGTTTGGGTTGATCAAAAGAAATATAATGATTGGCCTTCTCAAACAAACACTCATTATATTAACGTTCCTTTAAATAGTATTGGTACTCATAGAAAATAGCACAGAAGGTAGCCATCGTTCATATAAAAAATTGCGCTCTAGAGCTGACAGTATTCCCACGGCCAGATCGTCAGTCCACGTCGGTCACCACTTAAACCCCACCGTCGCCTCCCCGTATCCCAATGTATCGTCTGTGATTTTTTAATTTTAAGAAATGCAGATTAAACTGAGATGTTATTTATTATGTTGGCGTTTCATTTGACTTTCTTAGATCATTAATAAATATATACTTTATCTTACCATTGATCCCTTGGGTAATTATTAAATCACTAATAGGTAAACATTGTATGCAAGTGTTTATATTACATTATTCATGTAGTTTTTGTAATCATTATAATTTATTTATGTCCCTGTGGGAATGTCCCATTTCACTAGACTTCTCAATTCAAACTTTACAAAAATAAAGAAAGAACATTGCAAAGAAGATTTGCATTATTAATTATATATTAATATATTCTTTAAAATATTAATCGCTAGTTTAAATAATTTCGCTTACTTACTTTTTACTAGTATTTCTGAATTCATCCAACTCTATCTATAATTATGCTACGCTATTACTGTTCGTTACCGTATCTTGAAAGTTGTTCCAAATTTATATCAGTCTATTAGCAAAAAAAATTTGATAATTGATCTTATATTGTAAAGCGTGTTAAAAAGAAATAACGTTCAGAATAAAATTTTAATTATCAAGATACGACCATAATTATTTGATGTTAATATGCTTCCATGACACCTTTTATACAGCAGTCAGTGCCGACCCAGCGAACGAGACTAGTATGTGTTAAATCTCTCCTATTCACTTTGATGTACATGTCTTTTTAACGCTGACAGTTAATAAATAATACATTAATGCATCAATGATCTGTTTTCGTTCTGTTTGCATTTATATTATAAGAACTAGTAAATATTATAGGTACTCGCTAATATTATAAGTACTAGTAAATATCGTAAGTACTAGTAAATATCATAAGTACTAGTAAATATCATAAGTACTAGTAAATATTATAGGTACAAGTAAATATTATAGATACCAGTAACTATTATAGGTACTCGTGAGTATTATAAGTACTAGTAATTATTATAAGTACTAGTAAATATCGTAAGTACTAGTAAATATCATAAGTACTAGTAAATATTATAGGTACTAGTAAATATTATAGTTACAAGAAAATATGATAGATACACGTAAATATTATAAGTACTAGTAAATATTATAAGTACTAGAAAATATTATAGGTACTAGTAAACATTACAGGTACTAGTAAATATTATAGGTACAAGTAAATATTATAGGTTCTAGTAAATATTATAAGTACTAGTAAATATTATACCTACTAGTAAATATTAGAGGTACTAGTAAATATTATAGGTACTAGTAAATATTATTAGGTACTAGTAAATATTATAGATACTACTAAATATTATAGGTACTAGTAAATATTATAGGTTCTAGTAAATATGAAAAGTACTAGTAAATATTATAGGTACTAGTAAATATTATTAGGTACTAGTAAATATTATAGATACTACTGAATATTATAGGTACTAGTAAATATTATAGGTTCTAGTAAATAGTATAAGTTCTAGTAAATATTATAGGTACAAGTAAATATTATAGGTACTAGTAAATATTATAGGTTCTAGTAAATATGAAAAGTACTAGTAAATATTATAGGTTCTAGTAAATAGTATAGATTCTAGTAAATATTATAGGTACAAGTAAATATTATAGGTACTAGTAAATATTATAGGTTCTAGTAAATATGAAAAGTACTAGTAAATATTATAGATACTTGTAAATATTTCAGGTACTAGTAAATATTATAGGTACTAGTAAATATTATACCTACTAGTGAATATTATAGGTACTAGTAAATATTATACCTACTAGTAAATATTAGAGGTACAAGTAAATATTATAGGTACTAGTCAATTAAGTGTGTTTAATATTTAACGGGACTATTAAAAGTTAAAATGTTATCCTTTTTATTCGATAATTTTTTTTTTTTTTTACATAATCGATGTAACATTTTTTTTTTTAAATGTTTTTTTGCGTTTTATTTTTTTAGGTACTGGTGCAGCTTTTGAAAAGACAAACACAACTAGATCAGGATTAGGGTTAGGTTAGGGTACGTTAAGGGTAAAAAGTGTTCGTTTATTTGTCCGGCTTATTTAGCAGATGTTTGCTTGCCATGAATGTTAAGAGTTACTTAATCTGCAGGTAAATGTGTCGTCTGCTTCTCGAACGTTCTGATTGGCTAAACGCTTCGCAACCATCCGGCTGTTTACATAAATGGCCGAAAAATGCTGAACACAATGCTAGTTTTGTGTGATTCAAAAACTGTACCAGTACCAAAAAGTTAATTATTACAATATAAATGGCAGTGATGTATTTAAAATAGCGTTGCGTTAAGCTTTCGAAGGGTAATAGCTATATTCATTTTTTTCCAACAAAAAAACGCTGAGCTGTTTCGGAATAAACGAAAATAACATTTATTTTCTAAATCAACAATGCTTTATTTTAATGTTATTTTTATTTTCAAATATTATTTATTACTTTGAATTATGACTTTAAAACTAGTAATTAAGTTTTACAGAAGCGGAATAAACTTGTCATCACCAAATTTATTGTGGCCTCGACCTGATTATGGTAAACAATTACTGAAATATTTATTTATTAGTGCAAGTGGGATTTAATTTCTTACTCGTACTGACAGTTGTTTCAAAAACTACACTGAAACAGTCAGCCAGTTAGTTGTCTTCCTTTTTCCTATTATATTTCCAGGGATAGATATAGAGAGAGGTAGCGAGAGAAGGGGGAGTAAGAAGGGGTATATATAGAGAGGGAAATCGGCGACATAAGTATCTAGAGAAAGGTTTTAACAAAAACATGACACAAACATTTAAACACTATTATTTCGTTATTTATGCCACACGCAACGCCGGTAGCTCTGCTAGTTTATTATATTCTAGTGTTTATTTAAGTTTCGTGCTGTGCGCGTAATTATCTAAATTATGGTAGAATTAATCCGTCGAGTCATTTGTAAATCACTAATAGGCAAACATTTTTTGACTTCATATTAAATATTCACGTGATATTTTTAATGATTAACACTTTCTATAAAATATATGTCTCACTTACGTACAGACACTATTCATATACACACTTGGTATATGTGGTTAAGTTAATGAATGCAGTCGCGTCCTCTGGAATCACTTATACTGAATTCAAATCTCATCGGGGTACTAATGCAGATTAGGACCTAAGCAAACCCTTACGCTAACACTTACGCTAACCTTAACCCTAAAACAAACCCTACCCTAACCCTAACCGTAACCCTAACTCTAATCCTAGCCGACGCCAAGTCGATTTTTGCTTGGGGCCTAATCTGCATGAGCACCGTCATCGAACCTTCTATGATCAAATATGAACTTGTCTTCAATTAATTTTATACAATAAATTGTTTAAAATACTTGATTTGTTTTAAAATCCAAACAAGTTGGTTTACCGTAAAAACAGTCTACCGATATACAGATAGTAACGTTAAAAGAAATAACGTTTTCACTTAAAAGAGCTCTCAGATATAAAGATAACGCATGGAAAAATCAAGTGTTTGCTCCATGAGATGGGCATTGCTCTTTTAGAACTAAATGAACTGAAATGAAATGAAATAATAAAGACATAGCACCCATTATCATGCAAAACACACACAGAGACATATATACACGCACCTACCCCAACATAGACACATACGCATTATTTACTGCCTTCCCACGGCAAAAAGATGCGGTACAAGACCGGAAGGTGGAAAGAGAAAACCACGGCCCCAGCCGAAAAGAGAGACGCTTGTCTTTTAAAATAGCCTGAGAATTCCTTGGTAGGGTCTCCTCACGCAATAGCAATAAACACTCCCTTTTCCCCCCAAAGAAGGCAATGCCTTGTAGGGTTGACCTCGCAGGACATTCTAAGACTACCCAAGACATACTTGACAACTTGACAAATGAAGGTGACCGAAGTGTCTCCCGGACTCATAGTATTCACTTCATTACCGCCGGAGGAGGATGTGACGCGAGTTAGGAAGTTGGGGTTGAAAAGACAGCACCGAAAAAGTGGAGCACCCTGGCTGTCAAAAACGCTTGAGCAGCGCCATCGGCATCCTCTGGTAGAGGCGTCTCAACCGATTAGCAATAAACTAACCTCTACTCAATGAGAGAAGACAAAGCCTGGGAGGGTTGACCTCCTAGAATGGAACAAGACCATAACTCAGCCCGACAGAAAAACGAGCACCTACCACAAATGTAAGACTGATTGTCGGGAAAGTATGCGCGACTTTATTTAAGCTGTACAGTCATAAAACGACTTTCGCCGACTAAATATTTTTGAATTCACCCCAGACATACACGCAACAGACAAATAGTCGAATGCAATTTAAAAAGTATTAATCTTATATACAATTTGTTCTTAATGTTGATAGAGTTATTATGTATCATTTATAAGATGGCAGGCTCTTTTCCGCTTTACAAGCGTTTAATTATTATTGTTTGTTTTGGTCATGTTACAAGGCCTGAATTCGAAATTAGATCTGCCGTGAGGTTAAGGGGCACTCATAAACCGTTTACAACGTTCAATGAGGAATAATCTCAACGCGACCAGATAACCTATAATTTTCTCGTTAACATTTTACAAGTAGTTATAAAGTAGTTGCCCAATCAGTAGTCACGTCAAATTGTAAAGGTCGCTGAAGTAGTGATATAACACTAGATGTGTACGTGTCTTCCTTTCTTTTCTTTTGCAGCTGTAATACTGCAACAGCAAAGAACAAAGCATCACCCTATTAAATATTCTAGGATTTAGTTTACTTTTTACAACTTTTAACAGCAAGTAGAGAAACCCTAAACCGACCATCTTTTTGAGACCAAACACCGAAGAGAGATAAACAATTTCGCTTCTCTCTCCTTATTCCCTGTACACGTAGCTTTTATTCTACTCTTTACTGGTAAATTCTCCTTACTTTATCTTATCTAACCATTACTCCATCTCATGTCCGGGACACCATAAAAAAAACTTTGACACATCCAAAGCATAGAGGCTGATCTTACACAAGTAATGCTAATAAAATGCTTTTCTGAACTAGCCCCTGCCCTCTCTAAACTGTACAACAAATGCCTTGCCGAATCTTGCTTTCCCGATCGCGGGATTATCGCCTCTGTGGTACCAGTCTTCAAGAAATCTTGAGATAAAACTTAACTTTAGAATTATCGCCCTATCAGTCTACTCCATCTCTTTGCTAAAATCTTTGAATCCTTCGTCAATTTAGCGATAGTTCGGCACCTCCGGAATGCTAAACTTCTTTCTGACCATCTGTATAGATTTAGGCAAGCACGATCAACTGCGGATATTCTAACGGTCATCTCTGAACGTATATATCATACACTGAGAAAAGCAGGTGTAGCTAGGGCGGTACCACGAGATCTATCTAAAGCCTTTGACAAAATCTGGCATAAAGATTTTCTCATAAAAAGTAATTTATATGTAATTACTGGACGAATATTTAATATAATTAGATCCTTCTTAACCAGAAAGAAGATCCACGTTGTACTCGATGGTCGTTTATCCAAACACCATGACATAAATACAGGTGTACCCCAGGAATCAATACTTGGACCTTTATTGTTCCTGATTTTCATAAACGACCTTCCCGATAACGTTGTGTCTGAAATGGGTATATTGCTGACGACACCACTCTCTACTCTCGTCATGTGGGTAAACGGGAGGGGGGGCACATGCGTGAGATAATGGCTGAATCATGAGAAAGTGACCTCCAGTCTGTAGTGCAATGGTGTCATGAATAGATTGTACAATTTAATGCTGCTAAAACAAAGCTGTTTTCCTTGAACAACTACAAAAAACTTCTTCAACTACCGATTGCAATGGCAAATAACAAACCTTCCTGAAAGTCCAACGTTCAAACTCCTCGGTCTAACATGCTACACTATTTAGTTAGTAACAATATCATGTAGTGTCTTAGTAGATAAAGCCGTTTCGACTCGTTATATTCCTATGCATATATATAATAAAACGATACATCATGAACAACACCTATTGTTAAGAAGTATAAAAATATATGTTTAGTTGAAAGAATGTCGCGAATTACATCTATGACTGAGCAATAAAACTATATCTTCTTCCAATCTTTCTATTAATATTTTGAGCAACAGCGGCTACATTTACGTTGCTCTTGGCCTTTTGGCTAAGATCAAAGTGTAGTATCTGTTCCGATGGATACTGCACTCCATAGACTGGTATGTTCTTGGCCTTCGGGGCTTGATTTACGCCGGTCTATGTGTATGTCCTGTGTAGTTCTAGGAGGTCCACCCTCCAAGAATTCGCCTCCCCTCTTTGGGGAGGAGTAAGTTTATTGCTTACTTCCTGAGGCGCCCCTACCGGGGAATGCCGATAGGGCTGCCCAGGCGATTTTTAAACCCCACTTTCTCGACCCGACCTTGGGTCACATCTTACTTGTGGGAGTAAGATGAAAACTGACCTTGTGCCTAACTCCTGGAGAGGAGTAAATCAATACATTTATATACGCTTAGATAGAAAGATTCAATAAGAACTATTTTATAAAACGCCAATTTTCTTACGTAAAGATTTTCTCCCACGAACTTTTATGAGCTCAGTGTTGTCTATTTTTCCCTGAGTACTTTACTTGTAGGTGATCCCTTTCGGAATATTATTTGTTCTACATACTTCTGCTTCTTCTTTTTCATCGCTATAAATGTACGTTACTATCCGTATCATCCATATTGATTGTATGGTATACTTGTAGCACCTCAGTTTGTGTTTATTTACTATAACCAAGTGTTACATCTGGCGACTATTTCTGTATGCTCTTCCGCACATCGTAGTTGATGGTTGATCCTTGTGACACTGGTTTGTTTATTCGGCTTTGCTCAAATATTGATAAGTTTATTTTCATATCCTTTTTGACACCGGATAATTTTACAATCGGACACTTACTGGCATTCGGGCAGCTTTTTGCCTTGTTTTTCCCCACAATCTTTGTTTTACTTTTTCAGATTTTAAATCTTAGCTTTTGTCAACTAATCTATCCCAGCAATTTCCTCTGATCATGATATGTTTATCTTTGAAAAGCCTGGCTTAAGGAAAAAATTAATTATATAAATTGCTTTTTTGCGGAATATACCTTGCATTGAGCAACTAAATTGAAAAAAGATCTGCCTCCGTCGCTTTTTAAATTCCTTTTCATCCTTCTATCTATCTATTTCTCTCTCTCTCTCTCTCTCTCTCTCTCTCTCTCTCTCTACCTACCTACCTACCTATATATATATATATATATATATATATATATATATATATATATATATATATATAGGAAGTAAAACGTTTTTCCTGTACCTTTGGCGAGAGTTAGAAAATAACCATATGTATCATAGGCTACTAAACTCATAACTCTATTCAGCTTTTTTACTCGAGCGTGTTTGAAGAAATGTATGATTATGTTTTTATCTAACAATAAATACAACTTTTAGACCACTATCACATACTCTTATAAAACATAGCCAATAGATATGGTAGAAAACACTTTTCCCCTTTAATACTTACCTACTGACACTCTCCCTTTGATAATCAGGAAGTAATAAACAACTAATACTTTATAAAACGTTACCGTTATTATTTTCTATTCATTTTCCATTAATTTAATTCATAACACTATACATTCCGCACAAATGTAATAGACACTCATTCATATTCCACTATTTTCGAGAATATCGAATTATGTTATTTCTAACTATTACGTATAGACTTAATCTAATTCCGGAATTTACGGAATACATTTAACGAACTTAATCACTTATACTGTACATTGATTCAAAATGTCGACTATAATTTCTTAATCGAATCGACTTTAGAGATTTCCCTTAGCAATCCTCGATTACTTCAGGCTTAATTTCATTTTAAACGTAAACACTGGGACACTTTACTACATAACACCTTCAAAACTTAAGGATATTTTTCAAAATACTTACAGCGTATAACGAACTGCAGTGTTCATTGCGACAACATTCAATTGTTGATATCAATGCCATAGAAGCACGTAATATCAGTTTCTCTACTAACCTTCCACTGTTAATTAACAGATAATAACAGTTCAGTGTTTCAATTTTGACCATCCATACATATCGAACATTACTCCACAATTCGTGTTTTGCTTTTCTTCTTTTTTATTTGGGATGGAGGTTACTTTACGTAAGACATTTTCTTTTCTTCTTTAGATTTACCGATTATCAACGTCTATTCTCTCTCTTGTCTTCACCCTCTCCCCCTCTCTCTCTCTTTCTCTCTTAATACGCAACAATTGATAAAACACGTGTGTAGATTTTCGTCGACTTTAATAATCGCAGCACGCAACAGTATCTTCGAGGTAATACACATTAAACAGCTGCCTAATATGTTTCTGCCCACATTCGATTAACATTAGCATTCATCGATTTCTTTAAGTATATCTGTATTATTATGATTATACGTATTTTACGAATAACGTTCCTTTGTTTAATTCACGACACCTAATAAGCTTCCAAATCCATTTCGAACACATACCGGCGTAAAATTTAAAATCATTATATTCATCTACATTTTCCTATTCATTAAACATGATTCGATATTAATTCATACCGAACATTGTTCAAATTTATTCAATCACTTTTTTACATATTTTCTTCGACGCTAAAACTGCTACTGATATTTGAAAAATATATTAATTTCTACGTTTCTAAATATACTTTAATTTAAAATGCAGTATCCGTTACTTTGTCTCATCTCTTCTCAATCATTGGAAGAGAAATTTTTCTAGACTGCGGGATTTTTTGTTTTTCTATTATCTCCACTCTATGTAACTATTTTATTTTATTTTATTTTAGAAGAAATCCTTCTAGACTGCGGCAATCTTTTTCCCAAGAGATGGATTTTCAACACATTATACATCACCATTGTATAACTCTCCCATTTTGCTCCGAGCCAAAAGACCAAGGAGTTAACATGTTGGTAGTTATGATGATGATGATGATGATGATGATGATGATGATGATGATGATGATGATGATGATGACGACGACGCTGATTTGTCATAGAAAAGAAATACACCTCCTCTAATCTTTCTAAATTACCAAAAAAGTATTTTTCTTTAATACACTTTACGTATTTTTTCTTTCTTCTAATATATGAAGTAGAGACGATTTTTCCCCTGTACCTTCTCAGAGAATAGGAAAATAACCACATGCATCACAGGCTACTAAACTCACCATTACATCACACTTATTCACTCGAGCGTGTTATAGTACATTTGTTATTCTTTTTTCCCAGCTAACACTAAATATTGCATTTGACCCGCCATCCACGACTCTCCAAAAAAACAACTCCATATAGGTGGTAGCAAACACTTTTCTCCCTAACAAGTATGTACTGTCACTACACTCATCGACACCGGGAACTAATAAACACAATTTACTTTTCACAAAACACCCAGTTCTTATTTATCATTTGCCTGGTATTAATTTAATACATTATATAAAGCAATACGCAAATACTTAATGACCGCTCCCGTTAACTCCGATGATTTTCCGCGAATATCAGATTACGTTCTTACTCATTCTACCTATGACTTGGCCTATTTTCAGTTCTATTTTTAAGTCGAAACTTTGGCGCAGTGGTTAAGAAGGCAGGTTTCATGATCGATTGTTTCAGCGTTCGATCCCATTCGACGTTTCCACTTTTTTCTTCTTTTTTTAATTCAAAACATTCGCCAACGCGGTAAGTATAGGCAGTTTATTTTTCCATTCGACGTCATGCAAAAGGTAGTACTTTCCGCAAGTTTATAATAAAGGTGAAAAGTACACATATCCATTTTAAATTACTCAGTAATATAAAATCGGTTTCTTTGACTAATCGACGTTCCACTTTTATGTATATTCATTATATAATGAGTTTTAATGAGTAATTCGTTGTCATTTTTATGCCGACACAAAATAAAATTCATCAACGTTGAATATCGTAAAGACAATATCAATTAACCTTTTTTATTTGTTTTTTTTCTCTACAAAACAACAACATTTGACAATGTCCATGCATAGTATAATTCCCCTACATTGGAATATATCAAATAACACTACGACAATCATCATTGTTTTAAATTTTCTTCAAAATTATCAAAATGTCAAAAACAATTACTGATTTCGTTTCTGTAAAGAAGACTACAACGTTAGTGTTTGCTATTCATAAATAACTCTGATATTTCATAGTACAGTGATGATTATTGCTAGGCTGCCCCTTCTTAGTTTAGAAATAGTCGCGCGATTGTTTATATAGATATTATATGTGCGATCACTGCAGAGATATACTCACAGTCTATGAGTGTGAAGTCAATTCAGGATCGCAAATCATTATGTTAAGCCAAAGAACAAAGTGGTTCTCAAAATCGTTGAACAATGATCAAACATAGACTGTCGTACAGTCAACTATAAAATGTTCAATTGTAGTCGTCAGTGGGAGGTGGATCGATAAATATAAACATTCACCTTCGAAAACACTTGTCAGTATTTTACCTCGAGTCAAAATCTTTAATTAACTGTTTTCAGAAATCGATGGTGTGCCATTGGGAAACGAACATCGGTCTATAAAAGATTCTGTGTGCGTATTTGAAGTGTAGGGTGGGCAAGGGTAACTTTTGTGCTCGACGAAGCATAAAACAAAGTGTTGAAGCGGCGGAAGAGAATGAAGTCAATTTTGAAAATGGGGAAATCTATTGGCTGCGTAGTGGCTGGCACAGTGGGATACAAGAGGGATTGTCTCCGGGGTGGAAGGTAGGGAATGGCGCGATAAGGTTACGGCGTTAGTCCTGGCGGAAGAAAGATGTAAGGCTAACAGCTAGGACACAAATATATTAAAAAAATGATAATAAGGCTAGAAAAAAAGAGAAGACAAAGTGTATTTACAAAAAACAAACCGGCGGAGTAAACAAATCAATAAACGAAAAATAAATATACAAGAAAATAAAAGGGCTTAGCGGAAAAAAGGGACAATGAAAAAGAAAAAAAATGAATGTAGTATATATATATATATATATATATATATATATATATATATATATATATATATATATATAATAATGATAATAATCCAGGGAAAACATCCACAGGGTAGCAATACAAAGAATTTCAAGCGTGGTTTATAAAAAGTACTTAATATCAAATAGAGCTTTTATATATGATTATTTTTATTTACAAAAACATGTACAAAATCTGCGACACTGGCATTTCGATGTTATCAATCGACAGCTATTATAAATTTAGATCTCATCAGGCAGAGTTAAAATCCGATCTTAACCTTAAATCATTTTTGGAAGGAACCAAATATGGTCTACGGTTAAGATCGGATTCTAACTCTGCCCGATTAGATCTAAATTTATAATAGCTGTCGATTGATAACATCGAAATGCCAGTGTCGCAGATTTTGTACATGTCTGTGTAAATAAAAATAATCACACACACATACATATATATATATATATATATCATTAGCATACAGCAGTGTGTGAGTGACATTATTACATTACAACATCGAACCAATCGTGCCCAATTCTTGCGTTTGTCATTAATTCAGTTTTCATCTAAATTTGATGCAGATTTCTGCGAAGTTATATTATCCTATGACTTACAGTGTTCGTCTGCTTCTAGAGCCTTCGGATTGGCTAAACGCTTCGGCATCTGCCGAATTTTTACGTAAACGATCGGGAAATGCCAAATAAAATGTCTGTTTTGTCTTGTTCAAAAGCTGTACCAGTACGTGCTATTTTATATCGATGCTCCATTCGTTTCTATAATTTAGAAAGCATGAGTTAATAATGGTAGACTTATATATATATATATATATATATATATATATATATATATATATATATATATATCATCAAATGTAAGTAAATGTTATTATTTGGCCGTGAAACACTTTAAATTACAACAGAAGTGCATTTATCTTTTCATAATCATATATATATATATATATATATATATTTCATATGTTTATACATCTATTTATATATAGATATATAAATATATGTATATACATATATTTATATGTATGTATTTATATGTACATATATTTATATGCATACATATATACACACACACCTATATATATATATATATATATATATATATATATATATATATATATATATATATATATATATATACGCACATATCATTCGCATACAGCAGTGTGTAAATGATATTTTTAATTTCAACATTTACCCAATCGTGACCAATTCTTGGGCTTGTCATTAATTCAGTTTTCATTCAAACTTGATGCGGTTTTTTGCACGTGAATTGACTGGTCGCAAGTATTTCTTAAAACATACAGAAATAAAAATGTTTTCCTGTAGAAAAAAAAAATTCAAAATATGTGTGGTCATCACAGTGTAGGATAACGGCTCCCATTACTTTTGAATCATCATAACTTTTTATTTAAAACAAATATTAATTTGGTTTACACCCAGAATTGTAGCAAATAGCGCAAAGGCTCTAAACATATAGACATGTCGAAAGGAGTTTAGGATATGGATGGGTTGAGCAGCTTAAACTGACAAAAAATGCCGATTGAGCAACGGTCCTCATGCCCTTTAACTTTACATAACTTTTTTAAATATAGAGGGATATAACTCGATAGGTTGATTCGATATATGTAAGTATTAAAAAAACGAGCTGTGCGTCTTTTAGTAGAAACATTTTTTTGAAAGTGATAATTCACTTTTGAAGCCGAAGTAAAAAAGGCCCAAAAAGGGCAAATTGAAAACTGAAGCTACACCTTTAGAAAAAAAAAAGCACAACATATGCTAAATTTAAAATTCTCTTTATTAATAAAGAAAATGAGGAAAAATAGCTTCATTTAAGATATTAACTCTTGGATATGCTGAAGATGTTTACTTTCGATTCTTTGGTACACCAGAGGCGCTTCCGGAAACGTTCGATTATTTGGTATACTAGGGGCGCCTACGTAAACTTCCGATCTTTTTGTCCACCAGAGCGCGTCCGTAAACTTTGTATTTTTTTTTGTACAACAGTTGCGCGTCTCTAGAAATGTCGATTCTTTTGTACACCAGAGGCGCATCGGTAATCTTTAGATTCTTTTGTACACCAAAGGCGCGGTCGGAAACTGTCGATTTTTTGTGCACCAGAGGCGCGTCACTAACCTTTCTATTATTTTGTACACCAAAGGCGCGTTTGTAAACTTTCGATTCTTTTGTACACCAGAGGCGCGTTTGTAAACTTTCGATTCTTTTGTACACCAGAAGCGCGTTTGTAAACTTTCGATTCTTTTGTACACCAGAGGCGCGTTTGTAAACTTTCGATTCTTTTGTACACCAGAGACGCGTTTGTAAACTTTCGATTCTTTTGTACACCAGAGGCGCGTTTGTAAACTTTCGATTCTTTTGTACACCAGAGACGCGTTTGTAAACTTTCGATTCTTTTGTACACCAGAGGCGCGTTTGTAAACTTTCGATTATTTTGTACACCAGAGGCGCGTCTGTAAACTTTCGATTATTTTGTACACCAGAGGCGCGTTTGTAAACTTTCGATTATTTCGTACACCAGAGACGCGTTTGTAAACCTTCGATTCTTTTGTACACTTTTGAAATCAAAGACCTGATATGAATCCCTATTAGTTGCACACAATTTAAATACTAACTTTCAACAACAGCTACTTTTTATTAAATACTGTGATTTCTTGTTAACTACAAGAATTGAATTCATTAATGGTTTCAAATATATAGTAATCTTAATGAATAAAGCTTTTATTAATAATGAATGAGAACAAAGAATAAATAGTAATATTACGGACTTCAGTTCTAAAAAACTGCAAATATATGAAACGAATTTTACATTAAAAACTGCCATTTTACACGAGGGTGCATCATTTTAGGCAGGTCATTATACTTGTCTAGTCAAAAATGGCACTGACAATTAGAATTTAATTAGTGACAACGTTATCAAGAAAAAAACAAAGTAAATGTCTTCCCAAATTACCAAATTTGGTTGTAATATTCATGGGAAAATATCAACTTTAAATTGAAAATATATTTCAAAATTTATTCTGAAAATAATATTTATACTGAAGTCAATCATAATATAATTTTTCTGAAATAAAAATATTAGAATTTAATCATAAATTTTAAGAATTATTTCTGAAAAATAGAATGTATTCTAACTTTTTAATAATTTTATTTTAACTTAATTCAAAATACTGAAAATTAAATGTAATTTTGAAATTAATAATTGATGTTGAAATAATAAACTTATTTGGAAACTGCATTTGAGGTTTTTCTCAAATAATATATATTTTTTAATCGACTTGAAACCAAACAATTGAAATGTATTCTTATTATTCTGGAACTTGTTCTGAACTTATCCTAAACTTATTCTGAAAATTAAAAAAAATTCTGAATTTCTTGAATATTTTAATTTCAAATATTTAACATAACTTAATGTTATTTTGCTATTTCTGAAAATTACAAATCTAAAATAGAATTTATACATGACTTATAACATTTGAATTTAGTCTGAAATAATTTTTTAAAAATGAACATATTTGAAACTCAGAAATTGAAAGTTATTCTTATTATTCGAAACCTTATTTAAAAAAAAAAAAAATAAAAAAATAAAAAAATTTAAGTTGTTCTGAATTAATTAATATTTGAATTCAAAATATTCAACATATTTTCATCTTATTTCACTTTAATCTAAAAATAACAACTCTGAAAATGTTGAATATTTAGAGAATCATTTAATTTGACTTGGAATATCGAATTATTATTTAAAAAACAAAAAGCTTAAACTATTAAATCTAACTTATAAGAAAAATGTATTTCATTATTTAAAAATATAATGATTATATAGAAACAATATTATAATTAATTAAGTAATAAAAATAATTTTCTAGGAATTTAAGAGGATTAAAAGGAAGGGGATAAGTTCTAAGCGACCCCATTATTTATTTTGCTTGTTAACTTATTTTTTATTAACTTCACTTATTTAAGTAACACTCTAACTTAATCAATATATTATTGTAATTTGTGACATTGTCTCTATAGACAGTACTAAATTATGTAGTAAGGTTGTCCAGAAAAGAATAATTTCTCTTCTGATAATATTCTAAAAATACATTTTTATAGCTTATGTAAGTAAATATATATTTTTTTTGTTTTTACTATTTATCCATAACTGAATCTTGAAATGTTATCTCTAAATGTATTACGAAATTATAGTCCATTGTGATTTTTTCTGATATGGGCAGTATTGAATCATGTAGTAAGGCTGTCCAGAAACGCAAATGTTTTAATTGACTATATTCTTATTATGTACTTTTATATTTTATGCACTAAAAAGTGAAGTTATTTTAATTGTAAGCATTATTAAAAAAAAATTGTAAAAACTTCATTTTTAAAATGTAATTTTTTAATTATTGAAGTATAGTCATTTATGCTTTGTTTTTGTTGGCAGTACTAAATAATGTAGTAGGGCTGCCCAGAAAATGTAAATCTTTCATTTGATTATATTCTATTAACAATTATTTCTTATTTTAAAGATTATTTTAAAATCTACAAGTGAACTTATTACTGTGGCTTATTTTATGTTTAAAGTAAAATTCAAATTTATTACAGTATACGTTATTGTGACTTTGTCTCTATGGGAAGTACTGAATCATATAGTAGGACTACCCAAAAGGCAAATGTTTTAAATATTTATACTTAATATACTCTTTTTTTTCTAAATTATAATAATGAAGTTAGTTAGTATTTTTTGTTATTGCTTTTAGGCAGATTCCAAAGGTAATTGTAAATAAATTTATTTATTTTCAGCGGATTAGACGTAATGAATGCAAGGCGACTTCACTAGTGAATGGTATACTTTCATTACTGTGATGTCATAACGATAATTAGTTCAACTCAATTTGCAATTGTTACTAATATTTCCACCAATTCAAAGTTTAGGTGACTCAAGGTGAACCAGGTCACTCATCGTTTTCTAGCCTTTGTTCTCTTGTCAAAGGGAGGGTTTTCCGAACATAAACTCCTAGCCCGAGCATATGTTAGTCAGAATCTTTGCAGTAAAGTGGGAGGTAATCAGTCATGTCGATATGGTGTAAAGAAAATTGAGGATTGAACGTTTGTTTAACTTAGTGCTTAGATATCCGGGGAGTTTGTTCGGAGATAGGTTACTACGTCGTTGATGTTTGTTCTAAGCCCCAGGAAATGTGTGAATGCTAGGGTCAAAGGCGAAGCTATTTTTTTTGTAAGTGTGTGGTTTAGTTTTTTTTCCGGACACAGTAGAAAGAGCAAAGTGGGTGCCTATTCGGTTTCAATAAGCGTTCACATCATGTACACACACACACACACACACACACACACATATATATATATATATATATATATATATATATGTATATACATATATATATATATATGTATATATATAGCATGATATAAAATGAAATAAATGTTTTAAAATATATTTTCAAAGTGTAATTTTATCATCTGCAGTGATGTCACTGCGGTTATGGTCCTCGGAGGAGAAGAATTATCTTTGAAACTCATGAGTTAAGGACTGTAAGATACTTTACCTTAACTTAGAATTCTAATAAAATTTGATTTGCACCTTATTTTATTATTTCATTTTATATTATGCTATTAATGCTCTATCCAGTATATTGAGCTTCAGTTTTTATCCGGATGTTTCACTAATTAAAAGATATTAGTTGCTTCTTATATCTTCTGTTAGATTAACTTAACATATATATATATATATATATATATATATATATATATATATATATAGTGTAAAAAATAAAAATTAGTTCCAAATCTTCGTGTAAATAAGAGGTTAACACCATGGTATCAAAGTTGTTTTCAGTCGTTTCTAGTTGAGGTTTATTATAAGTTTTACAAAGTAGCACACATTTTCTCTGCAACGCGATTCTGGAAAAGTTTCGTTAGCACCCAGGAAAAAGAAAAAAAACAATGTCCCCAAAAAAAGCATCTCCAGACAAAACAAAGGCAAAACATAAAGTGTGATGTGTCTATGTATGTGACATATACTGTATGTGTGCTGCTTGTAAATTGAAAAATTTGAAAAAAATCTAGACAAGAAACTATATAATAGATAAATTAAAGATAAAAAACGGGAAAATCGATATATATCTTCTTGAATAATCAAGTCGAATTATTTGGCATTTACGCCACAAATTGACAATTCTTGCGCGTCAAATTCTTTTACTGCAGCCTATTTTTAGCTCTTTCCTTATACCTTACCGTGATGCTTTCGCTTTCTTTCATAGACTTTAATTATTTCTTCCATTCTTCACAATATAAATATATGTATGCATAGAGTCCACATATATGTATGTATATATGTTGCATTACCCGTTCTTTCGGGGTACCCGGTAAAATCCAACAAGTATGACAGAACGTATATAGAAAAAACTTTGGTTTTCTTTATTTCTTATCACCGGATGGTTTACGCCGGCTACGCACACACATATACACATCTTTTGACATACTTTTGTCTCATGAATGTATTTTTCTTTCTGACGTTACAGACTTGGTTTCGCTAGAAACTCGCTCATATATGCATCTTATTGGAAAGCAATCTGCTCTGCATTGTCTATCCGAGCGTGAACTGAAGCAATTTTTCCACAAGCACTTTGTCAGGGGATTCCTTTACGGTACCAACTTGCTTATCAGTCGCATTTTTAGTCAGCGGGCACAGACATCTAACAACAAGACGGGCTTGCATACCATAACCAATAAACATCGGTAAACTCCCATTCTTCCGGTACTTCGATACTCCGATCACCAAGCGCTCCGGCTCTTCGCATTTCTGAAACCGCCGTATTTCAAGTCTCGCTTGCACTGCGAAACCTTCTCCTTTTTAACAGTTATCAAGTCGCTTTTTTTTCTTTATCGACGTCCTACCCCCAATGGACTCGCACACGATTCATTTTTGCCACTCTTCATTATCTTACATGCACACACACACACACACACACACACACACACACACACACACACACACACACACACACACACACACACACACACACACACACACTCTCTCTCTCTCTCACCCCCCACACACACACATATATATACATATATATATACATGCTAAGGCCGGCCACTCCGAGGGAGTTTAATAACAAGCAGTACTACTAGCTTCATTGTGTTGGTGTTGATAACTCTTCGCTGCTTGCTGTAAATACCCGCCGACTTGGCATTTACAAAGTTAAATTCCTCCTAAATTCAAAACTAATTTGTGGTGGCCGACGGGTAACGCTCTTGACTGCGAATCAGTGACGATTTGTGGTCGGAGTTCGCGCCCGCCGATCGTCGGGAATTAACTTCTTGCACTGAAGATTGCGTAAGCATGAAACATCGATGTCTGTAGGTAATAAATAATTAATATTTATTTATAATATATATATATATGTATATATATATACATACCAATAGGTATACATATATACGAATGTGATATTTATACAATATTTACCATTTTAATATATGTACATATTCTTATCTATATTTCATAGGTTTGTTAATCAACGTGCATTATTTATTTATTTTATAAATACACGTCTCCACTAACAGACACCATCTGGTATCTTTTTTAGTATAATATACACTAGTATATTTCAGACATATATACACATCTAGCGATATATATATATTTACCTTAGATGGCTTTGTTGCCGCAATATCGCTACGCAAAAATTGGGTACTTCAAATATTTGAAACATTAACTTCAATAATAGGCATTTCATTCACAACTTATGAACACATATAAAATATTTCTTATTTATTCTATACAGATAGCTAAGCATCAACATTTTCGTTATTTAAAACAATTTACTTATATTTGAAAATGTGACCGTAAAGAATATAATAGAAATAAGAAATCAATTCACCGTTTTACTTGCAATTCAGAAATAGATCGTAACGTGTGTAAAACCAAACGAAAAAAAACCAAAAATACAAATTCTAAATATTTGTTCCGGAAATATACACTACTTCAAAACATTAATATTTGTCATATTAAAATCTAAATAAAAACATTAAATGAAAAAAACAATAAAAAGTTGTTAATAAGTCAAATGTCATTATTCAAAACTAATATGTAAAAAAGCCGCGCGTGCGTTGTCCCCCTCTGTATGTGACTCGATGTGACGAGTGAAAAATGCAATAAATTTGGGCAATTTGGGGCATTTTTGACCCCCTTTTGACCCCTCTGGGGGAACGAACCAGAATTTTTCTGAGGTCAAGAATGCTCATTTTATATCCAGAACAATTGCCTCTACATTTTGGCTAAGTTTAAGAAAAATTGAATGGATAGATCAAACGTTATGGGAGAAAAGTGTCATTTTTTTGCCATTTTAGGGGGCTTTTGACCCCCTGGGCGCGTGAACCAGATTTTTTCCAAAGTCAACGATACGTATTTTCTATTAGGAATAATTGCCTCCACATTTTGGCCAAGTTTCAGAGGAATTGAATTGATGAATGAAAAGTTATGGGGCAATAAATGCCATTTTTTGCCATTTCGGGGACTTTTGACGCCCTGGGGGGCTAACCAGATTGTTTTTCAAAAATCGGAGAATGTCACTTTCTAACCTTACTAAAGTTACAACTTCATGCAAAATTTCAGAGAAATTCAATGGATGGTTGCGGAGAAAAATCCGGACGGACGGAAATGCTTCAAAACATAAGTCCCCCTGATTTTATAAATCGGGGGACCAATAAGTTAATATTGCGACTAAAACCGCATCTGTATAATCGGTATATATGAAAAATGCTGTGCCTGTTTATACAATATATATATATATATATATATATATATATATATATATATATATATTGTACATGTATTGTATTAGTTTCTATAGATGTAAATCCTTTGAAACTCTAGTGTTTATAAAAAGTTCTGAATAACAAGTAGAGCTGTTCATAAGTATACATTTTTATTTATACAAACATTATTGGTTACATGTGTGCATACATGTTTCGGTTGTACTCTTCGCAGAGAGTGAACATCTTCAGACCAAAAACTCCAGAGAAGTCCTCGGTCTGAAGAGGTTCACTTTCTGCGAAGAGTACAACCGAAACATGTATGCACATATGTAACCAATAATGTTTGTATAAATATAAAAAATAAATATATATATATATATATATATATATATATATATATATATATATATATATATATAGTAAGCGATGAATATATATTTATGGCAATTAAGCTACACAGAGGCTCCCGCGTTTCATCCCGGGGGGATAGTCAGGCTAAAATGCTAACTACCTTGCTCTACTTACGTATCGAGCACTGTTGAAGTAAATACTTAAATACATAAAAAAGTATATCTCCTTATAAAATGTTATGTGGATACATTAAATACTAATGTATGTATGTATGTATGTATGTATGTATGTATGTATGTATGTGTGTGTCTATATATTATTTAAATTCATTTAAATTTCTTACAAAAGTTGGGGTTATCTATCTATAGCCTGCTTGTTTATTTGACCGTTTCTTTTTTCATAACTGTTGTGAAGTTGTCCAACAGTAAACAATAAATAAAGGAAGTCAAGTCGAGGGTTGGTCTAACAAGTGTATTAACAAAGTAAGAAAGTGACTAGCACTTGGCTAGACAGTTACAAGACTGTGCTTTGTCTTCTCTTTGTGTCTCTGGTGACTCTGGTGACTCGCACTAATTATAGTGACAACCGGTGCAGTTTCTCCTGTGTAAGAACGGCCGGTGTAACCCCCCCCCCTTTGAAAATACCCCCTCTGGGGATTAGTAACGTTTTTGTTTGGGAATCACCATCATCAACTCAGTCGATTTCCGTTTTTTTTTTATCTCCTAATCTCAGGAGTAGTCTCTGGTATGCGCACCTAAAAAGTATCAAACACTGCGTCCATGATGTCCTCCTCGGGCGATCTGGTCACCTCACTGTTAGAGTATCTTTTCCGGCTTTGGTTAGTGTGACGTTCGTGCACGAAATCTGGTCCCTTAATCATATAGACCATGTTGCCTATTTGTTTATCCACAGTGCCGGACTCCCAGAAAGTCCTATTGTTTCTGTAGATCTTATAAAAAGCTTTTTCGCCAACTTTATACCGTATTTTTGTTATCGTTCTTTTTATATTTGCCCTATCCTGGTGTGGTAACAACTTGTGGAAAATCGATCTAACCTTGCGTCCGAACATGACCTCAGCAGGTGTCTTCGACGTTTCGATGTTTGCATTCGGAGTGACTCTGTAAACCTGCAAGAACTGTTGGATTGACTTATCCGTCGGTAATCCACTAGCTTTTTTCAGAGCTCTCTTGAATGTGTCAACGAATCTCTCCGCCTGTCCGTTGCTTCTTGGATGGTATGGAGGGATTGTTATATGCTCGATGAGATGATCCTCGCAAAGATGTTTAAATTCAGTAGACGTGAATTGAGTACCATTGTCGGTGACAATGCAGTCTACTCCAAACCTAGCGAATAGTTCGTATAGGAAGTTGATAGCTGCCTCGGATGTGGGGTTCTTGAATTTTAGTACTTCCGGCCACTTAGCTAGGCTGTCTACAACAATGAGATAGTAGAACCCATCCAGTGGTCCCGCAAAAGGTAAGTGAATTCTAGACCAAGGTCGGTCCGGTTTATTCCACGATCCGAATTGAGTCGGAGGAGCTTTCATAGCTAAGGCGCATCCTCTATACTCCCTGACTTTTTCTTCGATATGCTTATCCATGTTTGGCCAGGAAACGAAAACGCGCATAAGCCTTTTCATTCTCGATATGCCTGGATGTCCTACATGGAAGTCCTTGAGCATTCTTTTCTGTCATGTCATAGGAATTACAACTCTGTCGCTATATAGCAGGACGTTGTCGCAAATTGAATAAATTCCCTCGTCTAGTTGGTTATGATAAATTCGTCCACCTGACTTACTCTTAATCTCATCAAGCGTTGCTGGAAGTTTACTTATTGTGTCACATAACGTATTTTTTACTTCAGCTTCCGCTTGAATGGCTGCTATCATCATATCCTCCAATGGTTCTGTCTGCTAAGGTATCATCCTTGATAACCCGTCTGCATGACCAAATTTCTTAGATGGTACATACTCAATTTGAAAATTGTAGTTAAGAAGAATGGTACCCTATCTTTGGAGTCTATTCGCAGTGGTTTGCGGTAGTCCCTTTTTCGATCCGAAAATCGTTAATAAGGGTTTGTGGTCTGTTTGTAACAGAAATTGTCTACCGTGCAGGAAACGATGAAATTTCTTTACCGCGAATATAATGCTTAGCGCCTCTTTCTCAATTTTAGAGTAATTTTTTTTCGGCTGGTAGAAGTGTTCGGGATGCATGTGCTATGGGTTTTAATTGTCCATCATCCATTTTGTGCAATATGCATGCTCCTATGCCATAGTTGCTGGCATCGCTTGCAACTACAATATCACGCTTGGGATTATAATGTGCCAGAAACAAGTAAGACGTTAAGATATCTTTAATTTTCTGAAACGCTTATTCGCACTCTTGCGCCCAGACCCATTTTTGGTCCTTCTTTAACAGTTCATTTAAGGGTGATCTTAGTTCATGCATGTTTGGTACGAACACATTGTAGTAATTCGCCAACCCTAAAAAGCTTTGTAGAGACGCAATATTTTCTGGAGCAGGCATGTTCCGTATCGCCATTGCCCTATCTGGGTCTGCCCTTCTTCCTTGCTCATCGATGATTTGCCCTAAGTATTTTATTTTTTCCATGAAAAAAGTACATTTCTCACTTTGATTTTTAACCCATAATCCTGGATTTTTTTTTGAATTCTTGGTTTACATGAGTCTTGTGTTCTTTGCTAACGCTATTCATTAACACATCGTCCAGGTACCCTACTGCGAAATCCATCCCACTTAACATCATGTCCATATTTTGTTGAAAAATCGCAGGGGCGACCTTGACCCCAAAAGGAAGTCGGTTAAATTTGTATAATCCCTCATGGGTATTGATACATAGCAGTTTTGAACACATTCATCGACAGGGATTTGAAGATAAGCGTCGCTGAGGTAGATTTTCGAAAAATATTTTCCTCCACTCAGTTTCGCAAATATTTCTTCAGGGCTTGGAAGAAGGTAATGGTAGTATTTTAATGCCTTGTCTAAGCCTGTGGAAAAGTCGGCACAAACCCGAATCTCTTTGTTCTTTTTCTTAACATGAACTGTAAGTGAAGCCCACTCACTGATCAATTTTTGAAATGACAGCCATGTTCTCGAGTCTTTCTAATTCACCGTCTATTTGCACTATAGCGGCGTATGGAACATTTTTTTCTTTCTGAACACAGGTAGTTCTTTTTTTTTTACTTCAAACTTAGCTACCGCTTTCGTACACTTTCCAAGACCGCCTGAAAATACGTCTGGAAAATTCTCTTTTAATTCCCTTTTGAGTTTTTCTGCCTCCACATTCGAATCCTCAACCTTTTGGCAAAAGGAGCTTAAAGGCGGATCCCATAGTCTAAACTTTTCAATTAGATCAGTTCCAAAAAGGTTATTCGATTTTCGCATAACACAACCTTTGGCTTTTTCGGTCTTATTCTGGAAAGAAATATTCGTCAATAATTCCCCTTCGAAGGTTATTTTTTCACCACTAACGCTTCTCGCCGTTTTTTTGTGATTTGACCATAGTGGGTCTCCCAAGCTTTTTCCATGTCTGTATATTAATGATTAAAATGTCAGACCCACTATCAAGCTGTAGTCTTACTTTTTTTAAGCATTTTGACCTGTACATATTTCCGGATATTTTGTTCTTCAGGTTCAATTTTTGTCAGTTTAATGGCTGTCTTTCTACCAGATTTTTTCCTACAACGTGATGCGTTATGTCCTTTCTGGTGGCAGTTGTCACATTGTTTGAATATGTAGGGACCCTCATTGTACCAATGGTTATCTCCACACCTCCAACACGGTCCAGGTGGATCTTTACCATATTTTTTTCTCTGGTTATTCATTGAAGTCAATGTTTTCTTCTGATGGATTTATTTTTAATGTGCGATACTCCGTTTTCCTCTATGCCACGACTGTCCTGTTTCAACGCAACAAAACGTTCAGTCTTCCGCTAAGTTTTGTATTGTTAGACATGGCTCATTTTCGAGCTTATTTAAAACACGACGTCTGATTTCAGAATCTTTATTTAAGACCAGACCTTGCATAAATATTAAACATTTAAAATTATCCGATGATAATTCCTCTAATTTAAAATCGTCACAAAGTTTATTTACTATACTTGCATACGTAATGTAGTCGTCTTCCTCTCTTCTAGTGACATTCATACACTTATATCTCCTATGGAAAAGAGAAGTATTTGTAGAAAACAGTTCTGTTAGTAAAGTAACTGCCTCCTGGCAGTTCAATTCACTGGTCTTTTTTGGAAGGATAACATTTACGAACTTTGTATGCTCGGCAGCTCCTAATTTTCTTAGCAAAAATCTAACTTTTTTAGAGTCTGTCCATGTACTGCAGTCCGATACAAAAATATCCTCATATCTTCTATAGAAGTGAGCAAAAGTGACATCGTCTTCTGGATTATAATTGAAAATTTCGATAGCGCTCCACACAGCCGTCTGGGAGAATGCATTATGATTCGTTTGCTTTCGTTAACTGGGTTGCCTCCAGAAATTTTCTGTTCCTCCTATGTTTTTATCAAGAGTTCTTCGAAGTGTTTCTGCTGTTGTAGCAGTTTTTCTTGGAATCTTTCTTCTCGTTCAGCATGCATTTTTCTTTGGGCTTTTTGCTGTTCCAACGACTCTCTTAAATGTATCCTCAATTTAAACTTGTTTTCTTTGAAGTCCCATTTGTTGTTTAACTTGCTGTCTTTGTAACGCAACATTTTGTTCCGTTTGGAATTTAACTAATTGAAAAAGAGAATCTTTGAATTCAGTGTCCATCATTCACGAATTCAAATTATGCACCACACAATTTACACTTGTAAAAATAAATCAGTTTTCCCCACAACATGCTTAATATAATTAGTTTGCTCAACCAATACACAAAGCAAGAAATATATTATTTCTTAGTAAAGAAAAATTCAATCCCAGTTCTTTTGTTTGAAAAAAACAAACTAAGAAAAAATTTTTTTTATATATGTGTACGTAGTTTTACAAAACCAAGTCCGTCGCTATAAGCCTAATAAGACTAGTTTTATGGGAAATCGTTTTAACCCATTTTCATTTTGCAAAAATGCGACTTGCTTATTTAACAGTTCTTTGTTAGAAGCACAAATGACTTACGCGAATATATATTTTTTTCACTGTCCGTCCTTTGCTCTCGACAATTCGGTGGTAGACCGTTTTAATAAATAGTCAATCCGGATCTTGCTCAAATATCAGATGTTGTCCTAATAATAACGACAAACATACACAATATCTGTAATAGTTGACGCGGATAACATTTATCTTTACGAGTCAGTGAACTTGAAGAGAAAAAAAAATAAAGGTATCAGTGTATTCAATTATTTCAATAATTGAAAATGCCTTTCGCATTTTCTAGTTTTCGATTTTTGGTAGCAAGTTTTAAGTTTGTGTTTTTTTTCGTTGCTTAACTACTCTTGTAGTAGTTAATTAGATGTTAATCCCTGCGAATCCAAATATCTGACGAAGATGTTTTTTTCCGTGAAGATCTTGCGAATCCTTGTATATCAATCACTTTGGGTGATTTTTCTGCAGTGATATCGTTTCGATTTCTCGTCGCCAATCTGTTGTGAAGTTGTCCAACAGTAAATAATAAATAAAGGAAGTCAAGTCGAGGGTTGGTTTAACAAGTGTATTAACAAAGTAAGAAACTGACTAGCACTTGGCTAGACAGTTACCAAACTGTTGTTTGTCTTCTCTTTGTGACTCTGCAGTGTCTCCTGTGTAAGAACGGCCGGTGTAACAATAACTATTTTTAAATCTACCTTTGGAGTGTTTGACGAATTAACGTTTGACTTTTCTTATTTCTTCATTTAGCGAAAATGTTGTAGTTACATCTCGATTTTGAAGATACAAATTTGTTATTCATAGTAAACTACCGTAACATTTTTCACTATGAACATTTTTTAAACAATCGTTAACTCCATGACTGGTATATACGTTATTATAAAATGATATAATAATAACTTCTTAAATTTAATTTATACATATATATATATATATATATATATATATATATATATTTATATTGGTACAGAAATATTAGTACAACATTCGTACCTTCGGTTTCAAGCACGGAAGGACTTACCCATCCGGCTCTCTTCAGCTTCTGTTGTCATCTGTTTCAGAAATGTGAAGTCACGTGTCACTCTCGTTTGGACGCGTTATTTGCTTAGAGTGTTGTGTGTGTTTGTTTAAATTTAGTGTAAGGAAAGTTTAATAAGGTTTGAAAAAAAGGGGGAGGGTGTTAAGTGACAGTTGAGATTCAAACCGAAGGAGATTTAAAAAAGAGATATAAAAAATATATATACATATATATACATATATATACATATATACATATATATAATTATATATATATATATATATATATATATATATATATATATAGATAAATAAATAAATAAAAAATAAAAAAAATAAGAAAATATTTCTATATAATTCCCGACGGTACGAATGTTGTACTAATTTTTCTGTGCCAATATAAATAAATCTTACGCGCTTAATTTTTAATTTTTAATTTAATTCTTAATTAATCGAGCACTCTGCTGGGATTTTTCCTACCATATTACAAAGAAGTATATATATATATATATATATATATATATACATATATATATATATATATATATATATATATATATATATATATATATATATATATATATATATATATGTCTAAAGTTTTAACTGTGCGGCTGGCCGATAAGTTGTATATATATAGCTTCACGGTTGAAAAAGCTTTTGTTATCGACATAAATACTTAAGAATTCAATCATAATTATTGCATTCTTTAAAGGGTGAAACATTTTTTTGTCATTGCTGTAATGCATAGGTGCTCTCGCCAGTCAATGGTGATATTAGACTTTTTGTAAGAAATAATGTATCGTAGTGAAAAAATATGGTATTTATACTTCACATTCGTACAACTGAATCATCAGGTGCGTGGATTAAGCCATCGATTCGAACCGTGCGGCATATGTATACATATCCACGCTGATGAATCATAGAGAGACGAAATAAACGCTTTCCTGTGGATGGAAACATATGTATTAAACTATGAACATATATATATATATATATATATATATATATATATATATACGGCACAATCACGTTGACACACCGGTTCCCGTTAGATCACCGGAGTTAAGCGGAGTCGAACCTGGGAATACCAGGTGCTGTATGTGCTCTCTGCTTATCTCGGCATTGTTTCTAGTCGTCTTTTATTACTACTTGCCATTGGAATCAAGCAATGCCGACTCAGGAGAGCGGTTGATGGAGATTGCGCAACCCTTGCAATTACAAATTCATGCGCGGGCAGCCCCTGGTAGGGCACTCATACGTCGAAATCGACGGGAGAGTCCATCATATATATATATATATAATCAAATTGAAATATAAGCCAAATTAGCAATACAAGATTAATTAATTTTTTTTTTCTTACATTAATCCTATCGATTACGGAATAAAATTCCTTCTTCAGGGGTGACCAGTATTGAGTCATTTTTTTTTTTTCATCAAAAAACAAGAATAAAGAAACTTATTTCTTTGTTAATTTGATAAACGTCTTTGATGGTACGTTATGAAATGGCGGGTAGGATTCAAAAACCGGTGTCGAACGAGAGATGCGTTGGCACGCTGTCAAGTAATGTGTGTGTTTATCGTTCAAGTTTTAAAGTATGGCATGGAAAGTTAATAAAACTTTTATTAACTTTCCATGCAATACTTTAAAACTTGAACGATAAACACACACACATATATATATATATATATATATATATATATATATATATATATATATATGTATATAGAGAGAGATAGATAGAGAGAGCAAGAGATACGTATCTATACATATGTATACGTATCTATACATATGTATACGTATCTATACATATGTATAAATTACTTTAAATGTTGTTATTGTCTTCTTTATTTACAGTGTATTTAATTCTAATGGAATCTACAAAACGCTACAAATATCGTGTGCTTATTCTCATCACTAATTAAAATACCGTTTTACCGTTACTTAATCAAAGTGATTTGCATATTTGCGAAAAAAGCCATTAGTATGATTAAATTTTCATATCGTTACACGAAAGCCTTCAAAGGCAAAACATTAATTTTCATTTAAAATTCTACTAACGAAACTGTTTTTAATCGAAAATCTTCAATCCAAACTGTTTTTTTGTTGATGTTGATTTGCAGGAACAATGTCGTATGTCTACGGGCATGGACATTATTCTTTGATTTTAACGAAAATGTGTGTCGTCTTATGGTTGTGATATGTTTAAAACAGTCATTCGAAACATTCTCTCTCTGCTGCCTCTTTGGCCTTATTCATAATACATTATGGTACAGTCTGCCTTTCATATTAATAAACATTTCTACTTTATAATTAAATTTACAAATATTATGTTGATGCGTCTTTTTTTCAGCAGATTTTGGAACTGAGACACGTTCGGCTTTGTTGTAATATAGGCATTGCTGGGGGACCCATCCAGAAAATGTCCGTATTTTTTTGCGCTTATATATATAACGTTTTCCTATATATATATATATATATATATATATATATATATATATATATATATATATATATATATATATATATATATATATATATATATATATATATATATATATATGTGATTTTATGAAGGCTTACCAAAGAATTCCTTTCAGGACACCAATGATCACCATTAAAGATATTTTTTCATACAAATACTATTTATTCAAATCAAATTAAATTTTTATTTTTTTTCCTCTTCTCTTCTTAAGTGACCTCAACTATTACAACGCCACATTGTGTTTTGTCGGCAGTTGAAACCAGTATTCCAGACATTTAATTTCCCTGATGATCTGCCAAGCAAGTAACTGCTTGGTAGTGAAACACGTGTAGGAAAAAACATTTAATTTGAATAAATAGTATTTGTATGAAAAAATATCTTTAATGGTGATCATTGGTGTCCTGAAAGGAATGCTTTGGTAAGCCTTCATAAAATCACATATAAATGCTCTGTACTCTGTAATCGAGTATCATCGAGCTTGTTTTTTGTTGGAACAACCCCGGTCTTCACTGAATGATCTATTTTATAAGTGAAACATCTAAATCTATCTATATATATATATATATATATATATATATATATATATATAATGCAAAGTTCATAATACGTTTGTCGGACACTCTCGACTAGTCTTCTATCTGTGCCCGCTTCTAGGTACATATAGATCTTAATTTCCCTTAATTACGTGACAGTTTCCGTTGGCCGAGTGGATATGGCGACTGCTTGCAGATTCTCTGTGAACCGGGTTCGCGCCTCCCGACCATCTGAAATTATTACTTTCCTGCACTGATAAGAGCAATAAGCTTGAAACGCTAGCGTCTGTAGGTATTAATAATTTAATATTTATTTATAAATATTATATTATATATATATATATATATATATATATATATATATATATATATATATATATATATATATATATATATATATATATAAGAAAGGAAGGATGAAGGTAATCCGAGGTAATGGTAAAGGAAAAACCAAAAAGTATGTTTTTTTATATATTCATCAACGTTTCGTCTTTATTTGTAAGACTTCCTCAGGGTGATAATTTTAAGAAAAATGTCATGCAAGTACGTGAAAATATGGGGTGACATGATGGGTTGATGAGAAAAAGTAGTGGTCACTACTGGGTGCGCAGGCCCGATGACCGGGTTTAGTGAAGTCAGTAGCATGGAATGAAATTTACTCAGAACCATCATCATTAATGTCATACTTTTACCTTTTTCCTGACCATGACCTTTTATCTAGGGAGGTGACGGTGGTTAAGTGGATATCGACACGGACAGTCGGTTCCACAGTACCACTTACACTTAGGGATGTTGGCAACCTTCTCGTGGTCATTCAAATGTGATATGTCTATTTAGTTTATATATATATATATATATATATATATATTATATATATATATATGATTTTTGAAGGCTTACCAAAGCATTCCGTTCAGGATGTTTTCATTTAAACATTTATTTATCATTTTTCAAATTAAAGAGATTTTACCTACACGTGTTTCACTACCAAGCAGGTCCTTGCTTGGCAGATCATCAGGGAAATTATAAATTGAATAAGAATTACAACAACTGGCAATACACCTTGTGGTGTTGCTTTAATTAAGGTCACTTTAGAAGGGAAGAAAATAATTTTAAAAAAAGTAAAAAGATAAAAAGGAAGAAATAGAGAATGTCTTAGAAGAATATCTCGCAAGATTTTCACAACATCGTTTCTACTAGGCGAAACAGCAATAAATTGGTCGTAAACCAGCAAAAACAGCCCCAAAAAATAGTCCCTAATGCACTAAAATGAAACAGTATTATGAGCGAGAATACACCTCCCTGATGGACGGCACAACTATAAAAAGTATCCCCCCCCAAACATTAGTTTATTACAGAATATACCTTACATTGAACAATCGAAGTTTGAAATAAATCTGGACATTCGTACATGTTTATCACTCTTATTTCTTCCATATTTATAATTGCTCTATCTCGTATATTGAGCTTAAACCATTTCACTATAGGTTCTATCTACTAAAAAATTACTTTTTGTTTATATTTGATTATATATATATATATATATATATATATATATACATATATATATATATATATATATATACTAGACTACTCTTGACTCGTTTAGTCAACCTGAGTGCCACTATATGTTCTACTTTGTTTCCATTCGAAACTTTAAACCATCTGATATAGCTGTTAAGAATTATTTTTGCATAACGAAAAATTAAGTAAAGTGTGCTAATATTTTGCTTTATAATTCATATACAATTCCCTGTCTGTACGAATAACTTACGTAAATTAACTGTAAAGAAAGAGTCACTATTGTTCTTAGTGATCACAGGCACACTATTGAATAGACTTCAAAAAACGGCCTATGCTAGAAATCTCATTTCTTTGATCAAACATAACTCAAAAAACCAATACACCAAATTAGTTAAAACTTTGCACACAATTTGTATTAGATAGGTTCTATAAGTGCGTAGAATTTCAGCATCATTAGTCTAGGCAACCCAGAGATCCAGAAAGGTCAGGCATGATTTTGTGTTATCCGTGTGTACGTACGTGTGTACGTACGTATGTGTCACCCTGTATCTCATCAACTATTTGATGGATTAAGCTGATTTTTTGCAGAGACAAAGGTTCTAGGATCTAGTTGATGGTATTTTAATTTCAGTTTATCATATACCTTCCATAAAATTCCAAAAAACCTTATGAGAAGGTATTACAAAAGTAGTGACATTCAATCATAAATGCCAGTGTACTGAAATCATATGCCCTTAATAGATGAAAATTCATATACACTAAATGTACAAAAGCAAGGAAATTCCCAAATTTTTACACTTTTATTGTTATTAAGGGTATGACTACATATCAACCAAACCATTTCATTATCACATCACTACAGTATAAATCTCTATCTATGAGTGGATGAAGTGTGTGAGGTGGGCTGAAGAAAAATTCCTACCAGTAAAATACATAGTCCTGTTGTGCTCGCATACCCTTAATGACATGGAAGAAACATAGAGTTATGGGAATTAAAGAAATGCATAGATACTTAAAGATAAGTGAACGTCTTCTTTAGTTTATTCCAAATTATTTCTGAAAGATTTAAAACATATATTTTAATTATAAAAACATCCCAGATCGAAGGCTTATTTTTACATGTATTTGGTTATCGTTACGATTTATGATTGAATTTCACTTTTGTTTGCTAGCTAAATTTTAATTGATTTTTTACGGTGTATTTTGTTTATTAAATTGTTGGATTAAAGTAAAAAAAAATACTTAAAACAAACTCCTTCGCTATGTGAAGAATGGCTTTTTGAAACAGCAATCATTGTTATTTAGAAAAGTCATTCTTAACATGAGGGGGGGTAAACGATAGTTAAATCAAGTAACTAATCTTAAAGATAACCAATGGATTTCATGTCATCGAAGTATATAGTAACAGAAAAGCCTAAGGAAGACTACTTTGATTAACTCAGCTTTAGTATAGTATTAGATAGAGATACTGATGAACATAAAAGACCCCCGGCTTTACGAAAGGCGCACACATCTAGAATTATACGTAAACATTATTTAAACCATTGTTAAATCTCTGGTGATTATAGTCAGAGATTGCTTAGAATCAAATTTTGTACATAGCCGTAAAACTCGTTAACATACTTAATTACGGTAACATCTGCATTTCGTTTCGAAGTGATGAGCTGATAATATCGTTGTATTAAAACATGACGAGGAACTGATTGAACGCCGTTCTTGTCACGTCTAATTGTTTGGGTTTGAAAAAGAAAAAAAAACTATTTAAAATGCGATCACAGATAAGTTGGTGATCCGAGGTGAAAGCGAGATTTAGTTTTGATTAATAGGTGTAGATACAAATGAGAAACCATTACTGGCAAAACGGCTTAAAGCACCATTAAGTTACGTTATCGAGATAAGAAGATATACACACGCTAAGACAGACACACGATGAACATACTCAAATTATACAGCATTCAGACAATATAAAACACATACAAACATGTACACAGATGATCACACACAATGTATCTCTCTCTCTCTCTCTCTCTCTCTCTATATATATATATATATATATATATATATGTATATACATATATATATATATATGTGCATATATATATATGTATATACATATATATATGTACATATATATATATGTATATAGATATATATATATATGTACATATATATATATACATATATACATATATATATATATACATATATACATATATATATATATATACATATATACATATATATACATATATATATATATATATATATATATATATACATACATACATACACGAGGTGCGTTCATTAAGTAATGCCGCTCACCCACTTCCAGTTGTTTGATATAGATGAAATTTTGCATGTGCAATGATTGATATCTGTATGAGTTGTTTCTGATTTACAGGTGTTTGAACTGAGTCAGGTGTGAAAGTGAGTCAGTTGAGCGTCGCGCAGTGATCCGTTTTTGTATTTGAAAGGACACACACCAAAAGAGACTGTGGATGAAATTTAAAAAACTTATGGTGATGATGTCCCATCATATGACCTTGTAAAACGCGGGCATCGTGAATTAAAACATGGCCGGAAGTCTGTGGAAATAGCTCACAGACCTGGTCGTCTCTCTTGTGCCATTGATGAAGCATTTGTAAGTCAAGTTGAGGCTGCCATTTTGGAAGATCGACGCTTCACTATTTGCCAAATAGCCCAAGAGGTCAAGATTAGTACTGGGTCTGTGGAAACTATAATTCATGAACATTTGCATATGCATAAGGTGTCTGCCAGATCGAATTACAGGTTGCTCACACCTTTCCAGAAGCTATAACGCGTCGAGTGCTCAAGGATGAATTTGGAGAGGTGCCAAGAAGATGAGTCAAAGTTTTTCAAAAGACTGATTACACAGGATGAAACTTGGGTTCATCACTATGATCCAGAGACCAACCCCCAGTCGATGTAGTTGAAGAACTCCAAAGAAAGCAAGGGAATAGCCCCCCGCTGGCAAGGTCATGCTCGCAGTCTACTGGGACCAGAACGGAGTAGTGATGCCAGATTTCCTGGCAAAGGTTACCACTATTACAGGAGCCTAATACGCTTCACTTTTGATGAAATTAAGAGAAGCTATCAAAATCAAGAGGCGGGGCAATATCAGCAAAGGTATCCTCCTCTTGCAGGCCAATGCTCCGGTCCACAACTCGCATGTCGCCAGATCAGAAGCACGGCCGTGTGGCTATTAAATCCTTCCCTATCACCATTACTCTCCTGACCTTGCATTCTCTGACTTTTATCTCTTCCCAGCCATGAAGTTGTTTTTGAAAGGAAAACGTTTCCCAGATGATGCAGCCTTGATTTCTGAAGTTACGACGTGGTTGGAGGACCAACTTGGGGTGTTCTACAAAAAACGGTGTCCAGAGCTGCATCAAACGATGGGAGAAATGTATAACTATGGGTTGGTTCCTATATTGAGAAATACTAATAACTGCGGCAAGTTTCATTTATCTACTGCTATGGGAAATGGGTCAGGGGCATTACTTATTGAATGTCCCTCGTATATAGAAGTTAAAATCGAAAAGCTAAAGACCTAAACTCACCGTTTTGCCCAACTTTTACGTGGGTTTTTACAATAAAGACAAGCTAAAAGTGTAATTTAACAAATCAGTTGTATACACACACACACACACACACACACATATATATATATATATATATATATATATATATATATATATATATATATATAGAGAGAGAGAGAGAGAGAGAGAGATAGTGTGTGGGTTAGTTCACGAAGGATAGAGAATGTTCTGTAGGAAATATTGAGTAAGAGAGCTCAATGTAAAATAACGCTAGAATGGAAGTTAAAAAGAAATAATCTGTCGTAGCATTCTTGCAATTTCCGTTATTAACATCAGCCCTCTAAAAACGTTTGATGATTCTCGTCTTGAAGAGATGTTATAAAAGTATAACCTGAAATGATTTGAATGCTGACCTTAGTTATTTCTTTTTAAATTCTAAGTTTCACTCTCTCCCCCTCTTTCTCTCTCTTTCTCTCTCTCTCTACAGACATACATACATACACACACACACACACATATATATATATATATATATATATATATATATATATATATATATATATATGTATATATATATATTATGCAAACATTTTTAAACATAATAAAATGTGTCTGTTTAATTATTTAATAACATTAAAATTGATAGAGTTTCAATGGGTTCGTTTCTCGGCTAGATTCTTAGCGAATTCTATGTCAAACCTAAAAAAAAGAAAATATTTTATAACATCATAAATATTTTATAACATCATAAATATTTTATAACATCATAAAACCCTCTATTCACGTACGCCATGTTGATGATATTCTTATTCTATCTGAATATAATGTAAAAACACACAAACTACAAGAGATTTTCTTAAAACCTCTGTCCTTAAATCCAGCAGAGAACTAAATGTAAATGATAAAATCCAATTCCTAAATGTTTTTATTGACATCACTTATAAAACGTTTAACAGTTTTATTAATAAAACACAAACCGGCTTCAATTCTAGTCCGTTATATTTCAAGAGCGAAGTCTTCTATTGCTTCAAAATAGCTATCATTAAAAATCTACTAAACGGTGAAAAATTAATCTCCTTTTATAGGAAATACTATTCATTGAATTACAAATATAAAACAAGTATTTATTACCAACGAATCTCTTAATTATATCGTCGATGAACAAATAAAATAAATGATTCCAAACTAAAAATAACAAAACTACAAATAAAAATTGTATCCCACATCACAACGCAAACAATATTTACCTATACTATTCTAATCAAATGCAATAATACTTTGAATTAAAGGAAAACGTCATGAAAAATATTGTACACAGATACATATCTCTAATAGGTTATAATAATAAAAAATAGACTTATTAGTTAATATAATACATTTAAAACCAAAACGCCTGCAGTAAAGAACAACTTATCGCCAACCCCAAAAATCTTAAAATGGCCAATGTTAGTTATACGTTTGAACGCCTTTTAGAGAATGTAATTCCTATTATAATACTACTACTACTACTACTACTACTACTACTACTACTACTACTACTACTACTACTACTACTAATAATAATAATAAAAATTATGATGATGATGTTGTAAATTCATCGTCATCATCATCATGGTGATGACGATGAATTTACAACAGTGAGAAAACAAAACCACACGAAAAGCACCACGACACGAACCAAGGAACATAAACTGCAAGAAACATCACTTCATGATACCCCCCCCCCCAATAAATTACACCGACCTCAGCTATCACTACACAAAAATGAACAAAGGCACAGAAACTACAAGAAAACCTATAAGCTCACCCTCTCTCTTTTTTTAATGGTGTTGGCCAAGGCTGACACCAGACAAAATATTTGTAGAGGGTCGAGGAGGATGAGAAGATCGATGGTGGAACAGCAGAAACCAGACTTTCACTGGAAAAGTGCATAGAATGTTGGGACCTTGGGGAGGCTTATTGCCACCCAAATCCCAGAGAAGACCAATTGTCCTTACCAGCGAGAAATCAATGGTAAGAGGCTGTTGCGATACCGCATCGTTATTGAAAAGAGGTGAAGAATACTAGAAATCTGGGGAGGCTTGTTGTCACTCAGACTCCAGGAAATACCACTGGTTGTTGTCGGTGAGCAATCACTGACGATGATCTGTGTGAGAACTCCTAGTGAGTACAAATAATAATAATTAATCTGATCGCTATATTTGTTTTACAACCACTACCATATCCCGCCGCCCTATTTGTGTTTTTTTTTTAACGGACAGTATTTCATGAAATTTAACTTTAGTAATCTACAATTTACATTTGAAAACAATTCTCTGGCGACGTAAGTTTTTGTTTACGAGTTCAATTTGTTTAAATTATGTTTTCGCTCTTGTAGAAACACAAGATTGTTTTCCATGACTTGAAAACTGATAATAAATTACAGTATGACATGAATTAGATCTGTCAATTAGCATACACACCCATGTATAAATGGGAGTAGTAATTATCTACTGAGATGTAGAATTACCTGCTAGATACGATCCTCGAGTGTCTTCGTTCTCTAACTACAAGGATTTGTCAGCACAACCTGACATGACTATACTTTACGCTAGGAGTAATTTAAATGTCATCATCATCATCATCATCATCATCATCATCATCATCATCATCATCATCATCATCATCATCATCATCATCACCATTATTATTATTATTATTATTATTATTATTATAACAATAACAATAATAATAACAATAATAAAAATAATGATAATAATAATAATAACAATAATAATAATAATAATAATAATGATGATAACAATAATAATAATAATAGTAATACTACTACTACTAATAATAATGATAATAATAATCATAACAATAATAATAACAATAACAATAATAATAATGATAATAATAATAATAACAATAACAATAACAATAATAATAATAATAATAATAATAATAATAATTACAACAATAATAATAATAGTAATAATAACAATAACAATAATAATAATAATAATAACAAAAATAATAATAATAATAATAATAATAATAATAATAACAATAACAATAACAATAATAATCATAATAATAATAACAATAACAATAACAATAATAATAATAATAATAATAATAATAATAATAATAATAATAATAATAATAATAATAATTGTTGTCACTCAGACTCCAGGGAATACCACAGGTTGTTGGCAGTGGTCGATCCATGACGATGACCAGTGTGATAACTCCTAGTGAGTAAATAATAATAATAATAGGAATTTAAAAAATCGCTAGTGAGAAACAAAGCTTAATTTGTAAGCTCAGCTTTTTTGGGTTGACTTTGAAAATCAAACGATGTAACTTTATAGAGTTTACGCATTTGTTTATTAATCGTCCTCGCTTATCGAGACCCGAACAAGTATAAAGGTTTAAAAGATTGCCAGTTAGACGATGATCGCCATCATAGGAGCATTTAAAATATATAGTGCAATAGGCAAAACAAATTTTAAGAGGACTTGATTATCCAATAGGACGGCTTAACAAGTATTTGTTTACATTAGACTTAAAGACGAAGATATTGTAGTCGGTAGGAAAGCAGCATGCCTGTATGTTGTTCTACAGATAGAATGTTCTCGAAAAAAAACTTTGCTCATGGAAGTTTCTTTTTTTTTTATACAGAGAGATTGAGAACAGAATCTATTATTAATGGTCTACAAGGGGGGAAGGGATTGAAGTTCAGTCGGGCACCTACAATTATCATAATCATAAAATAGAGAAAGACAAGCTACATCTTTCTGTGCGAAAGAGGCTGCAAGAAAGTTTGAAGCCCTGTGGAACGAGACAATTTATCATTCAAATATATATTTACAATCATCATCCGCTCCGAGAATTAATCCTCATTTACAAAGTTCTGGTAAATCTCGCCGCATTTTCTTCCTTTTGTGTATATCCCAAGGGTCGAGGTGTGGGAGCCATTAATGTATTGGAAATTATTCAGTTCCAATCAACCTTGGTGTACTGATCGCTTTTCAACAAGGACACTCCGAATCGACCTCGCTAGTCTGTTGCAACAACCTCGCTCCTATTCCATCCAAACCAAATCCGGATGTAAATTGACACGCTTTGGGGTTTACATAATCTGTCAGATGCCGTTATCAAACCAAAGTGATATAAAACAAACTACACTGATGTGTATGCATACACATAATGGTATATATATATATATATATATATATATATATATATATATATATATATATATATATATAATAATTTTTATTTATACAGACATGTACAAAAGGTCGTTACACTTGCATGTCAGTTTTATCAATCATTAGTTATTAGAAACTAAGAACTCATCATGCCAAAAAGTCTGATTTTTCACTTCAATGTTCAGATTGAATACACACACATATATATATATATATATATATATATATAATTATTTCCACAATCAGACAACGCCGCAGCCCACAACCTATGAAAAGAAACAAACCGGAAATCCTAGACTCGAGTTATGCCCTCCTTTGGGCACATCAGTAGAACACATCCGAACTCAGGATTCGAAACCCGAGTCACTTGCATGGTAAGCGAGTACTCTGCCACTGAGCTACCTCGCCACATACAAGAATGTCTATTAATTTACACAGATTAAGCGAACCGCGACGATGACCGACTGTGGAATTTACCTACTCTTTTCAACAAGGGGTGTAGTCATCCAACTACTATGAACCCAGGCCGATGTCTCACAAGTAGGATTTTATACTCGCTAGGACGATGTCATCCAACAAGCTAACCAAACGAGCAAATAAATATTAGATTTCTTGAATGTGAGATTATATATATAATTATTTGCACAATCAGACAACGCCGCAGCCCACAACCTATGAAAAGAAACAAACCGGAAGTCCTAGACTCGAGTCTAGGACTTCCGGTTTGTTTCTTTTCATAGGTTGTGGGCTGCGGCGTTGTCTGATTGTGGAAATAATTATATATATCATCTCACATTCAAGAAATCTAATATATATATATATATATATTTTACATATAACATATTTCACTGCAACCAAGGCAGCCTCACTGTAGACGTAAATGGTTACTGACAATTTGGGTATGGGTTGTGGGTGTCACCCTAAGTTGAGAGTCGTGTAGCGAGATGTCTGTTTACATTAGTTTTACACCTCTGCATGTCGGTACTGTCGAGAAAAACGGGAGCAGGAAGGGAGTTCCAGTAGCCAGCAGAACGACAACAGAAGCTATTGAAGTAGAAAGTTCTCCGGCATCTGGGGACTTTTACAATGAATGGACGGGATTTAGCTGATTGTCGAGTTGGTCTAGTGAATTTACATCGAGGGGGCACCAGAGTAGCCTTTACTTAATTACAAATATATTAATAAAATGAACATAAAACCAATAATTTCAAAAGTGCTCAATAAAAAGTAGAGCATTCATCAAACAAAATAAACTCTATTACAGTCTACACCAATCAACAAGCGGGTCAATTGTATCACATCTCTTTACAGACTGAATAAAAATAAGAAGTAAAAAAAAACGGATGTTAAGAAAAAGTATAAAAAAGTAGAGTAAAAATCATATCTGATCCAAGGCCGTGTCAACCAAATATCGGCCTCTGTCTGTTGACCCTTCAAACATGCATTTATGACCCATTTACACCTTCGGGCTATATATATATATATATATATATATATATATATATATTATATGTATATATATATATATATATATATATATATATTATATGTATATATATATTATATGTATATATATATTATATGTATATATATATATATATTATATGTATATATATATATATATATATATTATTTCTCGCTCTTCGAAAAAAAGTAGAGCACTGTATGTGTAGTATTAACACAGCATGACGTCAGTAGCTTTAAATGCATCGTTCCGTCTTCAAAAAAGTAGAACGCTCTAGACGTTGTAGCCGCCGATAACGTGTTAAAATTATCACAATTCATTCACTATTTAAAATTATCCGTGTGATTAAGGCGTCGAATTTGAGTTGTAAAATACTCGTAGTCCAGGGTTTCGAATCGCATGACCGGTAGTCAATAGTCATACTTCTATGCTGATAAGTCCCGGTTTAAGGACGAAACGTATACGTACATAGATAATATATATATATATATATATATATATATATATATATATATATATATATCAATAAAAGCTTAAAAGAGTCAAAATTCATTCATATTTAGAATTATAAAATACATTTATCTAAATATTTAAATTAAACTAAAAACACATAGTGTTAAATGTTATCTTTATATGATTAAGATTTAACTATATATTAAATATTATTAATGAATATCTTGAAATCATTATGTTTTAGTTAATTAGGCCTTCTTTTTTCACTATTTTATTTTTATTCAGGCTGTATAGAGATGTGATAACATTGAAACGCTGGTTGTTCGACGTAGACTGTTATAGTGTTTATTTAATAATAATAATAATTATATATATATATATATATATATATATATATATACGTGTTATTTATCACTTTTGAAAATATTGGTTTTATGTTCATTCTATTATTATATTCGAATATATATATATATATATATATATATATATATATATATATATATATATATATATATATATATATATATACAGTATCTACAATAAGTGAGTACACCCAACGACTTTTTTACATTTTACTTCATAGAACTTTATTTACATTTTTCGTAGGATTTAAATGAACATAGCCATATATTTAAATTTAAATATGCATAAGCGTTTAGGTTCGAATTTGTTGTTTATTACAAATAATAGGAAAAACATCTATAAAGTCACAGTAAAATAAATGAGTAGACAGATGAAAGTCACTTATCATGAATAAATATGTACTCAATTAGCTATAAATAGCAGAACTTTCTGTTGATACCTTTTTTATTGTACCCTAATAGATAACCTAAGGCATTTTATCGCCTTTTTGCTTACATTCCGCTGCTATTGCTTGGATCCATTGCTACCAAAGTTTTTTTCATATTATTCTTGGAAATGATTCCTCATGGCAATGAATTAGATGAAAAACACTAGTGAAACTATTGTTAATTTATTCAAGAGTGGTCATTCATATAAGGAAATTAGTGACAATGTAAATATCAGCCGAAATACGGTAGCAAAAGTTTTTCAACTGTACAAAAAAGCTATAAACGTTAAAAATGGCAGCCGTCCCGGTCGACCAAATAAGTTTTCTGATCGAACTATGAGGCACACCAAACGACTAATAGAGGGAAACAGACGTCGAAGTGCTGCTAGAATCGCAGAAGAAATTTCGCACAGTTTAAACGTAACTGTGAGTGCTCAGACAGTGCGCAACATTCTCCATGAAGACGGGTTTAAAGGCTGCATGCCCCGGAGGAAGCCTCTGCTTAAAACTTCTCACAAATAGAAGCGCTATTAATTTGCTAATGAACATAAAGCCAAAGACATGCAGTTTTGGGACAAAACCATTTGGTCTGATGAGACAAAAATAGATCTATTCGGATCAGATGGCGTTTAGCGTGTGTGGCGACGAAAAAGGGAAGTTTGCAAAGATAAGTGTGTCGTACCAACTGTAAAGCATGGAGGTGAGAGCTTAATGATTTGGGGGTGTATGAGTCGCAAAGGAGTTGGACGACTTGCTTTCATCGAAGGATAAATGGATTCCAGACTCTATTGCCAGATATTGGAGGAAAAAATGTTACCAAGTCTAACAAGTTTTGGCAGTTTTAACGACCCTAAGCTAACGTCTCGGGCTACGAAGGCGTTCTTAGACAGTAAACGGGTGAATGGCCGGGTATGTCACCTGATTTGAACCCAATAGAGCATTTATGGGAGCATCTGAAACAGAAGGTTGTAGGGAAAAATCCAAGAAATAATAACGAACTGAAGGAGGCCATCAAGTGTGAATGGAACGCAATTCCGGCGGACACATGTCCTAAACTAGTCGAATCAATGCCTAGGAGGTTGTCTCCTGTTATTGATAACAATGGAGGCCATACAAAGTATTAAAAATAAGATTATTTGTTTAAAATGCTCATGTGTACTCACTTTTTGTTACTTTTTCTAAATGTTTTTGTTCAATTATTTAGCATTGAAAAGATATGTGTTCCTTCATAGTTAATAAAGCTATTAAACCACCACATGGCTATGTTCACATCGAGTTTCATTTAAATTCTACGAAAAATTAGTTCTATGAAGTAAAAAGTAAAAGATTCGTTGGGTGTACTCATTTATTGTAGATACTGTATATATATATATATATATATATATATATATATATATATAATTTGTACATGCAAGTTGACTGTATATAGGTTGATCTCCCTGGTGTTCCTTTGTCGATTAAATTCGATATCAATTGCAAGATTAATATAAAACTCAACGATCCATTATAGTTTAGTAATAATAATTTAGTTTAATCGCATGGCGCACCTTATCACACTTACTGCATTTCACATCCCACAAAATAATTGAAAACATTCCAAAAAATACCTCATTCTTTTAGGGGCGTCTTCTTATCTACTGGCCTATACTCAGGCAAGTGTGGTATTCTTTCTTTCATTTATTTTTATATTATTTATTTTATCTTATATACATGTAATTTTTCAGCTTTACTTTTGTAATTCGTTGTGGTTTCCTAGAGTACTTTAACATAAAATATCGACCACTAACACATTTGTGGAAATGGTGAAGTTGTAGGCTTAGAAATCTTGAAAAGTCAGTGACACACATACACACACATAGTTGCTGCTTAATGAAAATGTAACGGTAGTAAACGGGTATGCACGCAGCAATGTATATAAAAATATTTAGCTTTTAAGTTTTACTATTTTATTGTTTTAATACCGATAATATTTCAAACCTGATGTGAGTTACTGTTCTAAAGAAAATAACTCAATATTTTATTTTCATTCATTCATAAACTGTGGGGTAATTCGTTCAAATCTGAAATGTTTACAAATTAAAAAAATCAATAGAGCATCCCATTAAATAGTAAGGAAATACGTAAGAAATCTAATTAATGTAACATGTTCGTATTACACCGTGCGTTAGCTAACTTCAGATGTATGACTACCTTATGTATTCACTCCTTACCTTATACACTGATCTGTATGAATATTGGAGCACAGGTGCTAGGCGTAACGGTAGGTTATGTGAGCTGGATTTAATTTTATTTAATACGTTCCATCGCGGCATCAGTGATGATGGAGCTCTCCACGTCCACTCATTGCATACGATTATTTGCACACAAGCTGTCATTTGACCCATAATTTTATAGAAATGAATGGGTTAAAACGTGACAAATTTTCCGTTATCGTTTTATTTTCTGATTTTAATCGACCCATTAACGTCAACGTTCGTTACAAAATAGATTATCGAATCGAATTCATATAAAATATAATTGATCTTTTTTTCGATGCAGGATTATTTAAAATCCATTTGTTTTTGTTAATTTATTCATTGATTATTTAAACAATTTCACTTGTTTTCTTATTTTTGTTTTGCGATTTCTAAAGATATTTTGGTTTCTATTTTACATGAAATAACGATTTCCCTCATTTTTTCTGAAGTGTTAATATTTCTGTTGAACAAGAACATCATTGCAAACGCAGTCATAAAAGTGAATCCATTATGGAACAGGCTGTTTAAAGCCGTGGTCATCCTACAGGCGACCACATATTTCAAAGCCGTGCCTGATGCATAACAGCCGCTGATTTTTTGTTAATTACCCCTCACCTTAGAAGTGTGGAATTCGTGGGGACGCGATTTTGCCGTAAAACTCTATGAACTGGAATTCAAATATACCTCTAGAATTTTTTTTTAACCCCAGCGCCAAGTTCGTCTGGACTTTTCCACGTCAGAAAAATTTAACACACAAATAAAAACACTTTTCCATGTCTGAATTCAGCTTAATATTTTTCAGATTTTATTTTAAACACGAGCCTTACTTGTGAGCGTCAACCTCGATAGATGCAGGTGTAAACTGTTTAGCATTGCGCAACATTTCAAACGAATTCCTAAATAGCACCAATTATTGTATCATATCAATAATAGACCTAGCAATTTTATCATACATACAGCTGAAAGTAAAACGCCTTCACATAGTACAGTATATGACATCACCACTTCCAAAATATGGTTAGAAAACATATGCTCCCAGACAAATATATTTTCCATTAAAACACCCAAAAAATGCATCGCAATTTAATTGAGGTTATTAATTAGTCCCTGTTTGATTTATTAATTAAAATAATTGTTCAACAAACCTTTACATGATATAAAAGAAAAATACTCATCGATAATAGTTTTAGTTAAAACAAGAAATTATTTTGATATCATTTTCCTTCAGTCGAAGTTCTCAGAAATCAAGGGGCCCCTCCTGGGGCAAACACTTGGTCTCTAATTCAGATATATAGATAATCTAATACTCTATTAAAGTTTTTATTTTATTTTTAAAACGTTGAGTTAGTAAAGAAGATAAGAACATTAATTTTCCTCTCCCTAATTGACCAGTTAACTGTGGTGTAGTATATCGTTCTTGTGGTCTCTTGGTCTTACCAGATTCCAGGACACAAATATATCTAGTCTTGTTGAGTATCCAGCTAAGTTTTGTTACTTACGATAACATCACTAGAAAAAAGGTGCATTATTCCTCGTATAAGCACGTGTATAGCCGTCCTGAAGAGGGATTATTTTTGCTACGAATACTATGTCATTTTGAATATTGGGTCAGGGTTTACTTGTTGACTGAAGTATCCTCATGTCAGGTTGTCCTGAAAACCCCTTGCCCAGAGAGACCTAAGACACTCGGGCATAGTGTCTACTAAGTAATTAAAACACATATAAATCGGATATGTAAACTAAAAAGGATCCCCTCTTTTATGTTTGCAATTAATAGCTTCATAAACACCAGATAAAAATAGAATGACATAGTCAGATAGGCCACATATATGGTCGGTATTGTTAAAAAGAAACATTTTATTCTCAATAGATTTTATTAATTTTAACATTTATTTCTGATCTATATTTTAATTTTTTGTAGTGATAAAACAATTAAGAGAAGAGATTTACCCCCAGAGTCGTAAGTCCTGATACCAACACATTAATAACCAGATACGAATTTTATAACAGACACATATTTTGATGTGCACTAGTGAGGAAGAGGAGGGCTTTCTCTCCTCTTTTCCGATGCATTCGGCTGACAGGGGAGTCGGGAAGACAACATGAATGCAGCTCTTCTGATTTATAGAAGCTTTGAAGCTTTTTTCATATATTTTTTATTCGATAAAAATCGTACAGTTTTTCCGCCAAATAAACCGAGGATAACAATGCATCAAATAAATTCAATAAACAACAAAAATTATTCCTTGATGAGGATCGCAGAAATCGAAACGCTCGAGGTGGACCACACAATAAAACTTGGATCTTTACTACAATAATAACCCCATACACTGATATTAAGACTGCGCATGATATCTCTCTCTCGCTCTCTCTCTCCCCTTTCTCTCTCTCTCTCTCTCTCTCTCTATATATATATATATATATATATATATTTATATATATATACAAACATATATATATGTATATACAAACATATATATATATATATTTATATATATATATACAAACATATATATATATGTATATACAAACATATATATATATATATATATATACATACACATATATCCATATATATATAAATAAGAGTATTCAATGAACTAGAACATTACAATTGTTCCAAGAATTAGAACATCAAGTCTAGTATGGCGTACGGTCGTTTCCAAAACATTGTGGAAATACTTTATTTTATTTTTTTTAAATTAACAAAGCTACCCCAAAATGTCTCTTTATCAGCGCCTTTAGCACCACGTTTTACAGAAATTAAAGGAAAAAATAACAAGCTCGTCGTCGATGAACATCTATTTACAGAAGGAGCCACAGCGACACACATTAGATAAAGGAATAAGTTACAAATATAAAATGAAAAAGAGAAAGATAAAATGATGATAATAATAACACATTATACAAATTATAAAAAGAAAAAGAAAACAAAAATAATATAATATGAAATATAAAACAATAATAAAATATATAAAGGGAACAATAAAATCAAATGATAAAAAATAAAAATATAAAAAATAAAAAATAAAATTAAGAATAATAACAAAAAAATATAAAAGAATCAATATATATATATATATATAAAGTATATATAAAAAAAGTTAATAAAATTTTAAATAAGTTAATAAAAAAATAAAGAATAAAATAGTAAACTAATAATATAGAATAACGGTAAAATTAAAAATAATAAAGGTAAAATGAAAAATAAAAAATAAACATAACAAACAAAAGTACTAATAAGGAGATGATAATAAAAATTAGAAATACAAAGTGAAAATATAAGATGAATATAAAAGAAATAATTGATATTAAAATAAACTAAAATAAATAAATTAAAAGTATTAATTCAAAACAACTTAGAAATATTAATAAAAATAAAATAGAAACAAAAATAAGTTTAGAAAACAAAGGTTGAATATTATTAAGGCTCCTTTTATAAAGTTGTTTTAGAAAACATCCTGCAAGAAGATGTGTAAGGTAAGGCTAGTGTGAGGAGGAAGAGCACAGTGGAAGGTATGGTCAAAGATAATTTTTAGGGGGAGGAAAAAACCTTATGAAAAATTATTATAGGAGAAGGGTCAAGGGTGACCAGGAAATAAGGGATGTAATAAAATAGGAGTATAGTTGGGACTATACTAACATCACTGCACAGACAAGTGCATGAGTACATGTGATATATATATATATATATATATATATATATATATATATATATATATATATATATATATATATATTAATTTATTTTATACGTACATAAAAGTAATCCATGGACACGTGTTTCTGGCTCACAGCCGTCATCAGCATGGCTAACTTAGACAGATCGAACCTTCGATATTGATGTCTATATATATATACATACATACATATATATATATATATATATATATATATATATATATATATATATATATACAAACACATGCCATCACAACACATTATATATATATATATATATATATATATGTATATATATATATGTGTGTGTGTGTGCGTGTATGTGGGGTGGGTGCATTTATTTATTATTTAGTAAAGAAAATCAGTAAAATATCAATACCGTCGGGTTCAAGTTCGGGAGCTGTCCGACTCTCTTTGTTGTCATTTTTTAAGTAAAAAAGTAGGATATATATATATATATATATATATATATATATATATATATATATATATATATATATATATATATATATTTAAACTTTGCGTATTTTTTATATCTTGTCTTATGCATAACAACATTTCCGTAGGAATGCTTCGCGCGGACTGACTCACACGTTAAAACAAATAATGAACGTTACGCAAAGTTGTGAATATCCAGTTTTTCACAACGGTTTAATGTTTATTTATTATATTTTTATAGAGAACAGCTATATTGAATAGACCAGCTATATATCGAAATATTGAAA
>OY744531.1:90738075-90770575 GCA_963556195.1 Sepiola atlantica | reverse complement strand
TTTTCCTCTATGTGCCTACCTTCCCACCACCTCTCCCCTCATCATTATTTGTTCCTCTTTCAACCTTATATTTATACTTTTATTTATTTATTTATTTATTTATTTGCCCTGTTTGTTTCAGATTCTAGATTTTAGATTTAGATTTTTTGTTTTCTGTTTTTGTTTCTTAGATTTTTTAATTTTTAATTTTTAATTTTTTTAACGGCTTTAATTTTTGAAATGTTAAATTTCTTTCCTTCTTCTTCTCTTTCTCTATCCCTCCACTTCATTCTCTCCAAATATGATCTGAGGTTAAGATCGAATTCTAACTCTGCCTGATGAGATCTCAGTTTTTAGTAACTGTTGATCGATAACATCGACATGCCAGTGTCGCAGATTTTGTACATGTCTGTGTAAATAAAATTATCATATATAAAGCTCTATTTTGATATTGAGCACTTTTTATAAACCCGGTTAAAATTCTCTGGATTACCACCCTGTGGATATTTTTCACCTGGATTATTACCATTATTATATATATATATATATATATATATATATATATATATATATATATATATATATATATATATATAACATTCGGATTTTTTCAACTTAGACCCTTATAGGAACGTATGTGACTAATTTATATTTTCTTCTGACTAGCAAATTTTGTGTGTTTTATTTTATTATCATGTTATGCCCCCGAAAAAGTACTTTTATTCGGAAGACTTACAAGATGACTAATGCTTCTTGAAGAGTGCTTATTTAATGTCATTAGTAAAAAAAACAACACTTTTTTACCATCCTCTTATCTGTTTTCGCTATCGCATAATCAATCATATTTTTACATAAATATTTGCCTATTCATTTATAACATTGATTGATTACCAGTACTAGTAAGCATACATTTTTCATTTATAACATTTATCAAATATTGTTTTACACTTAACAGCTGCGATTGCCAATGACGGTGAATAACTTTTACCCCTTGAAAATATTTTAAAATTTAATTTTTATCTATATTTACTGCGTATCAGACAAAGTATACTCGTATGTTGTTTTTTTTTCGTGCAAATAAATCTACTTTTTCTTTGAGTAAGAAATATTCTAAAAAATAACCAACATAATTAATTTTTGTAAGATTTCAGGGAAAGTGAAAAAAAGAAAAAGAGACAATTTATCTTGTGTGTGGGTTCACGATTGTGCGTGAGTTATACATTTCAATTTTGTTTAAATTTAATATCAATCGGATGTGTATTTAAATAAACGACTTAACGTAATATAAGACGCCGTTTAAAAATATTTAGGGAACTTCTAAATTTAAAATACATCATCTGAGTAAGTTTAAACAATCTGGACTGGCCATATTCACTGATTCTATATTGATAAAAGTTAAATCCCCTTTTCTGATATGCGAGCTTCCAGCTTATATATAACATTCATACATATATATCCAGTGCCATACCAAATGAGCTGGTTATTCTTTGTTACTGGTGGGTCACCACTTATCAAGGTGCGGGGCCCACTCGAGGATGAATGTTACTTCTGGAGTTACTTCCCCTTTGCTTGTTATATTCACTCATTTTATATTAATAAAAGTAAGATCACCTTGTCGTATATGCAAGTATAGCGCTAATATATCGTTTTGATAAATATACAATGCTATAGTAAGTTGGGAAGCAGACTTGAGTTATTTTGTCCCACAGACGGTATATTGCAGGAAAATAAGCGTTGTTCATAAACGTTTCTGTTGCTTTTTAGAAAAGAAGGAAGGGAAAAGAAAATTTAGCTGTACATGTTTCAAATGGGGCTACACGGTATTGTAGCTCAGCTGAGTGCCTGCCATGAACATAGAGATACAGTAGAGAGAGGCTAGCAAAATCTATTATGTGTATAAGAGGTGTTAGTGACCAAAAGATTACAGCCCCTACTAGATTGCGCAGTCGATTTTGTACTCTCTCAAGACAAGTATAAGCGGCCGAGCGCCACCTCTCCAGATATGACAGCAGTGCATCATCTTAGGACGCATTTAGCCTTTATACAGGTAGATGATTGCGTCAGGGGTGAGGTACTTTCTGGAGCGATAGAATGATCCAATCATTTTGCCAGCAACCTTAGCAGCAGATTTGATACAATTCTTCCATTCCAGGTCTGGGATGAAAGTCAGTTCTAGAAGTTTTTCAAAGAGCTAAATTCAACTGTTTGTTACAGTTGTAGACATTATATCGTATATCACCGAGTAATTCATTTATTTATATTTATTACGACACTGATAACCGATAGTACTCAATTCAGTTTTACAAAAAGTATAAACTTAACGCTAAGTTGAAATCAACATTTCCTCAACCAGAGTTTTCTACTCTTAGGGGAGCCTAGAGAGAGCGAGAGAGAGATACAGATAGAGAGATAGATAGACAGAAAGACAGACAGGCAGACAGAGATGCAAGATATGACGCATGGTGATTAGCATCGGCTTTCCAAAATGGCCAAAGTCATTACTAATGATAGTGCCCGCCTAGCTCGCTAACTATTTAACAAAGAAAGGCGTCTAAAGTCTGCTTGCGACGGGCGAGGTTCTCCGTCCTTTCTTGGCAAAAGTTAGTCGAAACTTGATCGCCTCCATCTTCCTTCTCCCGTAATTCTATCCGCTGCGCACATCTAGTTGTCGACCTTTGTGCCGCTCTTCTGTCCGATGGGAGAAGAAAAGGCCTCACATATGTCAATGCCTTCTTGACATTTGCAGTGCGGTGTGAGACTCCGCTGAGTCAGGAGGCGACGCATACTCGAGCTGACCTGCCTTTCATGAAGCATTGCTTTCTGCGCTTTTCTCCGATGATCGAATGAAAAGAAACAAACGCGAATCAAATGCTACGGAGAAGGCAAATATTCAAAACACGCCGCCATTTTTATTTCCGCTGAAGATAACCACATGCCACGTTTTTTTTTCTTCTTCTTACTCTTTGTTGTCAAAGATAGATCTTTATTATTGAAATGCAGAATCAGCGTATTATCGCTTGATCAATCTTATTTCTGTTGCAAATCTATTTACTTATTCTTATTCCTATTTATTTTCTTCTTTTGCGTCGAAGTCTGATATACTTGGTTTTTTAAAAAATTATTTTCTTTCTTAGCCTCTTGCTTTTTTTCTTTTTATTTTCCTTCTCTCTATTCCATATTTTTTCGTAGTTCTTTTTCATTCGCATATGCCTTCTTCCTTTTGGTACCTTTGTTGTAAGGCTGGGGTATGACCCTGTTTTGTCTCAGAAGGTCCACCCTCCCAGGCTTTTCTTTCTCTTTGAAAAGGGGTTAGTTGTTTGTTAATCGCCCGATGCGCCCCTGCCGGGGAATACGGACGAGACTACTCAAGCTTTTTTTCTCAATCTGGTCTTCCTGAAACTTCTTATTTTTGTTATTCTAGTCCTTTTTCTTATAATTTTAAATGCGTTGTTGAATTATCATACTCACATGTTCTTTCTTTTAAATTATACATGTTTCCCTTTTTTATCCGTATATACTTTTTTTTTCATCTTTTATCTTCCATTCTTTTTTTTTCTTTTTGTATTTCGTCTTCTTCTCCTTTCCCCCTCATTCTTCTCTTTATCGCCCTAACCTCATCCGTTTACTGCATTTTACTATCTCAGTTTTTTTTTATTTCTCTTTCATCTCATTCTGGTTTTCCTTCACTTTAATTGCTCCTTTTGGCTGTTATCTTCTCTTTTTTCTTTATTTTAGTTGTTCTTTTCTTCTTCTTATATTGCCTTCTTAGTTGAATTCTTCTTCTCCCACACCCCTTTTTTTAAATTTCATCGTTTCTCCCTTTTATTTCCACACGCATCTACATCCATTTCTTACTTTATTTATTCTCATTCTTCTCTTTCGTCATCTTCTTCTGTCTCTCATTTCTTTTTTTATTTTCGTTCCCTACATCGCCGTTCTTTTCTCTTTTTACTTTCGCTAATTCTATCATCTTTTCTTACTTTTCTCTCTTGTTCCTTTTTACTTCTGTCATTTTATCGTTTCTTCTTCATTTTCCCTTTCTTTATCTTCGTCTTCTTTCTCTGTTCTTAATTGTTTGTCCTCCACCTCGCTTTCCCTTTCTCGATTTCCGCCATTTACATCATCTTCTTACGTACGTTTTGCTTTTACCTTTTTCTTCATCTTTGTTTTTCTTATTTTCTTTCATCATCTATTTCTACTTTTTCCGTACATTGTTTCTTAGTTTTTTCTTTCTCATTATCTCATAATTCTTCTTTTTCATAACTCTCTTTTACTATATACTCTGTATAAAATACTGGAATACGAACACGAAATAATACCACATATCGAAACTGAACAAACTCTTCATAAAATTAGCTTACATCACAAATAATACATCGCATCCATACCCAATAGTGTAGGTAGTCTTAGTGAAGTCGATACTGAACTTTCACTGTGAATGCTGCCACCTTTATGTAGTCCCTCCTGTAAGTACCTGATTCTAGAGCGAACTGTAGAAATCGAATCCAATAACAAAAGTTAGTCGGTCAAACGTATTACTAAGATAATACGTACGAATTTATGTTTGACAGCATATAGAAGAAACCAGTAATAAATGACATTTCTCCACAAATTATCAAATAACTTTTCTAAATATATTCCATGATAAATGTCAGTATACTGAAATCGTATGCCCTTAATAGGGTTAAGATGAAGATGTATATACACTAAGCACTAAATGTACAAAAGCAAAGAAATTCCCAAATTCTTACACTTTTATTGTCATTAAGGGTATGCGAGCACAACAGGGCTATGTATTTTACTGGTAGGAATTTTTCTTCCGCGCAAAACATCGAACAAGAATTAATCGTTTATACACAATCTCTTGGGCTTTTCCGAAGGGAATTCGGCTGCAACTCATCGTCTTCTTTTATTGACACACGTTCTAATCGATCTGATGTTCTTATGGAAGCTACCTAATATCGACTGGGCCTAGGTCGATCCAGTAAGAACTTAGACTTTGGCTGTAGGCTACATGTTGAACCCTTAGGCAAGGTTACAAAGTAAGAACCGAAATAAAGTGCCATTTTATTGCCTATATTTGTCATATTAGAGCCGTACAGTACTGTTTTTAGTTCAGAGAAAACGAAAATTTCAGAGAAATGAAATTACCAAGGTTTACAGTTCACATTTTTTAATTTATGATATTTAAAATTCTTGTTTGAGGATCTTCAATCTGAATTGTAAAAAAAAGTATTGTATTGTTGAAAAATACAGTAAAAATCGTTTATATATAAAAAAATTGGTGAAAGTTTTAAATCTAATAAATTTAAATGTGAAACATAAAATTGACTTATATACAACACGAATACCTTCATTTTCCTTAATACATAACAATGATGCTAGTGTCGTATGAATAATACTCGGGCGTGATTGATAAGGATAAAGGTAAGTAAAATACCAGTTAAAATGTTTATTGACAATGCTTATATTTACAGTGCTAATTGTTGATTGTATAGCACAAAAATACCCTTATGGTTGATATGCCGTACAATAAATAATCCAGCCCTAATTTATTTCCTCTTCTTCTTCTTCTTCTTCTTCTGCTTCTTCTTCTTCTTCTTCTTCTTCTTCTTTGTCTTCTTCTTTATCTTATACATTGGATGCATTTTATCGGACCTATCCTTCTCGTGTAATCGTCAAGGTAACTTAAATGTGCACGATATTCCTCTGATAAACGCTTATTCTAAGAAGATGTTTGCAAGCAATACACTTATTTGAAAAAAACTTAGAGAACTAAAAGTTCCTGGTTTACAGAATGCCCTTCTGTTTTTACTGTAAATCGAACATTTATTTGAATAAAAAATCAAATTGTGTATGAGAAAATTATGTTTCCATCTGAAATACAATAGCGTAATGTAGTACATATACATAAAAATCACATTGCATGACTTAAACCGTAATTGTTTTACTCTTAATCAACATTTTATTGAAGAATATACACTGAAATGTATTTCGGCATATTCTGTAAACAATATATATATATATATATATATATATATATATATATATATATATATATATATATATATATATATGAAACATATTTTTCAAATGCAACGTGACTGAATGTGCCGTGTGAGCTAAGGACGTAAGAGTTATAATCGAGTTGTATTTTAATCTGACATGCGATTTTGTAAGTATCTATGAACTATTTTACTAAAGCTGAGTTTATCAACGCCTGTTTCATCCCAAGTATTGCCATATACTTTAATGACACAAAATACGAAAATATTCATTAGTTCTAAGATTTAGTTATGTTTGAATTTTTGAGAATTCTCTTAATTCGCCGTTATTTATGATTAAATTAAGACGTCACCCATTTCTAACTTAGCTATTAATGTTTTTCTTTCCCCCTCTATTACTATAAGTTAATTTTACCACTATCTAATAAGTTTTAATGTATTTGTGCGAATATAGAGAATAATAAATCTCTTTTTTTTGTTGTTAATTTTCATAGTTTGTTCGTACACACCGAAAGCACGTATGTAAATTGGATAGCAACACAGTAGGACTCTTTACTTCTATATTATTTATAATGAAAAATATAACGATAACGATTATAATTATTTTTAGTTATGTATAAATAATTTCTAAACAGATGTCATAATTCATGAATTCTCGAATAAAATAAAAATTTAACAAATAGTAGTAGTCGTTGTCACGGGTACGTTAAATATAACTACAATATCTGATTCGTGGAACCTGTATTCGTCTTTGTTTACGCTCGTCTAGCTATGAATAATAAAGAATTAAAATCGAGCTACGATTTAAACTAATATAACCATATTGGAACCGTAGAATCGTCGAAGAATGTTCGTCTGATAAGAAATATGGCTGATATGCGCATTGCGTAGCTGTAGAACGCTATACTTGTAGAATTGGTGTCTTTTATTGTTCTTAAACAAGAGCGACACCGTTGTTTTTATTATTATTTTTGGCAAACCCATATATAGTATTGCTACTGCGAGAAAAAGAACGGAATAGGACGAAAAATAAAAAATAAAATTTAAAAAAAGGAAAAATACGAGAAAAGGAAAAAGAGTAAACGCGGGGAAAAGAGAAACAAAAAAGGAGAAATTAAGAAGCGATAAAGAGTAAACAAGAGAAAAAGAAAAGGATTTTATCAGTTTATCCGCTACCTGTTATAAACGACACCCTTTCTATGACGTGACATACTCACACGTAATGTGTGTTTTTACTTTTCTCCTTAGATTTATGAAAGAAATACTGGTTTATTTTTTCCCAAACCACATATATTCTTGCTAAATACAATAAAATACGAACAAAGAAACTGAAAAGAATGATAGTAAAAAAGAAAACCAAAAAGAAAAATAGTGAAAAAAGAAAACAAAAAAGAATAATAGTAAAAACAGAAACTAAAAAGAATAAACGTGGAACAAGCGAAAAGCGAAAGAAAAATGTGAAAAACGAGAAACAGAGAAAAATAGAAAATGAGAAGGATTTGATCAGCTTATCCGCTACGTGTTATTACTGACTTCATATCTAAACTGTTAAATTCTAATGGCATTTTCTACTTTTCTTCCCATGTTGCAGATAGTGGTAATAAAAACAACAACACATTATCGCTTTGTTACTTCAATGATTTTTTTCTTTACAATATTCAGTATTAAACCGTATTTTTTTCTAGGGAATTACAAATTATTAATCTATCTCTCCCTTGTCTTTCGAAGAGGAGAGGGAGGAAGACCTTCGAAAATACGTCTGCTTCGCCGTCCAAACACCCAAGGGACTGTGACTATCTTTCTATCTATCACGTATCACAATATCTTGCCTTTATTTTCGCTACGTAACTCCGTTGACACATTCACTAACCAACTCTTCTCTAACAAACTTTGTCGAAGTGGATATTTTGTTTTTATTTAATCTGCTTTTCTCATGTTAATCTTCCTAAAGTATGATCACTCTGTACACGTGAACTTCACCCACGTGACCTTTTTTTCTCTTTTCACCATGCTAAAAAGGATTTTCAAGTGAACTCGTTTTGAAGATATGAAGTCTGTAAAGAGGATCGTTACGGCGAAAGTGTCCGGTAACCAAGAATGATGCCCCCAGGAATATGGCAGTGAATGATGGGAAAGTCGTTTCCACTTGAGTGAGTTATTTTATGTACTAACGAGTCACGTGTTTTTTACAGCCAAACACAACTCGAGGATACAGGTTAATGAGTTTGTCAGATGGACGGCAAGACAACACCGTGATGATTGGTAACGGTGGTTAAACATGGTCAGAAATTTAGTTTTTTAAGTAACGGCTCAACAAATGCTTATTAACATTGGACTTAATAAAACGACCATGTTGTAGACAGCTGAGAAGTAGCCCCTTGGTATTGTGTTCTAGTTTCGTGTAGTCTTAAAAAAACTTTTTTCATGGAAGTCCTATTTAGTTTTAGGTACGTAGAAGATAAAAAAGAAACATTATTTAAAGTTGTTCGGACCAGGCGGGCTTTTGTGACTGTTTTACATAATGGAACAGTAGATTGGAGTTCAGCCAAGCAGCTACCATAACAATAAGAATAGAGAAAAACAAGTAACCTTTCTTCTGTAAGGATGAGGCTGCAGGGAAGAGAAGACGGGGTATATTGATTGTGAAAATCATGTGGGTTGTTATTCGAAGTTTAGATAATTTTTGTAGTACTATCTCGTTACTTTTCTGACACATATTTTAATTATATTTCAGAATATTTTTTTACAGTTTATATTTTGGCTAGTCTATTAACAAATGAAATCCGAAATTAAAAAAAAACTTAACAGGTTTAAGCGAAATACGTTAAAAAAATGTAATCGTAATTCTTTAATACATCGCATTTTTGTTATTGTTCACAAGGCATTGGCGGTATGAATTATTCTAGGTGAACTGCTGATATATCTCCGTACAGAATATCGACTTTTCAAATCACGAAACGGGCATGCATATAGGGCAATAAACTTCAAATGTTAGCAGTGCTTGACTCTCTATGTATCATACGGGGTTTCAGCGAATGATTCAGCGGTTTTAAAAGACAGTTAATTGTATGCCCAATACTTATGAATATTCAATCACATTATATTGTTGCGTTTAACGCTGACATTTGATAAATCTCTCTCCCCTCCGTATGATCTGTAACCCTTTTTCTCTTTCATTAAACGCATATATATATATATATATATATATATATATATATATATTTAAATATTTTTTTTGTCGTACAAAACTTTAAAATGGCATTGAAGAGACAATATTTATTATTCATAATGAATTTAAGAAATTAAAAAGATGAAAGGGCAGCTGACCGGTTTCGTACCTCGCTCAACAGAGCCAAATATCGAGGTAATGTATAAGAAATATAAAAAGATGCTATGAGAATTATAGCGAGGGAAAGGGGTAAAAAAAAAATTTTTTTTTTAAATTGAAAAATAAAAAAAAATTTAAAAAAAGTTCAATCAAATAGAAACAACATTAAGCCCGAGGAGATTTTCTTTGTCCCTTTCATCTTTTTAATTTCTTAAATTCATTATGAATAATAAATATTGTCTCTTCAATGCCAATATATATATATATATATATATATATATATATAATTAAAAAAACATTTTTTTTTATTATATATATATATATATATATATATAATTAAAAAAAAAATGTTTTAATTATATATATATATATATATATATATATATATATATATATATGATTAAAAACATTTTTTTTGTATATTTTGATATGTTGATATTTTTTATAATTGTAATATAACACTAAAAATGCATTAATCACCTAAAAAGTAGTGTAATGGATTCATCTACACACTTTAAAATGCAGTAATATTTTTGTAAGTAACGGATAAATGTTATTAGACAGACGAACAACACAGGTAAGGAGGACTTTTTTCTTTCTTTTTTTAATAATTAATATAAGTTAGCAAAACATTTATACGGAACAAAACTTAGGTTTAGTATACGGAACGTTTATGTTTTTGTCTTTTAATGGAAGTGGGGTCTGATTAACTCTGCTGGGAAGCCATGAAATTAAATACTGTCTTGTTTTTAAATTCCCGAAACAGTTTTTCATGGTAAACAACTGATGATCCCTTAAATAATGTTAGAAGCAAATTAATATAATAACTGAATAAGTTAAATTGACTTACATGAGTGATTTTCCACTGAACGACTTGAGACTTACGGTTTTTGGGTTTTTTTTTTAATAAAGTTTTAATGGTTGAGAAACTTCCAAGACTATATATATATATATTAAGCGACGTCCAGTACTGAATGGGTGACTATTTAGGAATACCAGGTTCTGTATGTGCTCTCTGCTTATCTTGCCATTGTTTCCAGTAGTCTTGAACTACTTGCTATTAGATTAAAGCAGTGCTGACTCACGAGAGGTGTTGTCGAGGATTGCGCAACCCTTGCAATTACACGCGTGAGCAGCCTTTGGCGTGGCACTCACACGTCGAAATCGACGGGAGAATCTATCATATATATATATATATATATATATATATATATATTTATATATATGTTTATTCTTTAGTACAGAAAATCAGGACAACATGAGTACCATTGGTTTAAAGCTCAGAAGGCGTTTACCTTCCGGCTTTCGTAAGCTTTGTTTACATCTGGTAATGAAAATGGTTAGTCACGTATCACTCTAATCAGTATCCTTTATTTATCATAAAATGTGAAATAAGAGTCAAAAAAAGAAGAAAAAAATAAAAAAATGATATTACATCTATATACAGTCTGACTGTTTGGCCAAGGTCGCGTTGATCCTAGATATGGTAGTCATCAGCACCATTGCCTCTGACAGTTTACTGTTACAGGAGGCAGAAACTATTCATTATATTTAGGCGGGATATATATATATATATATATATATATATATATATATATATATATATATATATAGTGTGTGTGTGTCAGGTTTTATATGAAAAGAAATGATCAAAGTGCTCGATCATATAAGAGAGCTAATATAATTTATTTAAATACTGTCTATTACATATATCAGAAATGTACCGCGGTTTAATCCAAAAGATGTCTAAATCTGCATTTTTGGATGAAACCGCGGTACATTTCTGAAATATGTTAGATACAGTATTTAAATAAATTATATATATATATATATATATATATATATATATATATATATATATATATATATATGGGAAGAGAAGGATGAAGGTAATCCGACGTGATGGGAAAATGAAAAAGGGAAGAAAATGGCCATTATTTTCTTCCTTTTTCCCAATATGTCAACCCTACATGTGTTTGTACTTGCATGACATTTTTCTCTATATTATCATCCTGATGAAGTCTTATAAATAAAGACGAAACGTTGATGTACACATAAAAAAACATCCATTTTTTGGTTTTCCTTTTTCATTTTTCCATATATATATATGTGTGTGTGTGGGTACATATGAAAGATATTAGCAATGCAGGACATCGGAAGGGTGCAAGAGAGGATGGACAAAATATACTATATATTTAATATCTATTTCTATAGCTTCTATAGCTTTTATGTAAACTATTCGGTTCAATAGTTTCAATAGTAGTTTTACCAATAAAGACGAAACGTTGATGAACACATACAAACTTCCTTTTTGGTTTTTCCTTTTTCATTACCCATTACATCGGATTACCATCATCCTTCTTTTCCCATATATATATATATATATATATATATATATATATATAATATTTTTATAAATAAATATTAATTATTTAAATACCTACAGACATCGATGTCTCATGCTAACGCAATCTTCAGTGTAGGAACTAATTCTCAACGGTCGGTAGGCGCGAACCTAGATCACAAATCACCACTGATTCGTAGTCGGGGATCTTACCCATCGGCCATAGCCAATTAGTTAGTAAATATAGAGGAACTTTTAAAATGTAAATAGCGAAATCGGCGGCTATGTACCAGGCAGTATAGAGTGATCTACGAAACGGCGTTCGGATCGTGCATATAGCTATTTGTACTGCTTGTTATTAAAGCTACTTGATATATATATATATATATATATATATATATATATATATATATATATATATATATATATAACAGGGTGATTCATAAGTAACTTAGCTATTTTTTTTTGAAATTCTTAAATTAAAAAATACGGTAATACAAAACAGAAAGTTTATTCAACAAATTCATTTATGGGAGTTTAAAATTACAGCAAATTATGGGAGTTTAAAATCACAAGGTTTTGTTTCAAACAAGGTTTGGATTTGTTCTTCCTTTGCATCATTACGTTTCGGAGCACCTAGACATATATATATAGAAACAAATATATGAACGAACAAATTTAAAATAACAAATAGCAGTAATTAGAGAGTACGATAACAATTATCAAAAGTTCATAGTATGTTTGTGCTTCATATGGTAATCATTTTAAATAGCTAAGTGAAGTGCCTTATGAATCACCTTGTATATATATATATATATATATATAGTCATCCACATACAGACTGTTTCGCTGTTTCACAGCTCATCAGTGCGGCTAGACCAGTTAGTGCCTCAAGCCGGGATCGAAACGATAAGTATATATCTTTAGTATAAACTCTTCAATTAAAAGGTTCAATATTACAATAATAACTATTTATTTCTATATCTTCAGTATTAACTATTTCTTTTAATGTCTTCATTATTATCTATTTCTATCGATAGGTTGGATATTAGCAACATATTTCTTTATATTTACTATAAACTCTTCAATTAAAAAGCTTCAATATGACAATAATTAAACGTTATTTCTATATCTTCAGTATTAACTATTTTTTAAAAATGTCTTTATTATTATTATCTATTTCTATCTATAGCTTTGGTATTAACAATATATTTCTATATCTTTAGTATAAACTCTTCAATAACACGCTTCAATATTACAATAATAAATATTTATTTCTATATCTTCAATACTAACTATCTCTTTTTTTAGCTTCAGTCTTAACTACCCCATTTTATAGCTTTAATATTATAATTATAACTGCTTTTTTCTATAGCTTCAGTATTTACTCTTTCTTTCTATAGCTTAATAATAAACTATTTATGTTTATACTTTCAGTATAAACTATTTCTTTTTATACTTTCGGTATTAACTATTTATTTCTATACCTTCAGTATTTACTAATTTATCGATGATCTTGTGTTGAATTTTTTCTTCTTATTACTCCAGTATTAACTACTGTATTTCAGTATTATACTTTTTCTATAACTTACTATTTTAGTATTGTTGTCGTATTAACTACTCCAGTTTACAGTGTCAGTATTAACTATTTCTTTATATATTTATTATTTATTATTTCGTTTTATAGTTTTAGTAATTACTACGCAATTTAATAGCTTTAATATTAACTATTTCTTTATATAGTTTCAGTATTAACTATTCCAGTATAAACTATTTCTTACGATATCTTCAGTTTTAACTATTCCTCTCTATAGTTTTAGTTTTATTAACCCGATTTTATGGCTTCAATATTAGCAGTTTCTGTCTATACTATATAGTTAGTGTGTACTATTGCATTCTATACCTTCAGTATTAACTAATTTAGCTATAAGCTTTTGTTGGATTTTTTTCTTTTTATTACTCAAGTATAACCTACTGTATTTCAGTATTATAATTTGGCACTTCTGTAGTATATATGAAGCAGCAGATTTTCTGTCCTTCTACTGAAAATAAAGGGAGGTAATTCAACCGGAAGTGCTTTTTTACAACATAAAAAAAATGCAAGACTGGTTTGTTTTGGGGTAACAATTAACAATTTCTTTTTTTTATTATATGAAGTAAAATAATTTTAAATAAAAAACCATAACCCTAACCCTAAACCCTAACCCTAACCCTAAACCCTAACCCTAATCCTAAACCCTAACCCTAACCCTAACCCTAAACCCTACACCCTAAACCCTAACCCTTAATCCTAACCCTAACATTAAGAAATCAGGCGGTGTGCCTGTAAAAAATCTATTGTTTTTTGCGGCTGGTTCATTAAATTACCAATGTCTCGAAGATTAATCTCATTTAACTCCATTTTCTAAATACTAAATTCAACTTCTAGTGAATTCTGAATGAATGGTACTTGGAGAAAAAAAACGGAACTCTTCAATTTCGATTTCTTAATCGGCAGCTGCTTCATATATACTACAGAAGTGCCTATAATTTTTCTATAACTTACTATTTTTGAATCTTTTTCGTATTAACTACTCTCGTTTATATTTTCCGTATTAACTATTTATTCATATATATTTCTTATTTCTTATTTCATTTCATAGTTTTAGTATTAACTACACAATTTAATAGCTTTAATATTAACTAGTTCTTTATATAGTTTCAGTATTAACTATTTCAGTATAAACTATTTCTTACGATATCTTCAGTTTGAACTATTCCTCTCTATAGTTTTAGTTTTATTAACCCGGTGTTATGGCTTCAATATTGACAGTTTATTTCAATATTATATAATTAGTGTTTACTATTTCTTCGTTTTGCTGTAGTTTTAACTATTCTTTATTTACAATCAGAATTATCAATGTTTTATGGCTTCAGTATAAACTATTTATTTCTATAGATTTAACTATTTCTTTCCCTTGCTTTGGTATTTACTAGTGTAATATATAGCTTCAGTATTAACTATTTCTTTATATAGCTTCAGTATTTACTGTTTTCATAGTTTTAGTATTAACTACTGCGTTTAATAGTTTCAATATTAGCTATTTATTTTTTTATATATAAAGTATTAACAATTTTTTAATAGCCTCAGTTTTAACTTATTCTTTCAATTGTATTTACTATTTTGTCTTTAGCTTTGTTTGTAGTTATTTCTCTCGATATGTTAAGCATTAACTATTTCCTTCTACCGTTAGTAACAACTATTTCGTTTTATTGCTTCTTATTTAATACTACTATTAGATCCTCATTTCTATAGCTTAAGTATTAATAACTTGGTACTTAATATTTTTTCTTTAGCTTTTGGTTTATCGATTTCTTTCTATAATTTTCGTATCAACTATTTATTTTTATCGCTTCAGTATTTACTATTTTTACTTTAGCTTTGGTGTCATCTATTCATTTCTATATCTTCAGTATGAACTATTTCTTTTTATATATTCAGCATGTAGTATTTGTTTTTATTGTTTATTATTAACTACTCGATTTAATAACTTCAGTATTAATTATTTCTTTCAATATTCTCAATATAAACTATTAATTCTTATTGTTTAGTATTAATTATTCTATTTAATACCTTCAGTATTACTTATTTCTTTCAATATTCTCAATATTAACTATTTATTTTTATTGTTTAGTATTAACTACTCTATTTAATAGCTTGAATATTTACCATATCTTTATTTAGCTTCGGTTTTAACTATTTCATTGTATATCAGTAATATAGATTTTTTCTATAGATTCAGTAGTAACTACACTATTTTTTAGCTTCAGTATTTACTATTTATTTTTATTGTTTAGTATTAACTACTCCATTTAATAGCTTCAGTATAAACTACTTCTGTCTTCATCTTCAGTATAATCTATTATTCTTTTTTAAATATTTCTGTATTATTACATAACTTTAAAAAAAAGATTTTGGTTATTGATGTGTACTGTAAATATAAGATGGTGTGTATATCAATGAAGTAATAATTGACAGCATTTTAATTAGCGTTATTTTGAATTTATCTCGCGTTTTACAAGACTTCACAAATAGCAATTAACTTTCTACTTAAAAACATGCTTCAGGCAAATTAGAACACACTTTTATAATTACAAGGAAATGTGCAGTTTGAGCTCCCAAGTTACCACAAAGGAATCGTTAATTAAAATTCTCCATCCTTCTGTCTAATCTAAACATGTTTGTACTTATAAATGTCAGTCTATACCAAACATCTCCAAAATTTTTCGGTTATAACAGTCCAAAATCCTTTGTTTTATCGTCGTTCAGTTATATGCGGGGACACTTTAATGATCGTCTCATCATTAGTAGAAGTGATTTTGAATGGGATACATTATACGTACCATACCATATCCGCCAGATTGTTATCAGTGGGGTTCTCCCGAATAGAATACCAATCAAAAAAAAATCCGGAATGAAGACAGCCATCAGGGCTCAAAACAAGGGCAATGCCAAAAGAAAAGTGTGTCTGATATATTTGCAATTATGCACGCATGGAGGTGTGAAGGACACCTCCAAAATAACATTAGTTATTATCTGTGTATAGCAGCACGATTTCAAATCGCCTTAGACTTCTCCTAGCCAGCGAACAATGTCGGCACCAAAAGAGGGGCGGTCGGAATTGCACAACATTTGATTCCTTATAAATTCTCTTACTGGGGATTTAAATTGTCCCTCGCAACTGAAATAAGGCATAGTATACAAGTCTGTTTCCTATGGCTTTTTTTAAATTTATGTTGATAACACTTTGTCCGTGTTAAATATTCCTCAATTTTAGAAACCTTCCATTTTAATTGCTCTAATTAGCTATACTTTTGTAGCAATTTTTAAATATGTCATGTAAAAAATTTAAAATCGGAAACTTTTCACATAAGGTTCAGATTAAGCAGAGAATATACATTTAGATTTGGGGTTTTATTTAGAGCTAGAAATATATATATATATATATATATATATATATATATATATATATATATAGTTGTATGTACAGAATTCACCCCTAAACTAATTAACCAATCATTATACATTTTGGAACACACCAGCTAAGCGTAAGGGTGAGTAATGTGGGTTATAGCGGGGGATTGGTGGAGTCTATACTTGCGAAAACAATATGTAGCAGTTACCTCCTCCTTTCAAACATAACTGCACCGGTTGGCCGTTAGGTGTCGCTTTTTCACCCACAGGTGGCGCTGAAAAGCGACACCAGAGTTATCTGCCCTTCTGATTATAAAATCCGGTGTCAACGGAAAATCACTCTCTTCTCTATTCAATTGACCTCGCTGAACGACGCCTAGACACCAGCGCTCCGTCAACACGTGTTCAACAACGGTACGAGTTCTCAACTCATTTTCTTTGTATACGGTTTTCAAGTACTTTCCCACGCCGGACTCATTTCTTCACATACTCTTTTCAAGAACTGTTTTTTATCGACACACATACACACACCACACACGCCATCATCCCACATACACACACGTTCAATAAACCTTATTTGAACTACCTCCTTTTGTTTGTTAATTATTACTCTGTTTTTGCATGCAACAATTGCTTGATTTTATGAACTCGCTTATAGCCGGGAACACGACCCGATTCTAACAAATAACACAACCAAAATGTTGTTTTCTCGAGACTGTCTTATAGACTGTCTTATAGTTTTTTTTCTTCTTTTCTTCCTCCTTGCGAAAAAAATTAAATAAATGAATTTTTCGTTTAAATTGCACGATTGTTGATTTTCAAAATATTTCACATTTACATTCTAATCCATGCTTCAAAGATGTTGTCAATTTCTTTACTTAAAAAGCGCCAATCTGCGCATTACATCGCCAGTACTACACTTATCCTAACGTCTTAAGAACTTGACGTCTCTTGCTGCTCATATCGTGATTCGTCCCCTCGGGGTTAATGCCATCAACATGAGGAAGAACGAAAAGAAGAAAAAAACTATAAGACAATCTCGCCTGACAAAGTTGTTTTACAACGAAATCTTGCAAAAATAAATAATAAATAAATTAATTGTTCATTTAAATTGCACGATTGTTAATTTTCAAAATATTTCACTTTAATACATTCTAATCCGTGCTTCAAAGATGTTGTCAATTTCTTTACTTAAAAAATGCGCCAATCTGCGCATAACATCGCCAGAACTACACTTATCCTTAGAGCTATTCATATATTTAAAAGATAAAATAAATCCGACGGTATGGATCAAAAAGGAAAAACGGAAGACCTAAAACTCAGCGTTTCGAGCAACGTAGAATTTTAAGGTCTTCGCTTTTAATTTTCAATTATATTCCCTGCGCTGGTGAGAACCATAAGCTGTAAATGACGCCGTACGTAGGTAAAATATTAAAAAAATAATAATGTAATATAATTAGTAGCCTTTTCAAGTAAAATTGAAAATCAAGCAATAAATATGCACCTAAAAGCAACAGTGCAATGCTCCGACTCTGTCGTTATGTACTATCGAATGCTTAGATATTTATGTCCGACGCTGTAAGTGTAAATATCATTTAATTTCTCTGTTATCACATGACGATCCTGCGTGGCCGAATGGGACTAGGTGAACGCTTATAAGGTGTCTCTGTGAACCAGGTTCGCGCCCTATGACCGTCTGAGATTGTTATTTCCCATTCGCTGATGAGAGCCGTAAGCTCGAAACGACGTATTTTTAATTAAATATTATATATATATATATATATATATATATATATATATATATATATATATATATATCTTCTCTGTAATATAGCAGGAAAAATCCCAGCAGAGTGCTCGATTAATTAAGAATATATATGGGGGGCATAAAGTGTGAATTTGAATATATATGTGTAGAAAGTTCATATTGATTTACGTAAACATTGGCTTGGTTATTTTAATCAAACCACTTCATTTCTCTGTACCACGCCTTCCATTCATCGGTCATCTTTCTCAGTTATTTGATGTTTGACGACTGATTTATGGTGTTAGGTATATATAATGTTTACGTTTCATCAGCAACATTGATTGGACAAACAGATCCTTTTCCACACCAATCTCAATTCCTCAGTCTCATCTATCAACATATATTCAGAAAGGTAATAAATATTACACGTAGCGTCTTGAACATTTTTACTGCAATTTCACGGTCATTCGTTCTTCAAGAATGCATCATTAATATCCTGGATCTTTTCATACATTTAAATGTAAATTCAAACTCTTACGTTGAAACATTACGGTTATAATCAATATACTTCTGCAGAGAGTATGTCCCGTGAAACGAAAGTTGAGTGTCAATATAAACTATACACACTATTTATTATTGTTACAAAGCTCTATTCGAAATAATATTTTGTCTTTTTTTCTGTGCAAGGTGTTCTGTTTTTATTTGATTATCTTCTATCGTTTAGTAGTTGATATCTAGGCCCCTTAAATCAGCTAAGTGCACAATTCGTCTTCTAATAAGCGATTAAGTATCTAGAGAGTTTATAAAACATTCCACCATATTTTACATTCGGAAAAAGTCTTGAATTGAATAGAATGATTTCTTGCAAGCCTAAGCTCAATTCGTTACCTAAAAACACGAATATAATTATACGCTAAGCATTGAAACGTTTATCAATACTTGGGAACAAGACGCAACCGCAAAAAGAAACAACTAAGATGATCATGGGAGATGAATATGCGACTATTTTTCATTGACAATATGTGCAAAATATAGAACTGTAGGAATACGTCGAGTGACTCAGATTAATGCAGACTTAGTCTTTACACTTTAGGACAAGAGCTGAGAACATATATTGTCGCACTCCTATATATATATACACATACATATATATATATATATATATATATATATATATATATGTATATTTATATATATATATATATATATATATATATATGTATATTTATATATATATATACATATATATATATATATATATATATGTAAATATATATATGTATATATATATATATGTATATATATATATATGTATATGTATATATATATATATATGTATATATATATGTATATGTATATATATATATATATATATATATGTATATATATATATGTATATATATATATATGTATATATATATATATATGTATATATATATATATATATTTCGTTGCTTATTGAGAGCGTGATTGCTGACACACGTTGACTAGCGATATTTGTTTTGTTTAAGAACATTTTACAGTATCATATTTCGTGCACATTTAACCTGTAAGTTCTGTATAACTTGGCTATGGTTATCAAAACAAACAATGTTAAAAAGGGGCGTTCATTAATTAAGAACTTTTAAAGGTAAAGTTTGAGTCTCGGCACCCCTGTAGTTATTTTAGTATTGCTTATATCCAGCGGGGATATTTTTTGTTGACAGGTATTTCTGAGGTGAAAAAAAGGTAACTGAATGTAAGTAAACCGATAAATGTTTACAATTGGACGTTCTAAACGTAACTTATTATTGTGTTAAGTAATAAACCCAAAGAGTTAGTTACGTTATGATAAAGTATATTTTTAAACAGCAAATCGTCGTCATTTTTGTATGCGAACGTTTATTTGTAATAAGAGACAATGGATCCACAGTGTGTGTAAATTTATAATAAAGTATATTTTAAATATAAGGAGTGTATTTGTCATTTTTGTATGCAATTTTTTGCAGCTTTTTTTATCAGATCGTTTAGTCAGACACAATACAAGGGAAATCCTACACCTATAATAAGACAAGACCTTCTCAGTTAAAGGCAGCGAAATAGCTGACCGTCAAGGATTTGAACGAGTTTCTACAATTACAAATGTTATGAGAATATTTTAGATATAAGGTCGGCACATGACGATAGACGGGAGATCGCATCATAAGACCACATTTAAATAGATGTCAAGATGTTATAGGATTAGACTATAAAATTGTATGGGCGGATATCTGCCTTGTTTGAAAGTATAGCTGGCGACAGACTAACATTCTGTCGTCGACACGTTTCAGCAAATCATTGGCGCTTAACGCTATACATCCGGAGATACACACTGAAACATAATTTTCAAGATGTGAAACGGGATAGACTATAGCTCTCGAGAGGAGTCTGTTAACAAGCAGTTATATAGATACGAACCTCTAAACCAATGCTGAACATTTCTTGGAAACTACTTGCATGCTCCTTCTCATATTTACTCTACTGACATTTTGGTCCAAGATCAAAGTGTAGTATCTGTTCTGATGAATACTGCACCCAATAGACTAGTATAGTCTTGGCCTTCGGGGCTTGATTTACGCCGGTCTATGGCCTATCATGTGCAGTTCTAGGAGGTCCACCCTCCCAGGCTTTGCCTCCCCTCTTTGGGGAGGAGTAAGTTTATTGCTTACTGCCTGAGGCGCCCCTACCGGGGAATGCCGACAGGGCTGCCCAGGCACTGTTTAATGGCCAGAGTGCTCACCTTCTCGGGCGCTGGCTTTTCAAGTCCCACTTTCCCGACCAGACCTTGTGTCACATCCTACCTTGTGGGAGTAAGATAAAACTGGCCTTGTGCCTAACCTCCTGGAGAGGAGGTAAATAAATACTCTACTACAACAACTTATATATGCATTATACTAACCATCGGAGAGCACTGTTACTCGTCTGATATTTAGATACCACGAATTTCCACTTAAATTAGTAGCCTGAAATGCCCAGAGAAATATACATTAGTCAGCCCTATTGACCGCGGTCACCTATAAATTATCAAGCTTTTGGCTTGTGATTAAAATCAATTATTTAACAGAGCCTATCTTCATGACTTCACATCTAATGACTGTCAAGATGGCGTTCTCTTTCATATACAGGATGACTAAAAGGGAAATCTCTATTTAAAGAATGTATTTCTTAATTGCCGTTTTGTCAAGACATATAATGTGAAAATCACGTATATAGCGTGGGGTTTCAGGTTAGATTTTATCTGAGTACTAGCATTTTGAAAGAGTTTCCTTGTCGTCTCATCAGTTTATTTTACGAAAAATTATACGTAATGTTGTTTTGCGGCATCAACTAATTCGAAACAAAACCGCACATAAAAATCTGGAAAAAAGTATTATTATTTGGATTCCTTGTTCTAATCTAACATGTTATTCGCACACCGTTTCAGCCGATGTAATCTTCGGCCTTCTTTAGGTGCGTCTTGGCGAACGATTGAATTTTTATATCGAACTCAGAAATTTGTACAAACTTTCGAAATGAATCTTATATTTAATCTACGAGGAAATAATTTTGTCGTTTTTTCAGCCGTGACCGAAGAGGGTGGGCGAAATATTTTATTATATTATTAATGTGGATTGAGTTTCAACCTCCAAAAGACTGTGAATTAGAACTTTAACCGCTGCGCCACAAGTGCATCTACCCCTTGAATTATATCAAGTATTAAGTTCGAAATTCCGTTTAGATGCAACATAAAAATGTTCGAGTTGTACAAGATGAAACTGAACAAATTAGGCGATTATATGGACCGAAACGTTGTGAGAATAATATCTAAGATGAGAAAAGTGATAGGAATCATTTAAAAAAATACAAATAGTCTCTAAACTTCCGAAAAAAATATAAATCGTATAAAACAATTAGTTAATTTTCAACCACTCTCCCTCTCTCTCTCTCTCTCTCTCTCTCTCTCTCTCTCTATATATATATATATATATATATATATATATATATATATATATATATATATATATATATATATATATATAATAAAATATGAAACTAAAAGAATGCTTTTAGTAGATAGAACCTATAGTGAAATGATTTAAGCTCAATATACGAGATAGAGCAATTATAAAGATAAATGAAAGAAGAGAGATAAACATGTACGAATGACAAATCTATTTCAACTTCGATTGTTCAATGCAAGGTGTACTCGGTAAAAGAATAATAAACATGTTCATCCCTCTTAATACATTTATTTTATATATATATATATATATATATATATATATATATATAGTTGGTGGGTTACGGAATCTGGATAAAAGGTGTCATATTATAGATTTCAACTACAATAAGATGTGACGCAAAGCCGGAACTTTACTTAAGGGAATTCAATATGGGTAAAAATAATCATCAACGAACCCGGCGGCTTTCTTCGGTAGAAGACTCTTAGACGATTGGAAAAAAAAAAAACAAGAGATAATACCGGGAAGCGTGCATGTGTGACATATTAGTTTTTTTTTTCTATCAAATAATTATTTTAAAGATCCTTTACACTCTTTTTCTCTATATTTTTATAGCTCGTAATAGCGAAGGCCCGGGGTCAGCGTTTCTCAGCACCACCAATTATCGAAACAACACGAAACTCACTGCGAAGGTTAGAAACGTCGGCCGGGCCTCTTAGTAAATTTAGCGTTCATTTATATGCAGAATTAACATTTTTTAACAATAGTTCTTAAAAGCCTTTAAACTGAAACCAGGGCTAGTTTATCCGTGAGTTGCTGGTCGTCTATTTTAGTTGCAAGTCAAACAGCGGAGACGAAACACAGTGTACGAGAGATATATATATATATAGAGAGAGAGATAGAGCAAGAGAGAGAGAGAGAGATAGAGAGAGAGATAGAGAGAGTGAGAGAGAGATAGAGCGAGAGAGAGGGAGAGGGAGAGAGAGAGATAGAGAGATAGAGCGAGAGAGAGAGTGTGAGGGAGAGAGAAAGAGAGAGATAGAGCGAGAGAGAGAGAGATAGAGCGAGAGAGAGAGCGAGAGAGAGAGAGCGATAGAGCGAGAGAGAGAAAGAGAGAGTTAGAGAGAGAGAGAGATCGAGCGAGAGAGAGAGAGAGAGAGTTAGCGAGAGAGAGAAAGAGAGAGTTAGAGAGAGAGAGAGAGAAAGAGAGAGAGGGTTAGAGAGAGAGAGATAGAGCGAGAGAGAGAGAGATAGAGTGAGAGAGAGTCAATCACTTATTTTAAGCTAATGGGTTAACTATTTTGACACTTCGACACATCATCTTAAAACACGTCTTGGTTCATCGAAGCTTCCTTCAAACTCTCCCTATTGCAATCACCACTGGCTTAATTTGTTTTTCTTAGGTTAGCTACATTTTGTCTCTGTTATTTCTACAACAAAAATAGTATTTCCTGAAAGGTCACCACGTAACTTATTCGTGACTAATTGTTTTCTATCTTAAACCTTCCGCGACTTCGAATGCAACCGTTGATTCTTACTGCTCTCGTAAAATCTTACAGCATTGAAGGTTAAATAATAACTGCTACCAACGAGAAAGAATTCATGCAGACCGGACCATCCTGGAAAATGAAAAAGAAAAAAACAAATTTTCCTTTTTATTTTAAGACTTTCTCTAGAAGATTGATTTTAAAAAATTACATGCATATACACTATTTGAAAATATTTGGTGTGTGTGTTACTGGAAGAGAATGTTTTTTTCACACGAACCATACTTGGTAAACTTTTTTAAATGTGGTTCTACTATGACGTGAAAAGAATGTGTTTTTTCTTTTTTCGAACGAACCATAGCCGTGAGAATTCAAAATGTATAATGCGTTTATAAATTGAATAGGTGTTGTTTGTTTGTTTGTTTATATATATATATATATATATATATATATATATATATATATATATATATATATATATATATATATATCCGTTAGGGCTACTTGTAATCAGATTTAAAACTAGATACGGGATGCGAAATATTTCTTCAATAAATGAATTTTTTTTATTTAAAGCAAATATTTCGACGTAAACATGTCTTCTACAGAGTTTACATACATTTCTTTCTTCTTCATTGTCGAGATCTACCGATCAACCAGGCTGATCAGAGATCACGAAACTTCCTGATGACAATGAAGAGTATTTTATGTAAGTCCTAGAGTAGCATACCCGTTGTTACGCGTCAGTTTAGTAAATCTTAGAGCTACTTGAGAGAATCGGCAAGTGAAAATTATGTAATAAGATTAAACACCAGATAAGCGATGCCTTATTTTTTTTCAGATATTTCCACATTAACATGTGTTATGCAGAGTTTACAGACATTTTTTTTTCTTTTTTATTGTTGAGATCTACGATCAGCCAGGCAGATCATAGATCACGAAAACACCCAATAGCAATGGGGTGGGTTCTTTTGTAAGTCCGCGAGTAGCATTTATTGAAACAAAATCTCGCATTTCTTACTTAGTTTTAAATGTGGTTTCATAATTTTCACTTGCCGTGTCTTTTCAAGTAGACTTAACGGATTCACTAAACTGCCAAATACCCGCGTTTGTGGTGCTCTCGTACATACAAAAACACACTCCATTTCCATCAGGAGATTTCGTGATCTCTGATCGGCCTGGCCGATCGGTTAGTCTCGACAATAAAAAACAAAATAAAGAAAAGAATGTATGTATGTAAACACTGAATAAACATGTTTGTGTCTAAATATTTGATTTAAATTTAAAAAATGTTTAATTTATTGAAAAATATCTCGCATCGCTTATGTTTTTAAATTTGATCATATATATATATATATATATATATGTGTGTGTGTGTATGTATGTATATATAACACGTTATACATGGGTGTCGTTGTGTATGTATATGCGTGTGCTTGTGTCTGTGTGTTTTTTTGTTGTGTGCGGTATAGATGGATGGTGAAACTCTATGATGCGGATACTACAAACAGCAAAAACAACAAACGATTTAACGAGGAATATTTAAGAATTTGCTTTCAAATTCTCATTATTCGATGTGTAAGAAGCCATTTTGTTGACCGTTTTGCCCCGAGGGGTTAGGGAGACAAACGTCCGGCCGGATGTTTGGCCTGTTAACTAATTTGCTTTGGTCTGTAACGAGAAAGAAGAGGAGGAGGGAAAATACACATTGTTCCTTCAATCAGATAACGCCAATCGGCAATTGATGGATCCGTTAAGCGCTCTCTAAATGAGAACGACCGGAAGGCTCGGTGAGTAACGAACCCACTTTTGAATTAGCGTTTTGATTTGAACTGGTATTAATCGGTCGCTGGACTTTTGCTTTTGCTTAACAGTTCGACATTATAGTGCTATATCACAGCATGACAAAACTATAACAATATGAACGTTTACGAGAGAAGTAAATGTACACGAATTAATAATAGGAAGTACCAAATGTTATTCAAGGACAAGAAATACAATTTCAAACCAACAATAAATAAACAATCATGACTGCCATTGTAAAGACAAACCAAAAAAAGTCCAATTATTTATAAACAATAATGTGAGAGCAAGAGAAGCAAAGAGACAGATACAGACATAGGTAGATAGATAGGGGGAGAGAAAGAGAGTCAACAGATGACGATTAGAACGGAAGTGACGCCGCCGTCACTGACATAGCGTTGCCACGAACGATAGCCACGGAGATGCGTTGGAACAACCAGGCTGACTCACGGGGCTCGTGCCTAGACGTTGAAATCCTCCGTCGAATGTCCTGAAAAAATTTAACAGTCTCGGGGCCAAGCACACCCGACGTTTCCACTGAAATTGGTTGGAAGACGAAACGGTCAGTGACCGAGTTATATTTTCCACGCTTCCTTGTTTCGGCGAGCAGGGCCGCCGAGCCGGGCTTCACCGCGGATTCCGCAATCCTTGCTGGTGAAAAGGGGTCAGAACAAGTGGCGTCCCAGATCAGCGGCTTTCCGGCTCGGAAAGCGAACACAGTCATCCCGTCAGACCTGCGACCGTCGCCCCTGTCCAGGCCGACTGGTTCAAGGACTGTTGCAAAACCTGTCGAGTCGAGACCTCTCCTGACTACGTCGTTAAGGGCAGAGTGGCGAGGCAAGCGGCCGGCACTAAATCGACAAGAGAGAGGATGCAGGGCAAACTCGTCAACGACCTGTCCACAGCGACACCGGTGTGGGTGGCACAAACGGAGTCCCAGTCGTTGTGAGACGGTGATCCGGATAGTGTCATTGTCCAAGAGGGTTCCAAGTGTCGCCGAAGGGATGGCACTGAGCCAAGCCCCGCTGTAAGGTGAAGCCGTCGCTCTCAGGCAGACAGCTCTATGCTGGTTACTTCTACGGACGAGTTCGGCAAACATGGATTGACATTGAATGTCGTCCCAGGACGACTGATGTATGAGATCAGGTTGTTACTGAAGGTTTGTCGACGTCCATGTTGACAAAACGGCTTAATTAACAATTATATAGATATTATAAGACGTACCCATAGCTCGCTGGGTCAACACAACTACTAGTATTTATTCTACTTTGAGGTTATTCGAAAATTCATAAACTGTGAAATGTCTGTCAATACATTCTTCTTGCATAACAAAAAACAAGAATATGAGTAAGTCGTATAACATATTAACGCAGAGCGAAAGTTTATCTAGGTTTTATTTCTCTATATTTTATTAAATATTCCCGAATTTATAGCATGGAAATATTGATAACTCAAAACCTCTTTATCTGATTGAGATCAATTTTTGTATGGCCTTATAAAAAAGCGTTGGATCCGTCCATCAAATTTGAAAAAGTCGGAAGTGTGAATTACGTTGATGGTGTTGTTGTTGTTGTTATAGTTTTTGGACGATCGAGGTAACACAGATCGTGCCTAAGGATTGTCTTACGTGTATGAAGTCCTCGTCGTTTGTCCCACCTATTCGGTAAACCTGATAGATTGCAGCTGTTGATCCTCCACATAGAGAGCTAAAAGGCTACGCTGTTGCATACGAAGTCATGGAACGTTCACCAAGAACACACAAAAGGAAAAAGTGCAGAAGCAACGCTACAATTTCCATTTCATGTATGTACGGTTCCGCTCCTGAAACGTGTGTGTTTCTTGCAAACAGAGGCAGAGTGTAGAAGATAGCGACGGATTATTATACTGACTATTCCTGGATTTTTACTAGATCCCTGAAAGCGTAGTTACAGACCTAATACAGGTTAGAATCAAGCCCGTCAGCGATGTATAGACACTGCAAACAACCAGAGTTCTAGACTGCATAGCTCTGACAGTACAACGTTACCACCGTCCCTACCAAATTAAGGCAGATTTGGACTTCAAAATGGAGCATACGTTTTTTTTTTACCAGCAGTTAAAGTGAGTTGTTACCTTGCTGCTTTCTTACTAAATTGGAAACATTATTGCAACTAGTGGCTGTGTTGCTGGTGAGTAGACCACTCCGTTATCGGAATGATATATGTGTAATTCTTGTTCTTGTAAGTTATCAGTCAGTAGCTCAACCATGTGGACGTGTTGGTAGGATTATTGCTGATCACTTGAATAACCCTATAATTATTACAAAGTTATTTATTGTTTCATACCAATTTCGTTTTATTGCTAACTTGAGGACCAAACGATACCGTGTAATTAATAAACATTTCAAAATCCTATTTGACAACAATAACAGGCAAAAACTTCATCATAAATATGAAACTTTAAAAGCTCTCTGTCAGTCTGCCCCCTCTTTCTCGGTATTTCTCTCTCTCTCTCTCTCTCTCTCTCTCTCTCTGTATATTTATATATATATATATGTGTGTATATATATGTATAAATATATGTATATATATATATGTGTGTGTACGAATCATTGACATATAGATGCATACGCATACTAACAGAAATTTAACCAAATATATACAAACTTCGATATACATAGATATACAAGCTTACACACACACACACACCCACTCCCATACACACACACACACATATATATATATATATATATATATATATATATATATATATATATAAGTGTTTTAAGGTTCATATTTTTTTTAAAAGCATCTATTGTTAAATTTAGGAAGGAATAGGTAAAATAAATACCTTTTGAAGCATAAAGATGCGATATCAATTTTTTTTTATAAAAAAGAAAAATAATAAATCGAAACCGATTTTTTTTCCTTTTTTTATCATAAACTAGCATTTTTTTTGTATCACTTTAAACTAACAAAAAAAATGCTAGTTTATAATTAAAAAAAAAAAATTAAAAAATCGGTTTCGATTTATTATTTTTCTTTTTTATAACAAAAAATTGATATCGCATCTTTATGCTTCAAAAGGTATTTATTTTACCTATTCCCTCTTAAATATATATATATATATAGAGAGAGAGAGAGAGAGATAAAAATATATATATATATATATATATATATATATATATATATATATATATATATATGCCGCCCCAAAACCGATATGAATAATGTATTCTACACTGACGATTCTCGGAAGGATGAAATGTATACGTATGTAGATAAAAACAACTATTTATAATCATTTGTCGCTCCCAAATCTAGAACATGCTCCCTAGTGAGTAGTATTAACGCAGTAGTCGAACACTTTAACGAAGGCTGCCTTTGAATAGGATTAATCTCTCGCTGATTTACCGGGTTATTAATATCGGCCGTGTTTGCTAAGACGTCGGAATTTGAGTTTGAAATATCACTCGCGTTCCGGAGTTCGAGTCCGGCGACCGGTATAAATAATTTCCTTTACACTAACGTTTCCTGTAAAGATGAAGCGTATACGTATGAGATAAGAATAAAGATCTATAGTTTATATATATATATATATATATATTATATATATATATATATAACAACCCAGGTAAAACATCCACAGGGTAGTAGTCCAAAATATTTCAACCGGGTTTATAAAAAGTGCTCAATATCAAATTGAGCTTTTATATATGATTATTTTTATTTACACAGACATGTACAAAATATGCGACAATTTTTTTGACATCATTATTTTTTTGATTTTGATTAATAACGGTGCCAAGCATGTGACTTTCCAAATTTAAATTTTAAATGTATTTTCTTTTTTCTCTATTTCATTCTTTCTTAATATGATTTAAGGTTAAGATCGGAGTTTTACTCTGCCTGATGAGATCTCAGTTTATAACAGCTGTAGATCGATAACATCGACATATCAGTGTCGCAGATTTTTTACATGTATATGTAAATAAAAATAATCATATATATATATATATAAATAGAAAATATTTGTTATTGTTTATTATCTATGTACGTATACGTTTCGTCCTCAAACCAGGACTCATCAGCACAGAGATATGACTATTGACTACCGGTCATGCGATTACGAAACCCCGGATTACGGGTATTTTACAACTCAAATCCGACGCCTTAACCACACGGCCAATTTTAAATAGCGAATAAACTGTGATAATTTCAACACGTTATCCGCGGGTATAACGTCTAGAGCTTTCTACTTTTTTGAGGAAGGAACGAGGCATTTCAAGCTAGTGACGTCATTCTGTGTTAAAACTACACATACATTGCTCTACTTTTTCGAGGAGTGAGAAATAATATATATATATATATATATATATATATATATATATATATATATATATATATTACTTAAGAATTTCAAAAATGAATAGCTAAGTCACTTATGAATAACCCTGTATATATATATATATATATAAAACCATATATATAAATATATATACAGGGTGATTCATAAGTAACTTAGCTATTTATTTTTTTAATTCTAAAGTTAAAAAATACGGTAATACAAAACAAAAAGTTTATTCAACAAATTCATTTATGGGAGTTAAAAATTACAGCAAAATTTCCACCTTCGTACTGCATGCATAGCTCCATTCTTTTTTGCAAGGAATTTACGACTCTTTGTAGCATATTTGATTTGTTATGAAATAAATATATATAGAAACAAATATATAAACGAACAAATTTAAAATAACAAACAGCAGTAATTAGAGAGTAAGATAACAATTATCAAAAGTTCATAGTATGTTTGTGCTTCATATGGTAATCATTTTAAATAACTAAAGTAAGTGACTTAAGAATCACCCTGTATATATATATATATATATATATATATATATATATATATATATAAGTTTTAAGGAATAATGGGTTAGGCGTTCATATATATATATATATATATATATATATATGTTCTTATTCCAACTGGTGTGACCTCGCCTACAGACATAACGTGATTTTCTGACCAAATGTCCATTTCCAGCGAACGATGAATAAAAAGAAGAAAAGAAAAACACTCTTTGAAAATGAGACGTATATTCTCGAAAGCTAAGATTAAAATACATTTTATTTATTTTACACCACCATTGTTATGGTTTTTTCCAAAAAAAATATAATACTATTACGAAACAATGGTTAAAAAAATATGTCTAAATACCCTTTCTTATTCTAAACCGGCGTCACCTCGCCAACAGACAAAACGTGATTTTCTGATCAAAAAGTCCATTTCCATCAAAGCTAAGATTAAAATGAATTTTATTTATTTTACACCACCATTGTTATGTTTTTTTCAAAAAAAATATAATACTATTACGAAACAATGGTTTAAAAATCATGTCTTTCTTATATATATATATATATATATATATATATATATATATATATATATATATATATATATATATATAAGCATACCAGAAATATATAACAAACACAATACTAACTTATGGGGTTATTAATTAATTACACTTTTTGTGGTTATACAGTAAGGTCGAATTCTTAGTTTTAGTTGACTCGGTGTTTAGCAAGTTCCGAAAATATACAAATAATTTTCTCCAAATTACTAAATTTGTACATAAGAAAATAGATGAAAATGAAAAAGGAAAATATTAAGAAATTGGTGTCTGCATATCTGTAACCACAATCACGTCATCGGTTTCAAGGTTTTTAAATCATATTTTAACCTTTTGTTAATTGTTAAGAAAACATTTATACTGATAGATATATGCGCGTAACACGCGTATACATTTGCTAGTTAAACATTTAACACGATATACTGTGTTTTCATCGTGCCAGAACAAATATATGTTATTAAACAAAAAATTAGATTTCATATTTGCTGAATCATTTTATAAACGGAAAGTTTATTTTTATGTATGTGAATGACAATTGTATTTAAGATGTTATAATTATATTCTCGATGATATAAAAAATCAATAATCCAAGTCCTCCAGTAAACTTACACTCGTCTAATATCAATCAATGTCATGTTAAAAAACATCTTTAAAATATTTGTTTTATTTTCATGTTTTTTTTTTAATTCGTGTATCTTTCTGAGTTGCTTGGCATTCGAACTTTCGTGATCATCTGTAAAATTAATGAGTTCATCGCGTTGAACTTTCATCGTTCGGTTGTAATGAATGAGTACCAGGCTTTTTCGGTGACTATGTACTCCATCAGGAAATATATATATATATGTTTTTGTCTGTGTTCACATGAAATTGCGAATTAGATTTAAAACGTAATCATGATATCCTTTAAGTACAAATGTCCGTAAAAAACTACTTTGAATTCTCACAATACTTTGAGAAATAAAATAAATAAATAAATATTTAATAGCTCCCTTCTCTATTTTGGAATCATGTCTGGGAAACTGTAAGATATCTTCGTTGTGAGTGACAAATTCCCCACCCTTAGTTTCGCATTTAATTAGAAACTTACTACTTAAGTGAAGAATTCTGGGAAATTAAGCTTATCTTAGTATTGATGGAAACGATTTATTAATAAATACTATATATCTTCCACAAAAATATCGAAATATAACAATTTTAATAGTTGCTTAAATGGACGGCTGACATTATGAAACTTACCCTAAACTATTGAACTTAAATGAGTTTCGTATCCAAATAACCTAAATAGACATTGATGTAACTTTAGTAAGAAACAAATTATCCTCAAGTAAAGTAGAATTTTTATGAATAAATTATAGAACTTATTAACTATTTTAAGAAATATTACTGAATTAAAATTTATAATTGTGCGCACAATTTTTAGGATGCACTAGCTTTGAACGAAAAATTAAAAATGGCGTATTAGTGGGTTTCCCCACGTGTGAGATTTTTGCTCTCTTTTTATT
>OY744531.1:90715575-90733075 GCA_963556195.1 Sepiola atlantica | reverse complement strand
TTTAGATTTCATGAGAAAATCACTGATAGTGTATACGAGAACACAAACCTATCCTTTAATATTACAAATCTGCCGTCAGTCTCGAGAGACAATGTCTTAACCGGTAAAGGTTCTTGCACGCGAAGTCTGTAGTGTAGTAATAGTTTTGTAATCCGAACCCCACTTCTTCTAAACTGACATTGCTTGTATTCAGTAGCAAGTGCCTGTCTAGGGTGAATCGAGACAATACGGGAAGTGAAGGATAATGAATGGTATTTGTGAATTTTTCTTTTCCTAGGTAAGTTACAGGACTAAAACTTGAAAGTATTGTCAGCCGTTAAAACACTTGATTAACGTTCAATTTACTTCGCGTTTTTTAGAAATGCTAATAATTATACCAGAAACGTTTTCACGTGTACGAATAATTATGCTATGACTTTAAGTTGTTTGAGATTAACGATTAAGATACTTATTTCAGTTTAAACCCCTCAAATACGTCAGATTGTATTTTATTTGGCGATTACATGTGAACAGGTGGAAGGTATACCCGGAAAAATAGAAACAAAAAATATATATGTCACCTAATCTAGAAAGTTGCAATATTTTTACTAGTACACGCATCGGAATTAGGGGAGGGAGCATAATATAAAGGCAGAAACTATTTAGTATTCTACTGTAGAAATTATTAAGGGGATTTTTTTCTTCTCGAATTTAGCTAGAGTTAGGTGGGGCATAATGGGCGATATTTGAGTGTTATATCTGCAGTGGCAACTTGTCTTGTTTGGGGTGAACTAAGTAAAAAACATATCTAATAAAATTGTATTCATTCCATTCAGTATTTCTATCCCCTCATAATATTCTTCATCATTTAACTTACAACCTATCCATCGGATTAAATCTTATCCTTGAGTGGTTGTTGCTTTGGTATGTAGTAGTTTACTTAAACAAATATGATAATAAAAATAGCGTTGTTCATCTTCATAGCATTTTCAGTATAAGTGTAATAATGACTGCGTATTTCTATCAGTTCAGGATTCTATTCCATTTTCCGGCACTTTTTAATAAGTATCCAGAAAACGTATAGCATCGGTAAACGTAAGCCTTGAGATGAAATTGCGTACGATGAAACTATTTTAAGTGTGTTGCCTAAAAATAGCTTTTTACAGGGAGGATACATGGATTCATTTTTTTCCGAAAGGTGTGATTGCAGAACCCCCAGCAGAAATCGAACTTGGAACAAACAAACATCGTTTAAGCTTTGTCATTCCTCTTCCCGCTGAGACAAGCCGGCCGTTACAGAAATTTACAATAATCCTATGGTGGACAATTTTCGCATCGAACTGTGTAAATAACTCAATAAAATAAACCCTCAATGTGATGGCGTGGCTAACATTGCTTGCATATTGGCAATAGATCCAATAATATGGTAATATCTTTGAGAAATAGAATAACAATATTGGCCGCCAACCAGAAATATTGGCAGAGCGATTTTTGTATGTCGATTCACTGTTATAGGACTCTGAGGTCTAGAGTGACGATGTGTTGTAGGGGATGGGGGCATTGTCGGTAATTCCCTTGTTGTCAAATTAAATATATGGGCAACCGAAACATCTCCGCTAATCTTCTGCAAGAATCGGCAAAGCCAAAACACAAAGATAAGAAAATCGACTGACACTTTTTGTTTTATGTGATTCTCAGCGGAGGATTCGGCCATCTTGGATGTATCTGCTACAACACTATGTATTCAGATATTTTATCTGGAATGTCGGCCCTCGAATAAATGTGTCTTTAAAATGGATGTACTTTTTAAAGCTTATTTATATGCACAAGCAGATAAGGATGCCTGCATTCTAGTCAGTAAATGGTTCAATCTTGCTTGACAAGTGCATAAACAACGCATTGCATAGGTCAACCCAAGCATTGAAAGTGAAATTAGGTACGATGAAGCTGAATAAATGTCTATGGATAGTCTGACTTCGAAATAGATTCTAACATAAAGCTGCCAGCCTACGATACGCTGAATAAAATATATTCTCTATGCGGGACTCTCATGATTCCTTATGAGCGATATACGATTTCTTTTTAAATTTCAAAAGCCAGCACCTCTTAATTAAACCGCGGTACGACTTTGAAATATGTAACGTATAGTTTTATAAAAAAAAACTATTTGTATTTAGCTCTAACTTCTTTGCGATCGAGCACTTTATTGATTTCTTCTCAACATAACCTGGTTCACACTATGTATATATATATATATATATATATATATATATATATATATATATATATATATATATATATATATAATTTATTTAGATACTCTATGTTACATATTTCAGCAATGTACCGCGGTTTCATCCAAAAGGGCAGATTAAGACATCTTTAGTAAATCTCCGTGCCCAGTGGAATCATCGGCAAGCTGAAACGATTGTAGTCACGTCCGACAGGGAATTCCCTTTTGGATGAAACCGCGGTACATAGCTGAAATATGTAATATACAGTATCTAAATAAATTATATTAGCTCTCTTATATGATCGAGCACTTTTTTGATTTTTTTTTCATATACAACCTGACACACTATCTATCTATCTATATATATATATATATATATATATATATATAAAAATGTAAAGTTGGTTTGTTCGTTTCCCATGGAAATATACTTCCACTATACCATTACCACTGAAATCTTTTTATAGCAAATCCTTACATCCGAGCTATGTTTTTATGTTATTAACATAATTTTTACTTTACACATAAAAAAACACTTTTTATTACAATTCGTTCCTACTAAGTTGCACTTCCGGTTTACAATCCGTTTCTGCGAATCTGCATGTCCAACTTCACTTCCGGATTGACCTTCCTCCTCCCGCTGTCACGTATCTACTTCATACGTAAAAAGTGTTTTCCTTATTCGTTGTTTGTTTCCCTAAACAAACGTTTACACTAATACTTACCTAACAAACGTGCGTTAATTTAATTTCCTCTCTACTTCGATGTTTTTAAAACCTGCTTCCTTCCTCATTTTCTTCCCTTTAATGATGCTTCATCTCTAAAAAAAACACCCTTACTCGCGCGTTATAATTGATTGTTTATTTTAAAACCAGTTACCTCTCTAAAAAAAAAACTCAACGTGCGTTAATTTCATTTCCTCTTTACTTCGATGTTTTTAAAACCTGCTTCCTTCATCATTTTCTTCCCTTTAATCATGCTTCATCTCTAAAAAAAAACAACAACACTACTTGCATTCGCGCGTTATAATTGATTGTTTATTTTAAAACCAGTTACCTTTATAAAATTATTCATTTCTACTGTTTCATTTTTACAGGTAGGATTTAATACATAACCCACGTGTTTTAATTTCATTTCGCATTTACTCATTTTTTAGACTTTAACCATCCTTCAGGTACGATTTAATACTTAACAGACGTGCTTTAATTTCATTTCGTATCTACTTCGTTGTTTTTTAAACCGGCCTTCTTCCTCATTTTCTTACTTTTAACATGCTTCATCTATAAAAAAAAAACATACTTGCATTTCTTCGACAACCCTGAAGCGGGTTATAATTGATTGTTTTTTTAAATCCATTTACCTTTATACAATTATTCTTTCCTACTGTTACATTTATACAGGTAAAATTTAATACGTAACTAACAAACATGCCCCCCTCCCCGAAGATCAAACTTAGGTCGTCATACTCGCCGTGCACAAACAAGGCGTCGATTACTTGCAAATCAAACTCATGAACAACTGGCATCTGCAAACCAACAAGCTAGACAAAGGATGATTCAAGTACGTGCGAATGAATCAGCACAGCGACGTGCAGCCAGACTTGAAGAGGAACGGTTGCGGGTACAACAATCCCGTCAGGCATCTTCAGATCTGCTTCGTTCACAACGTAACGAACGCGAGAGGCTGAGACTAGCAGATCGGCGTCAAACAAGGCTCCATGCTCAACAATCCCTGGATTGGGATCGCCTAGCATTTCATTACAACCCTCATGGGGATTATAGTTTAAGCCACCATGTTCACATAGGCACTATGACTGAAGTGTGTCCCTATTGCAAAGCTCTGAAATTTAAGGGAGAAACTAAAGAATTGTGTTGTGCCGCAGGGAAAATTAAACTACCTCAACTGGCAGATCCACGAGAACCATTAAAAACCGGACAATCTCTTCATCTACACTGAAACGGGAACCACTAAGAATATTGTGTATCCACAAGTATTGGAAAATTAAACCATTCATATTAAATGGCAACTTAAGGAACTGGATCAAAAAGGCCACCTCTTCATTTCAACTTACAGCCACAGCAACGCGTGGCCGGGTACAGCTAGTATATATATATATATATATATATATATATATATAAATATATACATATAGTAAAGTATGAAAATGTATATATTGCAATAAAGTTACACATAGGCGTTCACGTTTTATCCCCTTAGGGGATCGTCAGGCTAATTGATAATAAATCGTATTACTGATAATGTGTATATATCTACGTTGTGTTTCGTCTAGCTAGCTGACCAATCAGATTTCGTTGAAATTCTATCCCACTTATTAAGGTTTTATATATATATATATATATATATATATATATATATATATATATAGGCAAACATTATTAAATAACACGGAGTGGTTTTGTTTGATGCGACTTCTTTAAATTTTTCAATAAAAATTGGTTAGTCGCATCAAACAAAACCCCTCCGTGTTATTTAATAATGTTTGCCTAAATGAAAATATGCTGCCTAAATACACACAATATATATATATATATATATATATATATATATATATATATATATATATATATATATATATATATATATATATATATGTATATGTATGTATGTATGGGAAAAGATAGATGAAGGTAATCCGACGTAATGGGAAATGAAAAAGGAAAAACCAAAAAGGAAGTTTTTATGTGTTCATCAACGTTTCGTCTTTATTTGTAATACTTCTTCAGGATGATAATATAAAGAAAAATGTCATGCAAGTACGTGGACATGTAGGGTTGCCATTGTGGGTTGAAGGGAGGAAATAGTAGCCAATACTGGAAAACAGTAGGGACCGACGTCCGGACCAGGTGAAGTCAGTTGCGAGGAATGAAAATAAATGTTGAAGAAACTGAGTGAAAAAACTGGAAGACGAAACGTTGATGAACACATAAAAACTTCCTTTTTTGTTTTTCCTTTTTCATTTCCCATATATATGTATATAAATATATATATATATATATATATATATATATGATTGTGTGTGTCTATGTGTGTGTGGGTGTGTGTGTGTCTATATATGTGTGTGTGGGTGTGTCTATATATGTGTGTATGTGTGTCTATATATGTGTGTCTGTGTGTCTATATATGTGTGTGTGTGTATATATATGTATATATATATATATATGTGTGTGTCTATATATATACATGTGTGTATATGTATATATATGTGTATATATATATGTGTATATGTGTATTTATATATATATATACATATTATATATATATATATATATATATATATATATATATATAAATATATGTATATATATATACTAGAGCACCTCTCCTTCTTTTATACTTACTGCCTTTCTCACTTTCTCCAATCACTTCTCTTTATTATCATATCCCCTATCTCTCTTTCGGTCATTCTTTCTCTGGTGTTTCTATATCGTTATATCAGTTACGTCATTCGCTCTCCCTCACTGCTTTCTTCATAATCCTCTTTTATTTACACTATTCGAATTTTGTGACATCATCCTGTCTGCACGATGACAAAGAATCAAGGTCCACATCTGGAAATCTAGAATATGAAAACAATAATAAAAGACCACTCCTCTATCTTACTGTGTTTCGATGGATTGCTTTTTCATTTTCTGACGTCATCTACTGTGAACGGTCTATACATATTTCTTTTTTTAATAGATAATGTCACTGCTAAGTAGTGTCATCCACTATGTATTTTTATCTCCTATCTTTGTTTTAATGAATGCCGGCATTTTCGGTGATGTCAGTAACTGTGCACGGTTAATATCACTTCTGTTTAATAGATGGCAACAAAAAAAGGATACAGTCATGTTGTTTGCTTGGAATCAAGCAAAATAACTAACAAGGTAAAACCTATTGTGAATAGTATACAGCTCAATATCCAGGATAGAGCAGCTGCCTTTTCTCCCATTTTAAAACATTTTACTTGATATCTCAGCCCAGGAAGTATCTTTAATGGCGAATATTTTCCACCTCACTCTTTACTGAGCCTGCCTGCATCCACGAGCGTACCTCTTATTGGACTTTTACCCTTTGGATTTTCTATTTTCGCCGCACCTGAAATTGTGGCTTCTTTGGAATTTAACTTTGAATCCTCTCTCACAACATCTCGTGCCTCTTAACGACCTACCTATCTACATATCATTCTCTCCGTTGGACTTTTCGACACCGGACTTTTTAACAATCGAACATTTGCTTGCATTCGGACAGAGTTTTGCCCTGTGTTTCTTTCTCTACAACTTTTATTTTATTTTTTCAAATTTTAAATTATGGCCTTTGCCAACTTATTTATCCCAGCGACTTCCTTTGATGATAAGATTTTGATCTTTGAAAAGCCTGGGTTAAGGAAAATTTAACTTGAATAAATTGCCTTTTTGCGGAATATACCTTGCTCTGAGCAATTGAATTGAATTTTGATTTGGCTTTTGCTTCTCTAATTCCTTTCCATTCTTCTGCATATATATATATATATATATATATATATATATATATATATATATATATATATATATATATATATGCCGACAGAGAGACTTAAAACACAGACTTTTGATCTTTGGCGAGTCCTTTGCTTCTGATGGGTGATCATTTTATCTGTGCTTGGCTATGTATATATATGTTTATACATATATATGCATGCACTAATATACCCCATTTTTATATATTTAAAAAAAAATGTTTTTATATAAATTTTGTTTCTCCCTCCCGCCAGTTGTTGAACTTCTTCATTATACCATGTATGGTTTTAAATTTGTCGTTTTTTTTAAAACAAATACCGACGTTTTCCCTTGAAAAGTAGTCGGTCGAAAGACGCCTCAAGGTTACATCTATTTTACTATGTTTGATTAAATCGTATTTTGTTTGTTTAAATTCTAAAGTCATTTCCCCACTCTCGAACAAATCGAATTTATATGATGCGGTATCAACATATGTATATATATATATATGTATATATATATATATATATATATATATATATATATATATATATATATATATATATATATATATATATATATAATGTTGAGAGAAAGAGACATACATATATAGACAGACAGAAATATAGATAGAGAGATAGAGAGAGTGCTAGAGAGACAGAGAGAGTCATGCAAGTTTTTATATGTAACTGTGTGTGTGTGTGTGCGCTCAACTATGTGTAATTATAAGTGATTTTTTTCCGTGATTTATAATTATGTAAGATTAATACATTTTCAGATAAAACCGAAAAATAAAAGAAGAATGGGCGAGTTTGGTAGACGGGTGAATGGTGTATACAATTTACTTGTAAGCAATTATAGCAAACGAAAATAATATACGCGATTAAATCGCCAAAGACGAGATAAATATTTATAATGACAGAATAAATTGGAAACTGTCAGAAATAGTTTACGTACGAATGTATGTCTTTGTAATCGAACCAGTAAATACTTACATTCGCTCGAACACACGCACACACACACACACATATATATATATAATACATAAATAATAAATATATTTACCGACACACACACACACACACATATATTAAGATATATATGTATATAAAGACGGGTGAGTTTCAATCCCGGCTTGAAGCACTAACTGGACAAACCGCACTGAAGATCTGTTATACAGTGAAACAGTATAGATGTGCATGACTATATATATATATATATATATATAGTCTCGAAAGTTTCTCAACATTAAAACTATATTAAAAAAAAAACAAAAAAAAACTTATAGTCCCAAGTCTTCCAGTGGAAAATCACTCATGTAAGTCAATTTATTTTTTACAGTTATTATATTAGTTTATTTCTAACACTATTTTAAGGGATCATCAGTTGTTTACCATGAAAAACTGTTTCGGGAATTTATATATATATATATATATATATATATATATATATTGGATTTACAAGGACTAAAATCCTCAATAAATAAAGGCAAAATCGTGTCAAAAGGTTAGACAAAGGAAAAAACTAAAATGTTTACATGTTTCAATATGCAAGTTTAGTACGAAATTTGCTACGGTTTACTATGATTAATCAGCGCCGTGTGTAATTGTTACAGACATATTCAAAAATACGTATACTTTTAAACATATAATCCTCATATAGATCAACAAAAAGTGAATAAAATTTGAAAAGAAAAATATAACAAAATAAAATAAAAGAAAAGAAAATTTAAAATAAAGAGTAAAAAAAAAAGAAAGAATAAAAAATAGAATTTCATTATTTATGTTATGTAGTAATTTGTTTGAAAAAAACTGCAAGTCATTCCTAAAAAATCAACCGGAAATTACATCAGAGGGAGGCTGCAGAAGATGGGATAACAAACTAATACACACTAATTCTAGGCGAAATGGCGCTACCGTCCTTATTAAGTCGATATTAAACGAGTTCTAGGAAGGAGGACGTCCACTCTTCCAGACTTTTCCTTGTCATGCTTACAGCTTATCAGGAAATGACGTCATATGGAGATGGAGCGAGACTAACAGAAATTCAAAATCCGATTGATATACAGTGTACTTCCGCAGTCCGATAATGTTTGCTTCTTTTATACAACAGAGGCGCTCTCTAAACTTTTGATATTTCTGTACGATAGAGGCGCCCTCTAAACATCTGATGGAATTGTTACAACAGAGGCGCTGCCGTAAACTTTTGTTTTTTTCGGGAGCTTGTTCAATTTAGCCACCCTATGAAAAATAATTTTGGGGGCCTTGTACAGTTTTAGTTACATTATGAAATCTCTTTTCAGGTCACATATGGGAAACGCTTTTCGAGGGCTTGTGCACTTAAGCTCACCTACGGAAAACGCTTTTTGGGTGCTTGTGCAGTTTAGCTATGTGATATAAAACGCGTATCGAGGACTTCTGCAGATTAGCCAACCCATGGGGCTTGTGCAGTTGAGGTTACTTATGGAAAACGCTTTTCGGGTGCTTCTTCAGTTTAAGAAAACCTATGAAAAACACTTTAGGGGTGATTCTGCAGTTAACGTCACCTATGCTAAATGCGGTTCTAGGTCCTTCTGTAGATTAGGTCAACTATTAAAAACGCTTTTAGGACTATTGACTTCATCAACATCATATATTTTCTTAATATAGTGCATACGAGTAGCGTAATATATTTAGCATTAACGGAATCATTTGGTTAACTTTGTGTTGTTCGGGATTAAAAAGTGAAAGATTACAGTATTACTTTTGGTAACTGGTATATATTACATCTCATCGGACTATTGTATTCATCAACATTATTTATCTGGATATTATTCGAAAATAGGTGGGGAAAGAAATTAACAATAGAGCGGGACTATTTACTCTTCTCAGCATTGCTCAGGATCAATAATCCTTTTCAACATTATGTTTCTTCATATTTTATTTATTTTAACAGAATTTTGGCCGTTCTGTGAAGGCCTATTTACTAATATTACAGTATTTATAGAAAAAAGGGAGAAATGTTATATATATATATATATATATATATATATTATATATAAACATATAGATATATATATACAAATATATATATATATACATATATATTAACATTTATATGTACATACATATATATATATACATGCATATACATATAAATATACATATACCCACACACGTATATATACATAAATAATCACACATATATATATACATGTATATATATATATACAGATATATATAAATATATATATATATATATATATATACATGTATATATACAGATATATATTAATATATATATATATATACACATATATATACACATATATATACACACATATTTATATGCATATATATAAATACACATATATATATATATATACATTTATATTTATATACGCATATATATACACACACATATAATATATATATATATATATATATATATATATATATATATATATATATATATATATATAGTCTAAAGAAGCTTTAAGTCATTTTAACAAAAAAAAAGGGTAAAATGCAGTTTAAATTCCCAGAGCAACTAACTAAATCCAAGATATTGCAGACTTAACATTCGTTGGAAAATGCATAGATAGATAAAAAATATAAGTAAATAAAATAAAAATAAATAAAAATGATAAAAAGGGGGGGGTTAAGTATCTAACAGTGAAACAAAAATATATACATATATATATATATATGTGTATACAAGTAGAGTAAATTGAGACTAATAAACGTATAACATTATTTATTTCAGTTTCAAAAGTTCGAGATTACAATGACAACATACATATATATGTATACACACAGACACACACATACCTATATATATATACATATATATATATATATTAAGGAAGGTCGTAATCTTGTACAAATGTAGGTAGAATTTACATGTTCCGTGTACACCTTGATAGACAAGCAAGAATGTAAAACTTTAAATGCTGAAAAACTGCACTTAAGATAAGAAACAGAACAGCCAAGACTTGTAGACATAAACTTTACTTTGAAACAGGAAAAACCTTTTAAAATCAGGGCTAATGTCAACAAATTCTAAATAATCTTATTGCGAATTAGAACCCGCATATATCAAGGGAAGTAGGTTGAATTTAAAAAGTTTAAGACGATACGTGTTGTACACTTTTGAGTAAATATCTATTAGTATAAAGTATAACTGGAATGACTAAGCTGAGCATGTAATAAGATGATTAACATACAGTATATCAAAACCAACTAAGCAGAGCTTATAGAGAGAAAGCTTAGGATCCCGTTTGTGAATTGGCTCTGGATTAAAGGTTACTTATTTAGCTATTGTGAGTATGAAAAGTGCACTCTCTTTAAAATAAATTACGTATTTTTTTCAGCAAAATAATTGTAAGCTTTTGAGAATCGGTATTTTAATAGAAAAGTACGTTTTTGCCATTCTTTAACGAAAATCATATCGATCGGAATAACGCTAATGTGAAGTGCATTAGAAGTAAATTAACATTCAAAAGTAAGAAAAAGTGGAAAACTGTTAGGGAGCATTCAAGCTATTCTTAAAATTCTATAATGTTATTCGGTTTCTCGGAAATGCAAAAGGAAATATTTAGCATAGTAAATGAGAACGCCCCTCCCCAAATATACTTAAAAACAAGCGTTCCCTATGTAGGTAATAAATCTTAGTAGCTTAAATACAACAGCAAGAGCAGAGAAAATGAAATAATAATGTTGATAGGCAACCAGAGTAATCACATGAAAAAACATTCTCTCTCTCAATGGAGGAAACCGGTAGTATATCTGAGCATGAGAGTGAAAATACCTCCGACTTCCAGATAAAACATCTAATATCCAGTTTGTACGAGTACTGGAAGTTATTATCTTAGGCGTAGGTTGCGTTCGTCATTTTAATGTAGATCCTTTTATTTCTTAGTGTTTGTGCCTGATTTAACTTTAGTTGCGTGAACGATAGATTCAATTGTGCCTCTTCACCTCTCTTGCATTAACAGTTAGTGTTTGATGAATTATTGTGTGTTATGGATTTTTAAAGAACATACTGACGGATAACAGGAGTAAGTAATATTAACCGTATTTCCGTTGTAGAGTTTATGGAGCGTATTTTTTTTAGGGATGTAAGTGTAGGGAGTATTTACTTATGTTTAATATAACTCTGAGGGAAAAACAGATGAAACAGATGATGTTTGTTTTTACTAATATGCGTAGTATGATAGGTTATGTAGTTGTGTATGAGATTTTATATTCATGGCTGCTTTCGCAGAAAGGTAATTTGTTGTAATATTGAGCGCCTGCAAGAATATTTCTAGGCGAGTCTATCTTAAAAAAAAGCAAACATTCTTAATGCGTTTGTTTTATTTCCTATTTGAGAAAGGGGTGAATTTCTTTCGAAATATCAACATATTTCCACATTCCTTGGTTTAAAAACAGTAAGTTGAAAAATTATTGACACTGTATGCGAAAGATTTCCTGAATAATTAATCAAGTTTTTGAAGAATAATATCACTAATATTGTCTTCAATTATTTGTTTTGGTTCATGTTCTCTTTAACAATTCTCGTTATTCTCTATTGCCTACCCCTTAGTAAATACCAATAAACGAATTTACATACAAGATTAAAAAGAACTACCATACCCTTTTACACACACGCACACATACACACACACACACACACACACACACACATATATATATATATATATATATATATATATATATGATTATTGCTATATACACTATATTTTGCTTTGTTTTTATCTTGATAGTCTACTGCTTAAATATATTATTCATATCTTTAGTAAATACTAATAAACGAATTTACATACAAGATTAATAAGAACTACCATACCCTTTTACACACACACACACACACACACACACACACACACACACACACATATATATATATATATATATATATATATATATATATATATATATATATATATATATCCCTGTTGGTTTGTGTATTTCTGTAACTTTAACAAATGTCATGGTCACCAAAAATGCGCATTTTTACTTTCTAACACACATTTAGTCTAAAGAATATTTGCTTTTTACAAGTACAAAAATAAAATAATTGTAGACAAAGTCAAATTTGATACCAGATCCGAGTCATAACACTAGTAAATTCGATTTTTATTGACTTCCAACTTGTATATTCTTCCATCGTTTTTCTCGGCGGCCATCTTTCTTTTTTTTATTTGTTAACAATAGTTGTGGACGTCCTGTCTTGGTTTCGATATTAAAAGCTATAAATCACTGTCAAACGTTACCAGATCTGCGCAATTTATTCGACAGGATCGATGATCGATTTATTATAAGAATGGATAGAAAGCTAATTCTTCTTTTTACTCCTGCCGGGAATAAAATTAAATATACAAAAAAAAAATATCCCAATTTGTTGCTTGTAAGCATGCAATTTAATATAATGAGGTGATGCTCTCTTGCCCTGCGAATGCCCTCGTTTTTTGATGGCGGAAATAATTGGTCTGGGCCTTTATGTGAGTTATCAGGTCTTTCTCGACTTTTGACAGTTTGCGATTGCTATGCTTCTATAGTGATTTGACAAAAAATGAGTGATTGAAAGAAAGTAGATGAACCGTAAAGAAAAGTTACACAATAGTCGAAACATAATGTTGAATCACACATTGATTTGTGTTATGCCTGAAAATTATTCACATCTTTGACGTTATTTTCACAACGTTTCGGTCGATGTATTTTCATACCTTATTTAGGTGTGTCTTGTCAAACTCGTATTAAACCAAAAAAATGTTTAACATAAGTTTACCCCAAACAAGGCAAGTTGCTAGTGTAGACGAAAGGGGATACTGAGAATTAGGGTGAAAGTTAAGGGGGTTAGGGTTAGGGTTAGGGTTAATTCGGATCTGTGTAACGAGGTCTTGTTCACATTACTTTAATATTTCTTCATGTCGGTACAGTCGGGGAAACAGGGAGCAGGGAGGGAGTTATACTGTCGTTAGCTCTAGAAAAAAAGCTATTGGAGTGTAAGGATCTCCGGCATCTAAAGACTTCCACAGTGAATTGATGAGATTTTACTGATTGTCGGGTTCATCGAGTGTATTTAAGTAGAGGAGGCACCGGAGCAGCAAGTTCATCGGAACACAGCCCATTGAAATATTTGTTAACAAGCACAAATATGCTACATTGCGACCCTGGGACAGGGGATTAAGCTTGGTGGATATTTAGGGGCCTATTAAGTTAGATACTCTTTGTTGACCTTGTCTAAGAGAGAGAGAGAGACTGTTAGATTTGACACCAGTCCAGATATGACTACAATACTCCATTCATGGGCTGATGGTGACTTTGTAGAGATATAGGATACTGTCAGATGTGAGAAGTTTTATTGTACGGTAGAGGAAGCTCACTTTCTTTGCAGCAGCCTTGGCAGTATCTCTTATGTTTTTTTTTGTTCCAAATCATGTTACCTCTGAATGTTAGGCCAATTAGTTTTAACGTTGGACTCTCAGGTAAGGTGATATTTGCCACAGCAATCGGTGATTGAAGAGGTTTCTCGTAGGTATTGTAGGAAAGGATATATATTTACGTCGAACTCCGGAATCGATACAGAATTTTGAAGTTAACAGTTATCTAAGTGTATTAAATTGTTCTCGTTCCGTCAGACATGCCAAGATAGAAGTGTTTTGTAATTTTTTATATACTTCATTAGTATTGCCTTTATTGAGGATTTAACCTTCAACCTCCCGAAGACTCTCGCTTAGACCTGATACCTTATTTAACGCTTATATCTGATTCACCACGTGTCCATGTAGACATAACGATTTTCGACTCTGTCAAAATTCATCTAAAATAGGTCAGATGTTACACAAGACGAAAACATAAGAATATTAGTTCGAATATTACAAATAATACTAATTATCAATAATACTAATTACCAATAATACTAATTATTAATAATACTAATTATCAATAATACTAATTATTAATAATACTAATTACCAATAATACTAATTATTAATAATACTAATTACCAATAATACTAATTATTAATAATACTAATTATCAATAATACTAATTACAAATAATACTAATTACCAATAATACTAATTATTAATAATACTAATTATCAATAATACTAATTACCAATAATACTAATTATCAATAATACTAATTACCAATAATACTAATTATTAATAATACTAATTATAATAATACTAATTACAAATAATACTAATTATCAATAATACTAATTACCAATAATACTAATTATCAATAATACTAATTACCAATAATACTAATTATTAATAATACTAATTATAATAATACTAATTACAAATAATACTAATTATCAATAATACTAATTACCAATAATACTAATTATCAATAATACTAATTACCAATAATACTAATTATTAATAATACTAATTATCAATAATACTAATTACAAATAATACTAATTATCAATAATACTAATTATCAATAATACTAATTACCAATAATACTAATTATTAATAATACTAATTATCAATAATACTAATTACAAATAATACTAATTACAAATAATACTAATTATCAATAATACTAATTATCAATAATACTAATTATCAATAATACTAATTACCAATAATACTAATTATCAATAATACTAATTACAAATAATACTAATTTTCAATAATACTAATTACCAATAATACTAATTACCAATAATACTAATTATTAATCCTCATTTAAAAAATTTCGAAAATATTCGAACTCGCTGTTTGTCTTCTTTACATCACTTCGAGCAAGTACACAACTCACCTGTTTCAGGTGCATCTTTTCGAGCTTTCGAAAATTATAGCCCTCTTAGTAACCCCTTTGTTCTCATCAGGTACAATCTGACCCGAAACAATATTACTTCGTGGTGGCTCATCATGGGACCAAAAAATAATCTATCATATAAAAACTATTTTTATAAACTATAGTTAATTTGATAATTAGGTTAGCAAATAACATGCGTGGAGTAAGGATATGTCGCATCTTGAATACGAGGTTGTTTTTACAGGTTTTTATTTAGGAAAGTATGTATGGATTATTTTTACCTTTAGTATCTAAGAATATGAAACTGATTTCCCATCTAAAATAATTGTTTTGTATTTACTATCAAGTTATTCAGTCTGTACATTTAATCGCCTAAAAAGTGGAATCTTAATAGTGCAAGGTCAAAGCTCTAATCTTATAAAAATATCTATTTTTTAAGTAGTGAAAAGTAATTTTTTGATGACATGTAATTCTTGTACCATTAATGGCCAGTATTTTTTATCCCCCTTTTTACTTAAAATATATTTGGTTATATGTCCTTAAGATCATAATCTTGCCCGATGATGGTTGATCATTTCTTTTATTTTTTACTGCCAAGTTTTTAAAGCTGTTCACACGCAATCGCCATACACAAATGCCCAAGATCTGTTATCCCGCCTTCCACCAACAAAATACACACTCACAATTTATTTTCCATAAAATAATATATTTGGTTATTTTGTCTGCGTTTCTTAATTGTTATCGCCCTTTGTTGTTTTCGTTTCTCTACCATTTCTTATGTAACTAAACAACAAAGTTTTTTTTTTTTTTACTGAGAACTAAGTTAGAATAAGTTTATATATTTTATTAATTAAAAAAAGAATACTTTATACCAACTATGTATTTACGAACGTAGATTAACGTGTTTATTTCACAAAGAACGAAACTATGTTTTTAAAATATAAATGTAAAAAATAAAAGCAAGATAATGTGTAGTATTTTCTCTGTGGAACGAACCAAATTCGAACAACTTGCACACCGTGCTACACCCTTTTAGCGAGCGATAAAGTATACTATAAAGAAATGCTTGTTAAGTTCCGGTTTGTTGTTTATGCATGTGTGGTGTGCAAAAAAAGAACAAATTTGACCACCCCATGACAACTTTTTGTCTGTTCTACATGTAGAAAAATGTTTTTTTCAATTTTTCGATGATATGCGACCAAAGATTGAGCGATTAAGAAAACATTTACCTTAAATGTATTTGTTGCGTATTTTTTAAGTTTTAGCAGGACTTACGCACATACATACACACGTACACACACAATACATATGCACACATACGTTTGCCGTTTATGTAATAGATGAAACATGAAAATACACATTTACTTTATTGATTTGCTATATAATGTCACAAATATATTTATATTAATATAAATGTTCATTTTCTTTATTGAAAAATATTGTTTTATGCATCTTCCATGAACTACATAACGCTGGTTGAATGACTGCTATTCAGTTTTTATAATTGCATCACGGTCCTCTGGGGAAAATTTATTTGTACGTTATAACGAGACAGACTATTTAATATTTAATATAATTATATCCTTTTTAACTAAAAAAAGATTCAGGTCGTTCTCGATGGTTGTACACCAGGGGTCAATACCTTTACTATTTCTGATCTTAATAAATGATATCCATGATGCAATAGCGTCGGAGATAGGTATTTGGCATATATATATATATATATATATATATATATATATATATATATATATATTATATATATATATATATCAGGGCCGGTGGGACAGTTACAAAAGTGGAGGGGGTTCCTAAAAAGTGGGGGGGCCGGTTAAGCACATGCATATACACTTAATTATTGATAACCGTAAAGTGGGAGGGCCCAAGTCAAAAAGTGAGGGGGATTGAGCCCCGCCATGCCCCCCGGTGCCGCCGTCCATGTATATATATATATATATATATATATATATATAGTAAGACTACAAGCAATTCTGCCATTTATTCTGAAAATGAGGTAAAATCGAACACACACATATTCAAGGCAATCG
>OY744531.1:90668075-90710575 GCA_963556195.1 Sepiola atlantica | reverse complement strand
CATGCTTGCTTCGGAAGGGGTCCTTTACTTATTCTAAAAAAAAAAATAAAAATTAAAAAAATCAATAAATAAAAAAGTTATGAATTTTTAAAAATAGGACCCTTATTTTTGCCCACCCTGTATATATATGTATAAAGTTATCGTTAGCATCCGTCGTTTTTGTTTGTCTTTTTATTAATTCACGAACTTGTATCAATATATGCTTCCATATTGATATATATATTCTGTAACATCATAGTCCAGTATATTTTATTTCGATCAAATAGATGTGACGTTAGTATGAGGTCGGCCTGCACTCTACGCATCCAGAAAAACGCAATAGATAACTTTTATATAATGTTATTGTATTGATTACATTAAATTCCATGCAATTTAAAACAAAGAATAGAATAGAAAATTAAAGCTTGGAAAAATCGTACCAGAGATCTACATTACTTGCCAGGTAACGCCGGGTGTCAAACTATGGATTAAATAAAATACATTTACCGAACATCATTTCAATAAATGAGAATGAATTTATGGTACGTCGTGACTCTTTAAAATTCTTTAAAAGTTCTTGAAACTTGTTTTGCGTCATTTCTACTTACGTGCCTTTCGCGTACTTTAAAGTTCCCTTTTCTTGTTTCAATGTTATTATCTTTTTGTTATGGCTAAGGACAGGGCATCTAACCAGATGCCAGACATCCACACGTTATTTCAAAGACTCAAACCGAGAGATCTTTTTAGGATTCTAACTCTCCCTTTAAGTGCAATTGTTTGTGTCTAGTGTCGATCTTGCACTTGGTTCACCGTGTATATTCATCAGGTATTTTTTTGAATTCTTTTCATGAGCCCAGTTGCTCCTCTGATTACTGGAATGATGGAGATTTTTCCTAAGATTCCAGTTCATTTCTATGTGGTGAATAAGACCTTGGTATTTAGTTATCTTTTCTTTCTCAGGTCTGTTTACGCCAGCCCCATTAGAGAGACTGATTTTAACTAAGACTGGTACTTTTCTCTCTTGTCCCATATTACTATGTCAGGGTGTAAAGTCCCATTTTCTAGGTATCTAGCTCTAAGGATTGGATAGTCATAGTGGATAGTATATGTTCCTAGGACTTGCTGCTACACTGGATATTCTATTTTTTACATATTGTCCAGTGAAGATATTTACACACTCTATTGTATTAATTCCGCACGCGTAGTAGTGTGTTCATTCATTACTTCTTTTTCGCGACTTTCGCGTACTTATTATTTTCCTTTATTGCTGTGCGTGTGCACATTAGCATTTTTTAGTCATTTTGTTTTATGTTGCTTGAATCGAAGGTTTCATAAATTAAAAGGCTCTTTCTTGGGGCTAACTCTTGATCTCTATACCAAATACATACATATTCGAATATTCCATTCAAGTTCTCCTTTAACTATTAAACGTGAAGTTAGTAAAGTAGTTAAGAACATTAATTTCCCTCTCCACAATTTACCAGTTAACTATGTTTTAGTAAATCTTTCTTGTGGTCTCTTCATCTTACCGGATTCCAGGACAAGAATTAATCTAGTCTAGTAGAGTATCCAGATAGGTTTTGTTACTTGAGGTAACATCACTAGGAGAAGATGCACTATTCCTCCTAGCAGCAAGTATATGGCCGTGCTGAGGGATCTTATTTTTGCTGTAAATACTATGTTATTTTGAATATTTGGGCAGGGTTTACTTGTAGGGTGAAGTATCCTACTGCCAGGTTGTCCTGAAACAACCCATGCACAAAGAGACCGACGACACTGAAGGATGGTGTCTAGTAGACAATTCAAACTCCCTAGTAGGTAATTCAAACTCATTTTACGAGTGTGTGTGTGCGCGTGCGTATGCTCATTTAGCAGTCTCTCCAAACAATTTTTAGCGACAAGCCTGAATTTTCGTTATATTTTCTCTGCCGTTTTCTTTCCCCTTCGCTTTCATTCTGACTGGCTGCGTTGATTCCCTTCGGTGTTTCTTTCTCCTGTCGCAGTCGCCTAGACGCTTTGTCGCTGCTTTAATTTCATCGGCCCTAATTTCACTGCATGGTCGTTGATCGCCATGAGTGGACCGAGATCTTAAAACTTATCCTCACACAAAAAGAAGACTCGACAACTTTAGCTAAAAGTTCTTACAATATTTATTCTAGAGAAATATAACTTATATGAGAGGGAATAAGGATAATCGGCTGCTGTGTTTAGTGGCCTATGATGCATGTGGGTATTTTCTTTCTCTCATCAAAAGTACATGGAAAACAGAGTTCACTTTATATAGAAGATTAATGTTTTGTGTTATTCATTTTTAATTTTATTGTCTTATATTACCCACATATATGCGATATTTTTGTCGATATTAACAGTAATAAATGTATGTGATTTAATCAATAAATACATAAATAAAGAAACCGTTTTTTTTAGAATATATATGTCTTCAGTTTCCAAGGGAAGTAATTTGAAAATTATTTAGATTAATAAAACACTGGCACAGTAATATTTCGGTTCAATTCTAGTAATAAAAAAATATCAATTAAGTTGTAATTGTAAATTAAATATTCATCTGTTAATATTAATTAATTTGTCAAGTAATTTTACTTATAAAGAGAACAATTATTTTTACTTATATAAACATTTTAATCGTTAGTTTCACAGACATTAAATTCCAAATTTGAGTACTCAACAAAAAATAACGCGATCTTCATGTAGTTTGGAGAAAAAGTTAAAAAGTTTACGTGTTTAGCGTGCTAAATTCTCTTAAAAATACTGTAATTCTATATTATTATTGCATTTGTAGTTTTAAAATTGCATTGCAATTAAAGATGTAAAGTATATCCATAAAGATTTAATTTAATATCAGTCTTTTTAAGAGAATTCATTTTCTTTCACATATTTTGCATTTATATTTTATCGTTCTTTAATATACTTTCAATTTAAAAGTGTTATTTTTACTAGTATTAGAGTTAGCAAAACGAAATGGGCAGGCCTCTCAAAAACATAATCGATATTAAATTGTTACATTTTTAATTGTAATGTAATCTTTAAACTATGAATCAAATAATCGTATATAGAATGTTAGACTTTACAGAAAGTATTTGCGACTCTGAAAATGTACATAATATATGATAACCAGCCTTCAAAGGTTTCATTTTATTTAACATTTTATTTAACATTTTACTGACTAATAAAATACGGTTTTCGAAAGAAAGTAAATGTTGATTTAAGTTTAAACGTCTTGTCATCTTTCAGATTAGTTTTATTAGAAAAATGATTTTTAATCACAAAATATTCCAAATGATGAATATGTCAGTGACACTATTCGCAACCACATACCAAAGTCAACATTGTAACTTTTGTATAAACGCCTTTGACAATGCGGTCAACCCAACAACTAAATTGAAAGGAAGATCATTATGGTGTAGTTATGTCTATACACCCTCCCCCCCATATATATATATATATATATATATATATATATATATATATATATATATATATTAGAATGGAATAATTTATCCTATACAATTCTAACAGAGAGGCCATTACATCACTATGATCAAAAACAGCACGAAATTAATTGTAATTCTCAAGCCAATTTTACTAAAAATTAGATAAACTCATGGATATATAGCGTGATATATAAGTCCTAAAGTCCCCCCGTGTGTAGCTTAATTGACATAAATATATTGTCATAGCTTACTATATATATATATATATATATATATATATTTATTTTTAAATACAGATTTTATTCAGACATGGACCAGTGGTTTCTGACAAGAAAAGGGTTTAATTCCCGATTCCGTCTTCGTCAGCATAGTCTGAAATAGTAAATGATGGAATTTTTTCGAAAAACATTTATAACCGTTATAAAACGCTATGCACAAAGAATTTGAAATGAAGGGCCAATGAGACGCTTAAATCAGAAAAATTGCCGTTAAGTAAGAGATTCTATATTTAGAAGTGAGAAAGAAAGAAAGAAAGAGAAGAAAAAAAGAAAGAAAGAATGGAAAATAAAATTAAAATAAAATTAAATTTATAATAATAAAAAAATTAATTAAGAGAAAAAAAATAAAATATTATTTATATATAGAAAACGGTTAAAGGTACGTAACTCTAATTAATTTAATAATCTAAAAAAGGAGAGGTAACTATTTATTATTATATTATAAAAAATATATATGTGTATATATTTCACGATGGTTTCAATTTATAAATATCAAATTAAAATATCAAATTAAAATAAAAATAAAAATAAAAATATAAAATTAAAATAAAAATATAAATATAAATACATTGTTTATTTATATATTTTATTTTATTTATATATTTATTTATATTTTTATTTTTATTTTTATTATATATTTATAATTTAATTAATTAGAGTTACGTACCTTTAACCGTTTTCTATATATAAATAATTTTTTTTTTTCTCTTAATAAATTTTTTTATTATTATAAATTTAATTTAATTTTTATTTTATTTTCCCTTCTTTCTTTCTTTCTTATCTTTCTTTCTTTCTTTCTTTCTCACTTCTAAATATAGAATCTCTTACTTAACGGCTATTTTTCTGATTTAAGCGTCTCATCGGCCCTTCATTTCAAATTCTTTGTGCATAGCGTTTTATAACGGTTATAAATGTTTTTCGAAGAAATTCCATCATTTACTGTTTCAGACTATGCTGACGAAGACGGAATCGGGAATTAAACTCTTTTTCTTGTCAGAAACCACTGGTCCATGTCTGAATAAAATCTGTATTTAAAAATAAAAACATATTACGCTCTTAATTTAATTTAATTGAGCACTCTGCTGGTATTTCCCTTTTATTCTTTTTTGAGTATACCTTTATACTTTATATATATATATATATATATATATATATATATATATATATATATATATATATATATATATATATATATGGATTATAGAATCTATATATCATTCTTTATTAAAAAATATCCGTTCAGTAAGGCTTGCTACTAGGCAAAACTTTAATGAAGCAAGGACTGCACAATCTATTATCACATCTGTGATGAACTGTTTGTACTAGTATTAAGTAAGTACCCTGGGCGCTGCAGAAAAATGGCAGGATAAACAGAAACAGAATAGTGTTATTTAGTATTTCCCTTCTTCTAAACTTATTGCACAAAGAAGAAATGGTAATCAAGTCTACCACACTATTTAATTCATCGCTTATTAGAGGATACGTTGATTAATAACTTTTCCAAAGACATTAATGAGCGTGATGCCTTAGCTAAAACAGCATTCGATGCTGGCACGGCGACCAGAGAATCCCCGTCTGGACAGTTACACAACACCACTTATGACCTATTGTGGGAGACTCCCACGCTCTATATCGCTCACTCTCTTCCTCTCTTCCTCTATTCATGTACCCATCTATATAGTTATTTATCTACTGCTAAAATTGACTAATAAATAAATAGACATATGTTTTCATGATTCCACTAATATTAACTACAGTGGCAAGTATATATATATATATATATATATATATATATATATATATATATATATATATATATATATATATAAATATAGTTATATATATATATCCGTGTTCTGATAAAACTAAAATATATACACTGCATACATTTATATCAATTAACGGTTAGATGTATACATGTATTCATATATGCCTACATACATACATACATACATACATACATATATACATACTTGTGAGTGTGTATAAAATTTAACCCAAAAAATATCTGCTATAAAATTTCAGCAATTATTTTCTCCTGGGCAAACAAGACAGTTGTTAAAATATACGAAGAAATGAACATTTACAAAAATAAACAATTTTAAAATAAGATATCATTTTTTTATGTGTGTGAAATGTTTAATTTGAGCAAATTACTGCCTAGTTTTATTTTGGGTATTGCTTCTGGCGCCATTTTGTTTTGCTTTATTTTCAAAAACCTTTTCGCTTTTTTCATCACTTTACGAATGTAACTTAAATTGTGTTTATATGTATTTCTTTATTTTAATGTGTTCTTCTGTCAAGCAGGACACGATTAAGGTCACTGGACGGTATTTCGAGGTATGTTCTTTATTCTAATTAAATAAATACAATTTAATTTATATTTTTTTCTTTTTGGACAGAAAAAATAAAATAAAGAACGATATCGAACTTTCGAAATATAACTAGAAGAGAACAATTGTTTTAACGATTTAAATGACATGATACGTTTAAATACTAGCTTGAATACGCGTGCCATGACAGTTTCGTACTGGTTAGCGATACATTAATATCTTCCATCTAGATAACATGTTAAAAGGGAAGTAACTCTTTGCAGTTGTGATATTTTGTATCAACAAGATTTGGAGAGTAGAGTTATGCCCCTTCTTAATTTCAGATAGAGATAATCTATATATTAATACGATAGCGTGTGTGTTCGTGTGTCACGCTTACATCAAAAGCTCTGCGCATGCGTGCCGCACCTAGAATTTGAAAAGCATTCAAGTCACCTAATTTTCGTAATATTTTCAAGTATTTTCCTTTGGCGCAACAGTTAGCGACGTAGGATTTTGGCGTCGGTTTTTGACGTCGGTCCGACTGGTTTATAGTTCGACCCCTGCTAACCTCTAAGATTGTTTTCCACATCGAAGAGGGAGGTCGGTAGGGAAGGGACGACCGGGAAAACGCATATTAATACGATAGTGTGTGTGTTATTTTGTGTGTCACGCTTACATCAAAAGCAACGACCTTCGAAATATTGTATGCTACTCATGAATTGAAGCCAAATTTAAGTTAATTTAAAGCATTTACAAATTAATGTATAGGTTAGGAACAAGATTATTAGTATTGAAAACAGCATTTCGTGTAAGTTATACGGGTCCCGCTAGTCTTGTATTAATACATGTAACAGACCTCAATCCAAGATATACGTTTGAACTAAGAAGTAAATCTTTTACACTTGTATTGATTTACTCCTCTCCAGGAGTTAGGCACAAGACCAGTTTTTATCTTACTCCCACAACTAAGATGTGACCCAAGGTCGGGTCGGGAAAGTGGGGTTTAAAAATTGCCTGGGCAGCCCCGTCGGCATTCCCCGGTAAGGGCGCCTCAGGCAGTAAGCAATAAACTTACTCCTCTTAGAACTGTACACGACATATCCATAGACCGGCATAAATCAAGCCCCGAAGGCCAAGACAATACCAGTCTATGGGGTGCAGTATCCATCGGAAAAGATACTACACTTTGATCTTAGCCAACTTGTAAATGGAGAATAAATGTTAACTGTTGATTTATACAGGAGTTTTATTCAATTCTTTTTTATGTTCGTCTTATATCTCACAAATACAAGCGCCTACGCATCAAATTGGTTTATTTAAAAAAAAAACGAGTTATGAATGTAAAAAGCATAAGTTAGAGACCGGTAGTTTTTTTATCATTTTAATTCAGTTTATCTAAAGTTATCAAGGGGCCCCCTCTCGAGGATAACACTTGATTTCTCTATGAGTAAAACTTATATCCGAGGGCTATCTTTAGGATAGATGTTGTCCCTTTTAGGGCTGCTATCTATACTTCCCCACAGTTTAGTCTTCCGGGGATCGTCTCTAAGTATTTTCTTAGATTTTTTTTTCACTAGACCAGTTACCCCCACTACAATCGGTATGATGTCTATTTTGTCGATGGACCATACTATTTTAAATCATTTTTAGGGTCTTGGTATTTGGTTATTTTTTCCCGTTCGGCTCTATTGAGGTCATAGTCGTGTGGGACGGTTACCTCAATGATGAGAACAGTCTATTCTGGTTTGTTCCAGATGACAATGTCTGGTTTGATGGCCTTGTTTTTTGTATATTTGCCCGCCTGTATGTCTTTATCATAGAACACTGTCACTTTTCCATTCGATGTTATGGGTGAGGGTTCATGTTCACAGATGTTCAGCGATCTTTCAAGCTTCACCTCTCCGTGGAGTTTCCAATACGGATGCATATGTTAATAAGATAATATCTATTTGTCATGTATACGTCGGCTAAATAACGACTATAGACACAAAACAAAAACGTTGGCCGACGTGAAAACTGCTATCGACAAATTTTCTCTCTCTCTTTCTCCTTCTTTCCTGTTATTTTTGAGACGTGTTGATACTAGCTCGAATACGCGTGCCATGACAGTTTCGTACTAGTTTAATACGGTAAACATACAAGAGAAAGACTTTCATATGTTCTTTGCGTGCTAAGCTATTCTTGATACGGCGTTATATCGTTATAAAAGATTCGTCCGCACATTGGTCGCCCCAATCGCAGACGCCGGCTCGGCTAAGGGAAGCGCAGAAGGGGGTCAACTCTAAACTTGACGAGGAACAGTGAAGAAAAATATGGAGCTGGTGTCGTCCCTCACGGTTTTGGAACCGGGAATGGCTGAAAGATATCGAAGACTCAGCTGCCGATCGAAAGGGGTTGGACCGGCTTTTACACAGGATGTGGTAAACTCACCTTGGGTGAATGCCGTAATAGTTACAGTTATAATAACGTTGCCACCCCGGTTTTTGGTAGATCACCGACACAAGCAGATGGCTAATCAGAATTCGGAACAAGATACCGTCCTGCAAAAAACTGCATGAACCAATGTCAGACTCTTTGTTTACCGGGATATGCATGTTTCTTGGGACTGATTGAGGATTTTATATGTGGAGTAAGCCGGTTTAACCGGCCTAAGGTCAATGCCGCACCAGGAACAGAAGTAATCTTAGATATTTGGTAAACATTTTACAGCATTTCACATCTAGATGAACTACATTTTCCCCTTAGAACCGCTGTAGGATGATGGGACCCAACAAAACCCGAAGTCGTTTCTCTGTCACATATGCAACTTCCAAAAAACCTTCTAACTTGACATCTAATGGAACATTTCATTTCCTCCCTTAATCTAAAAATGTTAGTTTCCGTTTGTGTTACTCTATTTTGCCACTTGAGTACAAATGTTATAAAATATGGACAAATGTTATAAAATATGTACAAATGTTATAAAATATGTACAAATGTTATAAAATATGTACATACTAGAAGAATACCCGTCCCAGTACAGGCAACATGAATTCCTCAAACAGAACAGCCTTGCACCATTTTAAGTATCCTTCCGAAAATTAAAGACAGGATATTTTGCTACTAAACCTTATTCAAGAATACTTATTACAATTTTGATAACATTCCATTACCACATTTTGATCCTAGAAAATGTCTGAAATTTAAGCTGTTTTAAGATGAAAGTGAAATTCAGAGAAACTTCTATAATCTGTCATTTAATCTTACGGAAATTTGAAATATTTAAATTTTCTAAATGGGAGGTTTTATCCATATCATCCCTCTAAACCATACAGAAAAGAGCTTATGTTGAGCTTTTGTATCGAGTGCAGAAATTACGACACGTCGTAACTTCACATCTACGTATTTGTGAGCTGTTTTTGTTATGAAATATGATATAAGAAAATGTATCGTCAATGCGAAATAATAAGAATTCAAAGTAGAAAGAATAACGTCAAATATGTATTTGCCTGTGATCTGAAATATTACCGGCGACGATGTTTTCGTTAAAACATAATACGGTTACCTTAAACCTAAAAGTTTTAAGTAGCCGGAATTAGAAAAATTGTATTTCCTAATTCTGGAATATAGCAGATAGTTGACAGAATTCGCCTTCTATAAACAAAGAACCCAGTCGGTTTGGTACAGTTTAAAGTAGAGAATTAGAAGTGAGTAAGAAATGTTGTTTTATTTGTGAGAGTCAGATTTCTCGGATGAAATATAATAAATATTGAAAGGATGGCAAATCAATGCATAATTTCTAAAAAAAATCCATGAGTATTTAGGTAAATTGCTTAGCGGAGCAATGTGACATATGAAGTGGTCATATATTTTCCTATCATGTCTAAAGTTGCACGGGTAAAATCGACATTATTTTATTATGTAGATATATGCATTTAGACTATTTAACTTCATCAAGTTTATTTTATACGAAAATTAAGATCATACAGTTAAACACACTTAAAACTATAAAAGTAGTTATTGAACATTTGAATCACATAATTCTTAATGAGTTGAAAAAAAGCGTAACTCTGCAGTATCAGCGACTTGACATATTCATTCCTCATATATAAAAAAATCCTGAATTAAATAACGTACAGAAATGGAAATGGCTCTCTTCAAAATGAAGACAGAGATCAGGGCGTCCATTTTAGCTTGATAAAGAACATCTTGTAGCATCACTTGAGGAAAACGAGGAGCGATCAGTTTAATAATTCTCAATGAAGCTGTCGACAACTCATACAACTATTCATCGCTATATTTAACAAATCAGAAACTTTCATTAGATGGAAAAGCGGTGCCGCATATATTTTTCTAGAAGGCAACCGTAATTCGCAAAATTAAGATGTGCAGAACATCTACGTATCTTTACGGCGATTGATCATGTCTCCATTTTAATAAAATGAAGGCAAAAACCTCAAAACTCTGATAAGTAATATCATTATGACACTACAAATACCCGTTGGCCTTTTTACTCTTGCTACGTAATGCTCCTTACTTCAAATTAAACATTTTTCATTGATATAACGTGAAGAATATTTTTATCTTCAATTTATGTATTTTCAAAAATAATTCCTCACAGAGAAACGATTTCCATTTGTGAAATAAAAACCGCCATTTTCCTCTTGGTTTACAAAGCATAAATCTCAATTTTTTTTACAATGTACTGTGATTTCTTTGAGAATTAAATCCTGGCATCTGAAATAAAACTGTTTGTTTTCATTTGATATATTTTGATAAAGCAAAATATGTTCTAACGTTTTATTCTTCCACATTTTATTCTTATTTTCTTCGTAAATTTAAACTCAGAAATAAACAAAGATTCCAAATGGTGTTTGTCGTCGCTTTTGAAAAAAAACATTAATTTATTTTTTGTCTACATAGAATTATTCCTTTCTATTTTTATATATCTTAGCAGATAAATCAAACGCGATTCATTCTTCATTTTCAGACTTCAAAGTAAAACCAACTTCTCAAATATTTATAATGTTTAACTTTGTTTCTGCTCGCATTATTTTTTATACCAGAACTATGCTGATTAATTTCTTTATTGAGAACTACAGTTATAGGAAAGTTACTGCCGCTTCCTTCTAATACACTTACCTATAACTAATACTACTTTAACAAAAACATGTAACCATTTTAGATTATGTATTATTGTATCATATATTTACTTCTGTAGAGTTAAGCCCACATTAAGAAGTCGTAGTATCGCTGAGTAGCATAAACGGGACAATCTTCCTAACGCATACACATGACCCACGGTTTTTACCCCGCCTAATAAACCGGTATCGTCCGGGCCTTTGGGTCTGGATTTACGCCGGTCTATTGGGGGTTGCTGGTCCTGTTGCAGTTCTAGGGGGGTGCACCCTCCCAGTCTTTGCCTCTATTCTTTGGGGAGGAGTAAGTTTATTGCTTACTGTCTGAAGCGCCCTTACCGGGGAATGCCGACGGGGCTGCCCAGACAATTTTTAAATGGCCAGAGTACTCACCTCCCGAGCGCTGGCTTATCTAATCCCACTTTCCCGACCTTGTGTCACATCTTACCTTGTGGCAGATAGATAAATAAATACACATGACCCACGAGCGTCATGTTATGCAGCAGTAGAACGCAATACGTAGCAGCAGAGACTGTACATTTGTCTGACTCCCTTTCTCTATGCCTGTAGCACGAGTGTAATATGTGCCATATTCATTAAAACAACACATATTATTGCTGTGTTGATTTAATAAATGTACTGATATAACATAGTGTAAGAATTACACATTTTTATAAACATTGTAATCTTTCCAACTGTGCCTCGCTAGGACAGAAATTAGTACACCTTCCAAAATATGGCTGCTCCGTTCTACAGTGAAGACCCCCAAAACTCTAACTACACTTCTCTTTTAGCAACGGACTTACATTATTTTATTTGAATCCATGAAAGCGATTCACATCTTTAGTAGAAAGCGACTCACAAAACTCCCCATTTATTCAAATCTGAAATTCTTACAAGCAATATGTGATATCTATTTTATATAAAATCAGCTAAAATTAGAATGAACAATTTGAAATCCTAAACTTTAAAGACCCCCAATACCTATGTCACTGTAGAAGTGAGATAGCAAACAGCTGCCTACACAGAAATAAATTTACCTTAGGCTAACAATACATGAATAAATAAATACATAAATAAAAAAGTTAAACAAACTAAACTAAACTATAACCTAACAATTTAAAAAACTAAAACCTAAAATAGAAATACAAGGAACGACGTGTTAAAATAAGTTCACCCATTATATTGACACAACAAAGAAACAGGATATAGACCACTCTATAGAAAACATAACAATAAAACAGGATATAGGAAGTAACACTAACAGGATATTTATTCGTGGGAAGTCCAACGATTGGCTGAGAGTACAACAAATAATCTGATTGGTTAACTAGCTAGCCGTGTATATAAAAACACCCGGCAAAAATAACTCCATGCATTTTAGCCTGAAGATCCACCCGGGAGCCTCTGTGTAGCTTAATTGCCATACATATATTTTCATAGCTGACTATATATATATATATATATATATATATATATATATAGAGAGAGAGAGAGAGAGAGAGAGAGAGAGACAGGGTCAGGTGAAAAAGTATGTTTGTAATCAACATGAGTAATGTTGGACGACTGTGTTTGAGTTTGTTTTTTTCGGTCGAAACATCTTATAAATATGATAGCAACTCTCTGATTTTCGAAATCTATTGCTAAATTGTTTCGGCGGATCGAGAGTGGAGTCGAATTATGAGAAAGATTTTTAAACAACAACAAAACATAAATACTTTAAAGATACGTCCAATCATTCTACACGTTTAGGGATAAAATTATGTCTCAAAGTTCAGGATGACAGTCCGACGAAATTGCATTTCAAATGGCATAGATAACTAACAACGAACATTCTCTTTCAGTCTTAACCTAAGAATCCAACGAAAATCATAGTTCAGATTACAGTATGCAATCAAAATGAAATATTATTTCAGACTTAAGCATGACGGACAAATAAATATAATTTAAAACTTAAGCATTACAAATATTAAAAAAATTAGGCAAATCATTACAGACAAAAGGAAATGTTATTTCAAATTTAAGCGTGACAAAACAATGAAAATGTTATTTGAATTTTAATAGAGAGCAACCAATGAACACTATATTTTAAACTAAGGTTTAACAGAAAAACAAAATGATATTAAAAACTTCAGTGTGACAGACAAACGAGCATCTTATTTCAAACTTAAACGTGACATACCGATAAAAATATTATTTCAAATTCGATAAAGAGTCACCAACGAATATTTTATTTCAGACTTAAACGTGACATACCGATAAAAATGTTATTTCAAATTCGATAAAGAGTCACCAACGAATATTTTATTTCAGACTGACACGTGACATACCGATAAAAATATTATTTCAAATTTGATAAAGAGTCACCAACGAATATTTTATTTCAGACTTAAACGTGACATACCGATAAAAATGTTATTTCAAATTTGATAAAGAGTCACCAACGAATATTTTATTTCAGACTTAAACGTGACATACCGATAAAAATGTTATTTCAAATTCGATAAAGAGTCACCAACGAATATTTTATTTCAGACTTAAACGTGACATACCGATAAAAATATTATTTCAAATTCGATAAAGAGTCACCAACGAATATTTTATTTCAGACTTAAACGTGACATACCGATAAAAATATTATTTCAAATTTGATAAAGAGTCACCAACGAATATTTTACTTCAGACTTAAACGTGACATACCGATAAAAATATTATTTCAAATTCGATAAAGAGTCACCACCGAATATTTTATTTCAGACTTAAACGTAAAAGCACGACGACAATTATACTACAAACTTAAGTGTGACAGACAAACGAAAATCAAATTTGAATCTTAAACGTGACATACCGATAAAAATGTTATTTCAAATTCGATAAAGAGTCACCACCGAATATTTTATTTCAGACTTAAACGTAAAAGCACGACGACAATTATACTACAAACTTAAGTGTGACAGACAAACGAAAATCAAATTTGAATCTTAAACGTGACATACCGATAAAAATGTTATTTCAAATTCGATAAAAAGTCACCAACGAATATTTTATTTCAGACTTAAACGTAAAAGCACGACGACAATTAAACTACAAACTTAAGTGTGACAGACAAACGAAAATCAAATTTGAACCTTAAACGTGACATACCGATAAAAATGTTATTTAAAATTTCAGTTAGACCGCGAAAACCGAACATTCTATTTAAATGTTAAGCTTAACAGACCAAGGACAACTATATTTCAAAGTTAAGTGTGACGCAAGAACTAAACTGCTATTTCAAATTTACATTTGACAGAGAAATATACTTCTAGTACAAAAAAGAATTACCGACATGGCCAAGTATCGCTTGTTATAGGGATGTTTGAACACTTTTATAATGAGATACGTCTATTCAATATGCGCGTTTGATTTTAATAATTCTATTTCTAACTTAAGTGTAACGGAGTGAGGAAAATCCTTTTTAAAAAGTTAGCATGACAGACCTACTATAGAGATATTCGGACGTGTCTTAAGTCTGATATGTTCTTCCAATCTATGCGATTAGTGATGAAGATTTTATACCTAACCGGATATTGAGAGAATTACCGAAGAACCGATTGACAAGGCCTCTAAACGATATGCGAAGACGCGTCTAAAAACTGAAACTCATATCATATTGCGAATCAGCTCGGCAAACCCAAGTTCATGTGAAATATTTACTGAGCAAAAAGCCTAACCCGGGGCTAACGAGCCAACATCCAAAAATGAACAAATTCGATAGAATGAAATAATAATAAAAAATAACATTTATAAATAAAGATGGGGGGGGGATATTATCTAACACCGCAGTAATTACGATTGAGACCAAGTTTATGTATATTTATTTTCTGTTTTGATTCATTTTCAGTTGTTGCTTTTTTAATTCTTTTTCGGAACTATGTTTAGCTTTCTTTTTCTTATACTCTCTTTTTCGAGTTCGTTCTATTTTGTTCTCTCTCTCTCTCTCTCTTTCTCACCCCCTCCCTCTCTCTCTCTCTTTCTCACCCTCTCTCTTTCGTTTACTCTTTTGTTATTGTTCGTTTTCTCTTACGTTCTTTGTTCTTACTTTTTCGCACATCTCTTTCGCTCCGTTTGATTTCGCTGTAATCATTCTCTCTCACACACTCTCTCTCTCTCTCTCTCTCTCTCTCTCTCTCTCTCTATCTCTCGTTAATTTACTCTTTCGTTAGTGTTCGTTTTCTCTTCCGTTCTTTTCCTCACACATCTCTTTCGCCTCGTTTCATTTCGCCTTCGTCATTTTCTCTCTCTCTCCTTCTCTCACACGCACAATCTCTCTTCCTTATTCTATCTTCCCTCCTCCTCTCTCTCTCTTTCTCGTTTACTCTTTCGTTAGTGTTCATTTTCTCTTACGTTATTTTTTCTTTCTTTATCTCACATCTCTGTTTCGTTCCATTTGATTTCGCTCTGATCATTCTCTCTATCTCTCTCACACAGTCTATCTCTCTCTTTCTCGCTCTCTTTCTCTCTCTCTCGCTCTCTATTTACTTTTCTTATGAATGCATGTCTCTCACTCTCACCTCATCTCAATCTCTCTCTCTCTCTCATATATATATATATATATATATATATATATATATATATATATATGATAATTTTATTTACACAGACATGTACAAAATCTGCGACACTGGCATGTCGATGTTATCGATCAACAGTTACTATAAACTGAGATCTCATCAGGCAGAGTTAGAATCCGATCTTAACCTCAGATCATATTTGGAGAGAATGAAGTGGAGGGATAAAGCTCTATTTTGATATTGAGCACTTTTTATAAACCCGGTTAAAATTCTCTGGATTACCACCCTGTGGATATTTTTCACCTGGATTATTACCATTATTATATATATATATATATATATATATGAAGAAGAATGGAAAGGAATTAGAGAAGCAAAAGCCAAATCAAAATTCAATTCAATTGCTCAGAGCTACCTGCTCTATCCTGGATATTGAGCTGTATACTCTTCACAATAGGTTTTACCTTTCCTAAAAGTTCCCTTTTAGTACACCACTTTATTTATATATATATATATATATATATATATATATATATATATATATATATATATAGTCATATCTGTTTCAATATGTTTTCTTTTGTTCTATCAATTTCTCTCTTGTCTCTCTAGTTATTCTCTGTCTCGTTCTTTATTGATGTCTATTACAGAGAAAAAGGAGCGAAAGAGAGGGGAACGAGAGAGAGAGAGAGAGAGAGATAACGGGAGATCAAAAGGGGAAGAACGGATTTGAGTGTGATTTAAACCTCAGTTATTATGCATTTTCTCTCGCTTTTTCTAGTTCATCTTTGAATGTTCCTCGATATTTCTCCACGTTCCTTTTATCGCTCTCTATCTACTTGCGTCCCCACGATGGCGTACGTTTCTAATGTGGAGGAGGTTCCAGCGCCCTCAAAAATGGATACACTGGATTGAAACAAACAAACAATGCGTCTGTCAAAAAGGAATTCTACTCTGAAGCTTTGAACAGAAAAAAATGAAGTGTAGTATCAGAACAGATACTACACTTTCCTCATCTCTCTCATTGTTTTACATATGTCTCTCATGCCCATCTTCTTTTATTTCTTCCTCTCTCGTATTATTTAATCAATTTGTTTGCTTCTATTATTCTTATCTTTTACCTTTCCTTTTTCCAAATACAACCTTTGCATGCTATGTTTTATATTTTGTCTTCGCTTTTCTTTTATTTTCCTCTGTTTCTTTCTTTTCTCTAACCTACTTTTAGGCTACATATCTTTTCCTTCAACTTATCCTTCTCTGTTTCTCGTTCTCTTTTTGTGCATTTCTCCCATGTTTACTCCGTTGCCAATAGTTTCACTATCTTTTGCTATTTCTTTCTGTCTATTAACACTCGCTTCCTTTTTATATCTTCACATCCTGTTTTTTATGCTTCTTTATTTCTATCCATATTTATCTCCCTCCCTTTTTTTAAATGGCTCGTTCTCAAACCGTTTTATAATTCCTTTCCCGTTATTCTATAACTCATTTTTGTTCACCAATGTTTCATTTCTAACACTTTTGTTTCACTCAATTGCATATATTTATATCACTGTCTGTTTATTAGTTAATTAATTCCTAATGCATATATATATATATATATATAATTAATTATTAAATTATTAAAGACAATATATGTACTATCATATATCATCAGATCCTTTTACTTTGTAGTCTCCTTTGAAGATTCAGCTCAATGTTTGTCAATTATTGATAACAGAGCAAAATATATTCCAATAACCATGGTTTGTTTTATTACTTTTATTTTATTTTTATTTTTTTCACATTTCAAAAAATTCCAAATTTCTGTGAGATATATTTAACGGTCCGTTTCATTTTTTTGTGCCAAACAACATTTGTATGTCAATGTCAAAAAAAATAAATAAAATAAAATAAAAATAAAAATGGCTGATTAGTTTGATCGTACACGTGTGAGTGTTTGCTCTGAAATTTTTGTTTGTTCTTTTGTTTATTTTCACCTTTAAATGAAACTGATGTATGATGTGGGTGTGTTAAAAGACACTCTAATCTAAGAACTCTTATTATTTGTGAACTTTTATGAAAATCCATTTCTTTTATGAAAATCCATTTCTTCAAATGGATTTTCATATCTGAGTAAAGCGGAACACTGCTTGAAACGCGTTATATAAAATTATAAAATGGTAAAACAACAAAATAATAAATAAATGTTGAAAATAACATTCTACAAATGTTGGTAGCCTTACTCCTTTACATACATATATATATATATATATATATATATATATATATTGGGGAGTTTGAATTATCTACTAGACAGAATCCTCGAGTGTTTTCGGTCCGTTTATACTAGGATTTCTCAGGACAGCCTGACATGAGGATACTTCACCCTACAAGTAAACCCTAACCAGAAATGTAAAATAACATAGTATTTACAACACAAACACTTTCTCCTCAGCACGACTATACAATTGCTTATACGTGGAATATTGCACTTTCTTCTAGTTATGCTATTTCATGTAACAATAGTGAGCTAGATATTCCACCAGACTAGATGCATTATTGCCCTAACGTCCCGTAAGACCAAGAAACCACAATAAAGATATACTAAAACATAGTTAACTAGTCAATCTGGGAGAGGAAAATTAATGTTCTTAATTTCTTTACTAACTTAACCTTTAGCAGGTAAAAGAACACTTTAATGGAATATTTGAAGATCTCACGACGAAAAGTGTTATATTTAAACACTCCACCACACCGCAAAAGCGTGTTTTACATAATATGATACCGGCGAAATTTCTCCTTGCATACAAATTGAAAGAAGATTTTAGTCGAAGTCTCGATGTCATACATTCATCTTGTTATTGCTTAAGGTCTAAATTGGATTCATATATATATATATATATATATATATATATATATATATATATATATATATAATAAACTTGTTACAAATATCCAGGGGGCATAAATCCGAAGGAAGTTGAAACCGGGTTTATGAGAGTGCTCAATGAAAATTCAGAGCAAAATATATTTTTTTGTTGGTGATTTTATTCCATTAATTGCGACAAAATATATTCTGTTTCATTAACGCTCGCAAAGAACGTCAATTCTTCAAGCTATTATGGAATCAAATGGCAAAGATTTTAAATTCAACCTCGACCGGAAATTTGAAGATGCATTAGAAGGCGGGGGGACAGGGATGGAGCTCATCCTATAACGGGGACATGAGAAGGGAGGGGGGAGAGGGGGAGACCCCAACAAGTCAAGTCATGTCCCCGTTATAGGCAGAGCTCTCTCCCTGTCCCCCTCCTTCTAATGCATCTTCAAATTTCCGGTCGAGGTTGAATTTAAAATCTTTGCCATTTGATTCCATTATAGCTTGAAGAGTTGACGTTCTTTGCGAGCGTTAATGAAACAGAATATATTTTGTCGCAATTAATGGAATAAAATCACCAACAAAAATATATATATATATATATATATATATATATATATAAATATATATATATATATATATATATATATGTATAATTTTGTTTAAGAAATCAATATGATGCCAATATTTTTTTATAGAATGAATCAAATATTTCGGACGATCACCTGTCATTTTACTCATGTTGTAATGTGGAGACGGTGTCAAGATCATGTGATGGTCATGATAGTACACATAGTTGTGAATGTAAGCGTCGATTACGCTGATAAGTAATAAAATGTGTTTTTTCACATTAGAAGGCATTTTAAAAATGAAATACAATTTTGTTCAAGAAATCGATTATATGCCTATTTTTCTTTATACAAATATCAAATATTTTTGACGATCACCCGTCCTTGTACAATGAAAATAAGAATCCGAATAATAATTCTTATTTTTATTCTATTTTGGAAATTTATTTTCATTTTTAGACTTATAAAAAATCAATCGACTAGCAAAAAAACGTATAAAATTAATCTTTGTTTTATTAAAAAATAAAATGTTACCAAGTTCATACACTGTGAATTCTATTGAAATTCAAATATATCAAATAACACCGTCAAAATTAACTTATTGTTGCTATTTTACTAAAAATTACCAAAATGTGAATGAATTTTGTTTTTTTCTTTCTTTTGTAAAGAAGGCTGTATCTCAAAAAAGACGCCTCAGCGAATTCACTGGAAGATGTTACCGATCATCGTTGAACTCCATTCTTTGATTTATTTTCATTTCGCGAGTCGCTGATTATTAAATACCACCTATTCGTTATTTATTGATTGTTAAAGCGAATCAATGTCAATGAAACTATGGTACGTCTCTTAAATATGTAACATAGTTCTTACATAAATAATTTGTATGATCCATACTAGTAATTCAACTATTTGATTCAGTTTTTATTTTATTTTCATTAAAGTTTTGTTTTTATACTTTTATTTTTGATTATGTACTTTTCATGGGTAATTATAAATTTAAATTGTATATTTGCTCAATATATTTGACTCTATTAACTTAAATAAAAAAAAAATCAATGTAACTTTATTAAAAAAATGTATCAAATAAGTTTTTTTAAAAAATTATATTGTAATATAATTTTCCTTTAGGGCAGGTCATTTTAAAGAATATATATTTTTTAAATTTATTTTTTATATCAAACGGCGAGTAATATTATCTCCATTTAACTGTTATATTTGTCTTAGTAAAATGTTCTAGTTTAATAGACCAGTAGTTTATTAGTTTACTAAAAAGCCGTTACTTTTACCTGGGTTACTAGAGTAAAATAGTTTCTGGACGAGATCGTGGCAGTTATTTTCTACGATATTTTGGTTGGATTAACTGTACTTCATCAGATTATAATTATTGGATATAATCTAAGATGACTTCATTGACTTTTTTAACAATTGACCTTGAAATCATAAACACGTATTTTAATATTAAATCTTACTAGGTCAGCTTTGACCCATTCGGTTTGCTCTTTTGCGCACTGATCAACAGGGCGTGAAAAGGTATCACTCCATGCGATGTCGCTGATGTAATCTCTGATGGATTCACAATCAGCTTGCTCATAGTATCTCCTCATTTTTAGCAACGGTTCATCAGCTTTGGGACGAATTTTTATTGGTATCTCAATCATTACTACAATGTTACTAGCGTTCCGGAGCGGGCTATGGGCATTTGTCACACAAGCCTCGGGCTGTGAGGTCAAGAACACGTCGAAAAGGGAGGCTTGCTGGTCCACACGATCATGGAGGCGCGTCGGGAAATTGACAGTTTGTGAGAGGGGGTGAGCTAGGTAGAAATTATACGTAGAGTTAGCAACTGTGTCACTCAAAATCTAGGGAACATTACGGGTGTTTTCTGTGAGCAATAACTGATGATGCCTTGTGTTATTACGCTTTGTGGGTACAAATTATACTTCTACTACTACTACACTTACTACTACTACGACTACGACTACTACTACTACTAATAATAATATATAGTATTGTAAATACAATAATATATGTGGTAAACCAAAATAAAGTATAGGTTAAAATAATGAATCCTTAGAATGTTACCTCCAGGCTGTAGTGGAATGGGGTTATAAATTGATGGTAACATGTAGCGCCGCTAAGGCAAATCTCCTTTCCTTCAATAAGTACAAGAAACCTCATCAACCAGCTATTGCCATGGTATCTTACACCCTATCTTAGAATTCAACGTGACAGTTCCTTGGCCAAACATTCACAGTTAATATACATTGCAACAAATACATTGACGAAATTGCCAAGGCTGCTGCAAAGAAGGTGGGGCCTTCTATCGTGCTAGTAAACTTCTCACCCGTGACAGTATCGTATATCTCTACAAAGCTATCATCCGCCCATGCATGGAGTATTGTTGCCACACCTGGGCTGGTACATCATTAACTAGTCTCTCCCTCTTAGACAAGGTTCAAACAAGAGTCTCCAACTTAATAGGTCCCTCACTATCTTTCTGTGTTTGTTTTTTCCTATTGCAAAAAAATAATAGACTTAACACCACAACAATTGTTATATCTACTCACTAAAAGTTATCATACAAATCATCGTCAGTGATTGCACACCGATGAAAAGCGGTGGTGTTCCCTGGAGGCTGAGTGACAACAAGCCTTCCTAAACGTTTAGTACTCTCCATCTCTTTTTGATGTCTACCAGAAATTTACTTGCGGTATCGCAACAGCCACCTACCATTGATTTCTCGCTAGCAACGACTATTTGATCTCCCCTGTGGTTAGGGTTGCAATAAGCCTCTCCAAGGTCACAGTACCCTCCGCACTGTACCAGTGGAGGTATGGTTAGTGTTCTCCGTCCTCGGTCATCCCGTCCTCATTGACTCTCGACGACTATTGCTTGTGGTGACAGCCGCGGACGGTGCCATTTATTCAGGGGGGAACAGCTTATGATATTTCTTGTTATTTCTGTTCTTTGATTCGTGCGGTGGTGATCTTTCTGTGGTTTTCTTTTCTTCCTATTGTAACTTCCATCTGACTGGTTACTGTTCGTAGCTTATGCGGGTCGGTTGCAACCGTTTTGATCATCGCCGTCATTTGTATTGTCTCAGTGACCCCTGTGTATTCCAACTTCTCCCAGTCTTTACTCCATGTTTTATCCTACGATTATTGTTATCATATTGACTTTTTTATGATCCATAACCCTTTCAGCTCTCTCGATAATCTCGTGTATTTACTTCGTTTTTCCGTTTCTTTGATCTTCACTCTGTTGTCTACTGGAACGGCAAAGCCTATGATTTAGAAAAGTTTTTTTTATTTTTCTTGACAAGTATTACATCCGGTCTACTTGCTTGTATGTGTTTATCTTTTTATACATGCATATGGCAGAGGATGGTGTGATTTTGTTTTCCAGTACTGTCTCTGGTTTATGTCTGTACCATTTGTTCGCGCGTTCGAAATGCAATCATTTGCACAGTCCTCAGAACTGCCATGACTGTTTAGGGGAAGTAGTACACTTTCTCTAAACAGTCGTACCAGTTCTTGTATTCTTTTTAGGCTTGTTTGCTGCATTCACTTATTATGTGATTTACTGTTTTATCGCTTTGTCTACACAATTAGCATTTACTGTTTTGATGGATTTTATCTATTTGAGCTTTAATTATGTTTTCCTTGTAGCATTGTTCTGTCCAGGCGTCGGTAAAGATTCCGTTACCCTGCTCAAGTATCCTTGTCTTAACCATGGCCAGCTATTTTCGCTAGTTTCTTCTCTTGCCAATCTGATGACGCGTCTATCTAGTTTTTTTTCTTCCCACTTTTCTTTTCTTGTCTGTTTGCTTCTAATTTTGGTGCTTCCCGAGTTGTTCCGTTCTGCGATCTGGGTTATGTATTTCGCCAGCTCTTTTTTTTCTGTCCTCCACCTTATTATTATTATTATTATTATTATTATTATTATTATTATTATTGTTGTTATTGTTGTTGTACTAGTAGTGGTAGTAATAATAATAATAATAATAATAATAATAATAATAATAATAATAATAATAATAATAATAAAAATGAGTTTAGACTAATAAATGAATCGCTTTTAATAATTATTGACCTACAATATCAAATAAAGCCAAAATAGTTGATATACCGTAAAGGAATAAGACAAGGCAAATCAATGAATCGCTTACACTAAGTATTTTCTTCAGCAATAAAAATACAAAATAGTTGATATGCCGTAAAACAAATAGAGACTAATATACACACATGTTAGATGCACATTCAGGAGGTGAATAGCAAAGTCATCTAAGTTTACGTTCGGGTATATAGCTAAAAAATATGTTGAATCCGAACAAGTCTCTACAACGCTCTAAAATTTGGAAAAAACTCTTGTTCAGACAACCCCGGCACAGGAGAGTAGACAGTGGACCTTGTGTTTACTTTCAGCATCCTTCAAACTCTCGATACCCTTAGTGTGTCCTTTAACCCTCGCATTTCATTAGCGATGGTTAGAACAAAAGGGGAGAGAATTGCTGTTTTCTGGGTCGGAATCTATCAATCTAACATATATTGTTAGCTGGCATTTTACCTTGAAGTGGTATTTTGTTTCTTTTTTAACTCCTTACATCAAGTGGCTTCATGCCTTGTCTAGGGCGATTTTCACAATAAAAATCAGTAACTAATTACCAAAGACGCTCTCCATATGCGCGAATCGAGTCTGCGTCTGCATCATTGTCGTGGGATCTTTTAGAATTGGTCGGTGTACACGGATGCAAATAACTACCAGCTACAAAAGAACACAACGCTTAGCATGCAGTTTTTCTGTGTTGTAAATGTCCACTAGACACGCAGAAAATCAACGCTTAGCATGCAGTTTTTCTGTGTTGTAAATAGCCACTAGACACGCAGAAAATCAACGCTAGGCATGCAGTTTTTCTGTGTTGTAAATAGCCACTAGACACGCAGAAAATCAACGCTTAGCATGCAGTTTTTCTGTGTTGTAAATAGCCACTAGACACGCAGAAAATCAACGCTTAGCATGCAGTTTTTCTGTGTTGTAAATAGCCACTAGACACGCAGAAAATCAACGCTTAGCATGCAGTTTTTCTGTGTTGTAAATAGCAATTCGACACGCAGAAAATCAACTCTTAGCATGCAGTATTTCTGTGTTTTAGATAGCTACTAGACACGCAGAAAATCAACGCTTAGCATGCAGTCTTTCTGTGTTGTAAATAGCCATTCGACACGCAGAAAATCAACTCTTAGCATGCAGTTTTTCTGTGTTGTAAATAGCCACTAGACACGAAGAAAATCAACGCTTAGCATGCAGTTTTTCTGTGGTGTAAATAGCCATTAGACACGCAGAAAATCAACGCTTAGCATACAGTTTTTCTGTGTTGTAAATAGCCACTAGACACGCAGAAAATCAACGCTTAGCATGCAGTTTTTCTGTGTTGTAAATAGCCATTCGACTCGCAGAAAATCAACGCTTAGCATGCAGTTTTTCTGTGTTGTAAATAGCCACTAGACACGCAGAAAATCAACGCTTAGCATGCAGTTTTTCTGTGTTGTAAATAGCCACTAGACACGCAGAAAATCAACTCTTAGCATGCAGTTTTTCTGTGTTGTAAATAGCCATTCGACACGCAGAAAATCAACGCTTAGCATGCAGTTTTTCTGTGTTGTAAATAGCCACTAGACACGCAGAAAATCAACGCTTAGCATGCAGTTTTTCTGTGGTGTAAATAGCCACTCGACACGCAGAAAATCAACTCTTAGCATGCAGTTTTTCTGTGTTGTAAATAGCCACTAGACACGCAGAAAATCAACGCTTAGCATGCAGTTTTTCTGTGGTGTAAATAGCCACTAGACACGCAGAAAATGAACTCTTAGCATGCAGTTTTTCTGTGTTGTAAATAGCCATTCGACACGCAGAAAATCACGGTCGTTTTTAATTCCACAGTCCTCATCTCTATTATCATAATTTATCGTAGCTAGAAAATAGCAGTTGGCATTAACTTTTTTAAAATTCTGCAAAACAGTTTCCACGGTCGGGAGAGTTGCATCATAAATTTCTTATCATATCCTTATCATTTTCTTTGCTCACGCCGCCTTTTACCAACAGTCGAATTTCAATTTTCATTCTATTAAAACTTTCTCCATTTCCCAACGCGTCACCCTTCCAAAGCAAGAAGAGCATTCAACATGTCTAAACTAGCCTATATATCTCGCACACACCAACATACGGACCATAATATAGTGTACGTCTTCTTTCTTTTATATGTTTATTTAATGCAAAAAGTATTCGATTCCTATCTTTTTCTCTTTCTCTGACCTTTTCCACGTGTTTTAGCCGACAAATAACACCGCCAGCCCAATTCCCATGCAGAACATAGGTGATTATTTACTCGCCCCAGGGCCGAGGCATCTATCTCGGAAAGCAGCAAGATACAAGATTTACTCGCAGGAGTGGCTCATTAAAAAACGAACAACAAACATTGCGATGATTCAGGTGGGGTTATAACGTGGCCTTTAAATTAACGATCAGGAAACCCATCACATCGATTTTCTAAAATTACATTTTAAAACATTGAAAAAAGTGATATTCAAGAAATTTAGTATTTAGTGACAAACACTTTATGTAAGTTGCCGTCAAAATAATTTTTCTTCGATAAATTTAAATATTACAATAATGGAAATGCTGTGGCTATATATAACCGAAATTACGTTACGTATCGCGTGTAGAAAACATTACCGCAAGACTACTTCCATGTTGATTAAACTTGTTCCTTTTTAAATACTGTGGATACATTCTTGGTATAAATCGTTCCATGAATAAACAATATTCATAATTTTGATCAAAGTTGGTACTCCCATAGTGTTCTAAATCTCTCGTCTGACACTTATCATGTCTAATTGACTCTGAACTATAAGTTTCACCTAATAGTCAAGAAAAATAATTAATATCAATTATGCAACATAGTTTGAAATGATTTTTTTATTACAAATATTGACAATCTACAATAACATAAAACATTACACATATATATGTGTGTTTCCATTAACATTGTGTATTTATTAAAAATAATTACATATATATATATATATATATATAGAGAGAGAGAGAGAGATAGAGAGAGAGAGAGAGAGAGAGAGAGAGAGAAAGAGAGTGATAAAGGGTAGTGCAGCATCAGTGCAGTTCCAACGAGAAAAAAATGTATATTTTAAGAAGTGAGGCTATCAACATTTGTAAAACATTTGTAAACATTTTCAACAATTGTTTGTTATTTTATTATTTTATGATTTTATAATTTTATGATTTTCTAACGCGTTTCGAGCCTCGTGCAGTTCTCTTCAGATAAATTTTCCATTTGAAAAAATGTTTTTGTTTTTTACAGCTTGATGTGTTCGCACGTGTACGCCCGCGTGTGTGTGTGCGTATGTGTTTTCAGAGTTTTTTTCTCTGGTAAAAGTTATGTTTTTAAGTATGTGTTATTCTGACTTTTATCTTCGGTGATTAAGTACATTTTGGTCAGAAGGCTTAGAATATATATATATATATATATATATATATATATATATATATATATATATTGTTGCCGTCTGTCTTAGCAGACAATCCAGTTCTGTGCCTCAGATTATTCCACTGTCGAATTCTAGCGTCTGATGTAACTGTGCAGCCTATCCTGGATTGAGAGGTTCTGTTGCAGTTGCCACATATGTAGATGGTGTCTGGTTGTGAGAACTATGTTTCAGCATTCTGTCGTCTGTGCTCTCTCCTCTCTCTTAACTACTCGTCTATCCTCTCCTCACTACTCTTGAAGCATGCCACCCTATCACTTCTTCAGTGGCTACGGTCTTAAACCACGGCCTCCCAGGCTGTTAGGTTTATAGCATCTGCCATAATGTCTTGATTTCAGACATTCTTGTTGCGTAGAAGAAGTAGTTCTGCTGGTCTGGAGTCGGTTGTGAGCTCGCCGTATAAGATATTCTTCGGTGCCCTTCCATCTTGGTATTGGAAGTAAGCATCTTATTGTTCAAGCCCCTCTTCGCCAAGCGAGTCATGGTTGTTGCCGCGTTGCCGATACATTTGCGGAGTTATTTGTCCAGGAAGAGATTGCTGGGGATGGTGGAGCACATGGTATGTGAAGACCTGGATGACCTCGAAAGTTTAATCGCAAATTGTTATGTTATGGGAACTGCTTACATTTTAGCCGAGTGTGTTAGTCTGTTTAGGCGAATTGTCATGAAAACTCTCTGCATGCGTGCGCAGAACAGGTGATGAGTCGCTGCAATGCTTCTTCAGGGAGTGTCGTTAGTGCTGCATTATCAGCTAAGAGCATATCACGTGAGAGTACCTTCTGCACTTTGATCTTAGCTCGCCGGCGGGAAAGGTTCAAGAGGCTACAACTGCTTCTGGTATAGAAGTACACTCTATTCTCCGACTGGTTGAAGACGTAGGACAGCAGCGGAGGAAACAAAATACTGAAGAGCGTCGGGTAGAGTTTGCGCCACGGTTTCACCCTGCTCTTTATTGGGAAAGAGTCCGAAGAGCCGATCGTACAGAGAAACGAAAACGGCGTTGGACTTGGAGTGAAGAATTCCATACTCACAATTGTAGAACCGCCATCCAGGTGCACACACAGAACAGAAAAGGCTTGGTGATCATAAAAGTGATATAAAAAATAACAATTCTATAAATGCACTATGCTCTCATGCATTACAATGTGATCATTGTTTTAACTTTACACAAGCTAGATCCATAAAAGTCATTTTAAATAAATCTCTGCGAAAGAATCATGAATCAGCAATGATTATAAACTCGAACACAATTAAACAACGTAATGGCTTCTACAATTTATTTCCTTTAATCAGCCAATCTTCCTTTACAAACAGAACAGAACTTAAATTTAGATACAGGTTAGCTATTTTACCCCGCATTCTTAAATAAAAAAACGTTGGACATACTATCGCAACAAACATTCATTCAATTTCATAAAAACATCATACATTTTGAATTCTGAACGATGGTTGTTTCAATTCATTTCGATTGTCCTTTCTTTTTCTTTTTCTTTCTCAGTAGTTTCTGTTTTTCCTCGTATTTTTTCTTTATCCCTACGTTTTCATCACTTATAAGTAAACTCTTTATTTTCTATTCATATTTACCGTCACTCCCCTCTTTATCTGCCGCGTTCTTGATTTATTTAACCTATATTCACCGCCATATATTGAACGCAAACTCAACAAATAAAATAATAAAATAAACAGCCCAACAGACAGACAGATAGAAAGACACCGGTGAGGGCAGTTTACTATTATATTCTTTCTTTCATTCTATCTTTAGTTGTTACTTTCTCTCCTCGTCTTTTTTTCTTCATCCTTTCGTAAAATCTTTATTTTCTATTCATACTTACAGTAACTACCATCTTCACCTGCCATGTTCTTGATTTATTTAGGCTATATTCACCGTCAGATTTCAAACGCAAGTTCAACCAATAAATAATAAAACAAACGGCCGACAAAAATACACCGGTGAGGGTAGTTTACTTTCTAAATTCCGTATTTACCTTTTTGTAATTCCGTTCTATTACTATTTCCTAACGTTTGCTGAAATTACCTATGTCTTACCCGTCATCGCTCACTCACTATCATTTATTTTCTAAAAGACGTCACCTCTGCTCTGCTTTGAGCTAATACAAATTGATCCACGGTAAAAAAAAAAGATAAAATTGCGCTGAATTCCTAGAATAATATACAAATTAAAGAGAAGAAGAGCAAAACTGAAAATAGACGATAAAATACGAAAGTAAAAATTCCCGCGGACGTGAATAACAGAAATCGTCTGCAGACAATTCAAGCTATTCTCCTTCTCGGGCGGCGGCCATCTTGGTTTTCTATTATTTATATTTATATTTAACTAGCAAGGCCCTGTGGAAATTCCAGTGTTTTCTACATCAATCTGTATAATTTACTGTTAATGATATTATCCGGTGTTTAGAAATATGCTCATATTTTACTCACCAACATTTTGCGTGACGGGATGGAAGTATATATATTTATTTATATTACTCGGTTGCCGGGGCAAAAGCTGTCTCTTCAGCAGTCACCATCGGTCGCGACTCCACTCTAACTAGCACCCTCCCTTCCCTCTCCCTACCCCCTCCCCCCCCCCCGTTGTCAGGGGCAAATCTTAAATAGGAGTGTCAGATCGTGACACACAAAATAAATAAGACACACTCTATCGTATTAATATATAAATAATAATAATAATAATAATAAGAAGAAGAAGAAGAAGAAGAAGAAGAAGAAATCTTAAATATTTAAAAAAAATAATAATAAATAAATATTTGGTAAGCGTTTCTGCGTCTCCTCCGCCTTGAACAATGCCCTCCTCCTTCCACGCTGAAGAGCGTGACACACGTATGTACACCTTAGCGTATTAATATATAGATGTAACTTTTTAAAGTAAATGCTTTCAGTATTCTATCGTTGTATTATTAGTATTAGTCGATTCTCTCTTGTTAGTTGATGTTCAACTGGGCCTTTCCAAGTCATGTTACTGCTTAAAGACACACAATTTTTGACCGTATGTAACGTGTTCGAACGATCGGCGAAGACTATGCCCTATTTTAGCAATATTGAACGTGTAAAAAGTATGTCATCAAAAACTCAACATTTCTGTTCGCAGTTAAGATTACGGAAGTGCGTTCGAAGATATTAGATCAACGAACATAGCAGGGAAATTACGACTGAACATGACGTAACGACTTTTATTTATCAGTTGCAAAAAGAAAAAAAGACAAGACGATTTTTCTTTTGTATTATCCGCGTATAAGAGCAGACGTATTTCGAAGATAAGTTTCAAAAGAAAGTTATTACGTGAACGTGACAGAGAAAGTAACATAGAAACCGGAAGTAACAAGTTATAGTGATACTTTGCAGAAGGGGAAAAATCGAGAGAAAATGTATTTTGAAGTTAGGATTACAAAATTGGGTTATACGAGATCAGGTTAGCGAACGTGATAGGGAAGTAACGTAACGAAAAGGAAGTGATACGTTGCGGAAGCAGAAAGATGCGACGATCTCTTAGGTTTTGGTCAGTGGAACAGTGCAAAACTTATTTCAAAATCTTTTTAGATCTTCCCTAAGTGGGGCGGGTGGCAAAGAGTAATACTGTTTATGTATACAGTGCAATATAAATAAATTATTAAATATATTACATAAGATGCAAAAATTATGAAAATACGTATGATGTGTACAGTTGTTATTATCACTGCCACTACGAACAACATGGCAAGAGGCAGAGAAAAATACCTCTACTAACAGCTTCTACTACGGGAGAGGCGACACGCAAATCTATATTCGCTTCTACTACAAACAAGATCAGATTAATTGGAAACGCAAAACGATACACATTATATGTGACGATTATTTTTCAATTAAGCTACATTTTCTACGATGCCAGGGAGATCGAGGTATTCAAAACAGATATTTAAATAGTTTTAGATGTTTCTAAGTGTAACAATAACGATGCGTAATAGAATGAACAGTCTCGATAGTACCTATCGAGACTGTGCATTCTATTACGTGTTACTGCTACTTCATGTTATGTAGTCACGTTCTGTTTGCACACTGTATTAGTTATTGTCCACTCCTGTGTATGTCTATGCGTTGGCACAATATCGGATCGGTTCTTGAGTTTCTTATCTGTGAGTTAAATATTATTATCATATGAATTGGTTACTTAAAAAATAAAAGAAAATTAAAGTTAAGTTGGCGTCAACTTGCTTACTCAGGGTTAGAGCCACTGGTCTTGTCGGTATTGATAGACACGGAAGTGACGTCACATGGCTTAATAGGAAAGTGAGTGAGAGATATCTGCATTTCGTCACGAAGGATACTCATGTGAGTATCTTATTTTAAAATGCTCTAGTAAGATATGATTAAATTGTGAGTATAAGTCTCTCTCCGTCTCCTCCACACCACTAATCAGTGAATTTGAACGGAGATGAAGACGAATAAAGATCCTTTGGCTTCAACAGTTTTGTTTTAGAGATATGAAAGTACTTATCAGCTGACGGTGTTCCTTAAGTCTGGAAAGATCACAGAAAAGGCGCGTAGAAGAGCAAGCAGCTAAGAAAGGTAGGATTATGTTTTGCACAAAGTAGAAACATAAAATGTGTAGATGTCCATGTCTCAAGCAAATCTAGCATGTGCATCCACTGCAACTACCATATTTGTATTGTAATTCCACAATTATTAATAATTACTAACTATAAATGTTCACGAGAGAAATTATCAGTGATTGTTCACAGGAGGTTTAAGTGACAAAAAGGCTCCATATATTTCCGGAATTGTCCACAATAAAGGAAAACTTGCGGACTTAGAGAGAGATTATTTTAAAATTAAAAGACTAAAATTATCAATTGTTCTCATTGTTTTGAAGGATCAGTACTTCAAATCCGCTTAACGTACTTTATTTGAAAGATCATGACTCTTATCATCCGTGTTATTTACGTTTGACAACAATTGTTCCATAGAAATCTTGGTAATATGTTCATTTATCTAGTAAGTTTATATCTTTTTTTCGCTTTATTCCATTGCTTACTTTTCGTCAAAACAAAAGCCTGTGTAGGTATACCAGTTCTGGGCTAATGTTGGATTTGTGTCATTTTTATCGTGGAGATGTATAGAAATATACTCTCCTCACCGAATAAACCATGCGACGATCACATGTAACGTAGCGGTTACATTTTGGAAACAAAAGCCAAAGGAACGGCGCGTCTAGAGCTGTTGTCTTCTTTGTTTTACGTCTGATATCTATTGTAGTAGCAGTGAGAACAGACTGTCTGTCTGACTGTCTTACTCTTTGTCTGTATCTCTCTATATACCTATCTCTTAATGAATAATTCTCTACTCAGCAATGTAGAACTACTGGCACAGCCATAATCTAGTCTCTCTGCTTATTAGCACCCTTAGGCCCACTGAACATCCTATGATCTCCAGCCGAGACAAATTAACAATTCAGTGCAGATTTTGACAGCACGATAGAAGGCATCCCTGTTACGGATCAATTGCATCTGCTCGATGATTTCAATACCCGGATGGATTCTGACCATGACTCTTGGCCCAGCTGCATTGGTCATTTTGGTGTCTGCAGGTTGAACGAGTATGGACAGAGGTTCCTTCAGTTGGATCCTACTCCAACCTCTGCATAACCAACACATTCTTCGCCACAAGCCAAATTATCGATGCCCAATACCCCTATTACAGGCACAAGCTGGACCTTGTAATCACACAGATACCCTAACCGTACTGCGTTCTAACAACACGTAGCTACCACAATGCTGACTGTAACACTGATCACTCCATGGTTGGCAGTAAAGTCCGTCTTCAGTCCAAGTGGGCCCATCGAACCGAACAGAAAAATCTCCTTAGCAGTAAAACTAGTTGAACGGCAATACCAGACTTACGCGAGTATTTCGACAACACCATCTAAGACGACCCCAAAGAGCGCTCATCTAGCAATGCTCTATTGAGGTGGTTTAACATCTTGGACCCCACCTACAACTCGGAAGTGACCACCTTTGACAGGGAGAAGAGGGACAACTCGTACTGGTTCGAATCTGGCATTCCGTAATTAGTGCCAGCAATTAATGCCAAAAAAATCCTTCGTTGACTAAAAGAAGCCTTCTGAGAAGACAGTCATCGCACTCAGATAGGCCAAGAACGACGATCAACGGATCGCCCGGCATTGTACCAATGACTACTGGCTAAAGTTCTGTCAAAGTATGCAGATCTCTGCTGACTGCGGCGATATTCGTTGCATGTACGATGGCTTGAAGAAAGCCAGATGAATGGAGGATGAGAAGATTCCTTATGGTATTCTTTATGGCGAGCTCGCAACTGGCTCCACACCAGCAGGAAGACCTGTTCTACGCTACAGGGATGTATGCAAGCGAGACATAACGCCAGGTGACATCGAGCGAACTGGCTGGGAGTCCGTCGCTGAATGTAGCAGCTGCAAAAGGGGTTAGGAAAGGAGAGACCAGCAGTGGATGAGAAAGAGAGAACACAGACGGCAGAAGACTGCAACAGAGCTCTCCCAACATGGCACCACCTATATCTGTTGAAACTGCAACAGAGCCTGTCACTCCAAGATAGGTTTCCAATTCGGCAACCGATAAATTGCAGACGCTAACAACGGATAAGTATTTCCGCTATTTTCTAAGCCACGTCGCTTCCATTATATGATGCAGGTGACACAAATAGAGAAAATAATATGAAAAGATCATAGTCTTTTGAGAAACAATCTCAAAACTGAAAACTAGAGCATAGCTTCACAAACCGTTATTACACGTAGTTTTAGCGTTGGGAAGTTAACTGTTTCTCTCACCGTTGCAATAAAATAAAAGACAACTATTGGCTTGATCTAAACCCTTTTTGGTGTAAACTGTAAAAAAAAGATTACCCATTTTGCATGCAGGGATGAGAAGTAGAGCCTTTTACAAATGCATAACTACAAATCTAACAATAAACGCTATAAAAGTAAGTTACACCAAACAAGATTTGATGATGGTAGATGCATGGCTTAGAAAAGGGGTAGTGATGTAAAGAACACGCAGTCGCGTCTCTAACGCGACGTAGACTCTATTAGTGACACTTTTGTGCTTCTGTTTTTTAGACATGTCAGGGCTGTTTGTTAAGGACTTCAATGATAATGACACTTTGATACGACGTGAAAAATTGTTAATAATCTGATACGATTCTGTTAGGATTGTGCTATTCTTTTGCTGCGATGACCTTCTATATAGCAATAGTTTGGGAAAGTGTTGATAAAGATTGAATTATCAACCGGTAACTGTGAATCCTATTCAATATTACACCTCTTACCGTATTGACGATCGCCAAAGTGCCGTGTATATTATTGAATTGCGATATAACAAATACAGTTAAGCATTCATGGTTAATACGTCAGGTTAAATTGAAGCTATTTGTACCAAATATGGTCGGATTGTCGAAAGGATTTAATTAAATATTCCATCGGTACAATTTAAGAGGGCGTCTTTCCGATCTATATTTCGTTTCAAAATAAAATCAGTCCAACATAGTTGATATGCCGATAAACATACAAATAATATCAACCCATAGAATAAATGATATTCAGGGAAGTTCCAGTTTTTATTGATTTCCGGTTTTGTACTTAATGATATATTGTGATATTTCGCATCTGTTTTGGTGTTCTTTTCTCGAGGTCTAAACAAATATCCCACAAAATCGATCAGAAGTCGAGTGAGAATCGATTTACTGCGAATGCCAAGTAATTTAGACAGTCTATCTAACCGCTATGTTTTTATATTTTTTTTTATTTTTATCACCTAGATATTGCTATAGTCTGCATCCGTTAATATCACTACTATGACAAGTTAAGAATATCTAGATTTTAATTTTCTTTTTACTTAGTTATAAGTGTGAATATGTATTACTAATTAGCCGTTACTTAAGCAGGTTCACACATTGATTAATAACAATAGTAATCATTGGTTTAAAATAGTATTAGAATAATAATTAAAAACATTGAATAGTAAAAAAAAATTCTAAAAATTCATTGATAGAGTTTTTTGCTTGTTTGTTTGTTTTCTGTTTAAATTATTCAAACAAAGAAAGAAGAAAAATAGTTAAAATTTTCCAAAAGATAAAACGAAACTTAGCGGAAATGGGCGTGGGAAAGAAATTCATGCGTCGCTGAGAGCCACCTTCGGAGAGAACAGGCTTGTCCGACCCGAACCGTGATTACGTGTAAAAATGGTCAAAGTTATATTTAGTTACCACTGATAAAAGACAACGAGTGATCTCTATTGGAGTGCAGTTTTTTTTTCCTTTTTTAAATTTCAGAGTCTATACTCAGTTTTTATAAAATGCACTACTTCATAGACAGGGTGTTGTGTGTGTCAATTGACAATTATTCTCCACTTTTCAACCGCTTAACCCATGCATATGAGACTTTCGGGCTAAATTGAGAGATAAATGCGGTTATTCCGTCTCTTTATAATTGTTGATTTCTAGCATCCATTATTTCTATCATTCATTTTTCTCCATTCATTTAATGCTTTCTTTTCTACATGTCATTTCGTTTGTGGTTTCGTTCAACCCTGCTTTTTCTTTTTATTATGTATTCTTGTCGCACACTTTATTATTATTATTATCATTCTTTATTTAATTCACTTTCAATTATTTACTATCAGAGATCAATATATGTAAGTAAATTTCGCGTACAACAAAATCGTAGGATAAATTTCAGACGAAAACATTTTTTAATCAATGAAACGGGAAGGTGAAAAAAAAAAGAAGAACATTTCTAAAGGTTTCCTTAAGGCCTTATCGTCTGACCCTCTAAGAGGAAAAGTCAGAATGATAAATTAAACACTAAGAAAATTGAATGAGATATGAGGGCATATATATATATATATATATATATATATATATTTATTTACATGTATACATGTATATATATATATATATATATATATATATAACATAGCAGAAGTATATCATATGATGTAATGTCTGATGTGAAACATTTGTAAATATTTTTTCTGAACATTTTTCTGTAGCTGTCTTTACCTGAATTTCGCCTTAGTATTGTAGGGTTCCTATCTTGCAATTGCCTCTGAACAATGAAAATTGAAGTGATTCATGCAACAACTTCAATGTGTTCAACGATGCACTGTATTTTTTCTAGAAACATGTTAAATATTTATTTGGTTCCGAAGTTTACATTACGTCACTATGTGATATTGTTGTGATATGTGGTTTATTTTATTTATAACTCTATTGCAATTAGAAATCAAAAAACTCTTTAACGGTTTAAATATTGAATATAAATGAATTTCGTTTTAAAATTTGTATTTTCATAAGTATCGATTTGAAGTAGATTAAACAATTGTGTTTTTATTATTATACACACGCATTATTATTTTTTAATTGCTCTATTAGAATATAAAAAGATGACTATTTAAAAGTTTAAATATTAAATATTGAGCTTCATTTTGCTTTGGAAATTGATTTCTATGAGAAAAGATGCGAAATATATGGAATAAGTGTTTAGATTATCACACACACATTACATTTTTATTAATGAATTTAATTCTAAATAGATATAATGCAATAGATACATGACTATTTAAAGTATAAAATCTTGTAAATTTAGCTTTATTTTGCTTTGAAAATTAATTTACGCAAGAATTGATGTGAAATATATGAAATAATGTTTTATACTATAAGACAGACATGGCACAAAAAATCTCATTAGTATAATCTAAAAATTAAAAAAAGTATAACGAAGCTAGGAGAATACTATCATGTTTAACAATGTTTGCTTATATATAAATATGTATATATATAAAGATATATGTATATATAAATATATATATAAAGATATATATATATATATATATATAAGTATATATACATATATATTTATATATAAATATATCAATATATATATATAAATATATATATATCAATATATAACTATATGAATATATATAAATAAATATATATATATCAATGTATATATATATATAAATATATATATATATATCAATGTATATATAAATATATATATATATCAATGTATATATATATCAATATATATATATATATATATATATAAATATATATATATATATAAATATATATATATATATAAATATATATATATATATAAATATATATATATATAAATATATATATATATATAAATATATATATATATAAATATATATATATATAAATATATATATATATAAATATATATATATATATATATATATATATATAAATATATATATATATATATATATATATATATATATATATATATATATATATATATATATGTATTTATATATAACTATTAAAAGGAAAATAAAACACATACAATTAAATGTATGACTTACGATTAGGTTGTCTATGGATTTTGTACGATGCAACATAAAGTAAGCTAATCCAAAGTGTTATTTGGTCGTTAGTTCATTTTACAATGTTTTGCATGATATCCTTTCCTTTCCACTGCCTTATGTGTATTATTTAGACATATTCTTAAAAGCCGAGTTGAACCACATCTGTGTTTATGAATTTTACCGATAACGGTATAAAGGCTGAATGTCTTTTGTGTAACAGTGAACTCTTAATCTGTCCTGTTTACCGTGTGATGTGTAGAAAGAACGAAGAAAAAGAAAAGATGTGTGTTGTTAACTCCGGTAGTCTAATGTTGAGGATGGAGGTATAAAACGCGATCAGAAGAGATGTGTTTCTATAATTTAAATGTGGGTGTATTTTTTGTGTGACTGGTTTGTGAGATAATTTAATTCCGTGTTCAGTGTGTTATGCATGGTGCACACACTGTTCGAATTTTGTATATTTAAGTTTTCATAGTGTAGGGTTAAGGAATTCGGAATTGTACCCTAGTATCATCCTTACGGACAATTGAATTTCAACCTCCAGAAGACTGTCCCTTAAACTGATTATTACAAAGCAATTTTATCATCGCGAATAATTCTAGGATGAATGTTAAGGGCCCTTAAACATATTCTTATTTTAGATCTGTTCTACGCACTACTTATTACCAAATGTTGCTCTCTCTCTCTCTTTCTCTCTCGCTCTCTCTCTCTCTCTCTGTATATATATATGACTCCAGTTTCGCCGCCATACTGATCATCAGCGTGCCTACTTTTAGTAAGATTCGAAACCGAGACCACTATAGCTACAGCCGTGGGTCTTACAGTTAAAACGCGAAGCCCTACCAAAAGACTAGAGGTATTTTACCGCACATAATATATGCATTGTTTGCTTTAGTTATTCAACAATAAATAATACTGAATAGATTGAAACATCTTACGGTGAAGCATTTACCTAAATGTCAGGGAAATATTATTTTCCTTATAAAGATATTATAAATTATTTTCTTGGAAAGATATATAGCTTATATTGCGTGGCATGGGGTGTATATCTATATTTTATTAATAAAATATAATTACTCAACGACCACCTTTTGTCGTAATATGGCTCATCTCTCTCACCCTCTTCCCCTATCTCTCTCTATCTCTCTCTCTCTCTCTCTGTCTTTCTTACTGTTTTTCATACATATATATATACATATATATATATATATATATATATATATATATATATATATATATATATATATATATATGTTTTTCTAATCTATAATTCATAATTAATGGTTACCTATATTAATTTTATACTAGGGTTGTTTTAAATTTAAATTCCATATTTAAAATATTGTCTATAAAAACTTATCAGAGTAAAAATTCCTCTACATTAATATTCACGTTTAACCTAAAAAATGTAAAACTATGTTCACGGGTCTTATATTCATTAAACATCCATTAAATCAATATAATGATGAAATAACACCGTTATAACGTAGCGCGCGTATCTATAAAACTTAAACAGATGGCTCTCGACTAGTCTTAAATATATGACGTCCGATTTTAATTATAATCGCAGCGAGTATAGAGCTGGCGTAATAAAACTAGCGGGTAGATCTTGTCTATCACTCTCTATTCTCTTTATTATGTACTAGAAGGTTTAATTGGTGTTCTGTAGAAAAATAATATACTATATCGTTATAGATTTGAATAATTTCTTTATGTTTTGGCACTCGGCTATTGAAAGATCAAGCATTCTAATGTCTAAGGCACAATCTTCTTTCACAGATGGTCATTGCACTGCTCGCCAGCACAAACTATTAAGACGTCTCATTCTTCACCTATAATATTAACGGAAAGGAAATATGACACTATTCTATGCCAACGAAATAAAGGCGGGCAGGTACATAAAACTAGCTCATAAAACCAGACATTTTCATATGAAACAAACCTAAAAAGACGTCCCTCATTATCGACGCGACCGTCTCGAATAACTATTGGGGGATCTTTTACGACGCTCAGCAGAGTAAAAACGCTAAAAAAACAAATATACAACAGTCACTGTAAGCTGTAAAAGTTAGTTTCAAACTTGCATGTTCTATTTGTTTGTATTTTAAACCCGTTTGAAGTGCTATTTATTAGAAATTTAAGTTCGACACACGGTCAGCGAAGAAATCAAAATGGCCGATTTACGTAATAATATCGAGGGACTGGCCGCCATTTTTCTTTGAGAAAGTAGATGTTTTAAAAAACAAAAAAAATTGTTTAACATCTAATAAAAAGCCATTGATACTACGTAAAAATACAAACAAATTACATAGGTAAGTAGAAAAATGTCTATTCTAGACATTTTTCAACTTTACTTGTTGCAAATTTATGTTTTTAAACTCTTTCTCGTTCTTTTTTTGGACCCCGTTCGCGCCTCTGCTGAGCGTCGTAACATATACCCTAACTATTGTCTTCATAGAGCCATCGGTAAAAATCATCATATATCGGGACCTCAGAACTGCGTTACAAAATAACATGGTCCCTGAAAGAAAACAAAAACAGACATGGTTATGGTAGGGGACTCTGGCTTAATTAATCTAGATCTATAAAAGAAAAGTAAACACAATCACTGGAAGACTAAACTGTACACAAGTAAAGATGGCAACTCTAAAAGGACCAACGTAAACCTTAATATCTCACTTGGATATAAATTTAACTCGTAAAGAAATCAAGTGTTATCCACAGGAGGTGATCCTTTGATGTCTTAGAACTAAGAGTAACATTAATACACTAAATTCGTTTGTCTTCCACCGACCCCGTAGACAAAGAGAGAGTGAGAGTGAGAGAGAGAGACAGACGACCTCTACACACTAATGATACTACGAGAACGAAGATACTCAGCTCTCTCTACGCTGTGACTTCGACATACATCGACCCGACTAGACTTCTTGTTTCGCCACGGACGTCTTATTGTTACGAACTTATCGGGGAGAGACAGTTGGTGTTTTCTAAGCCACATTGCTGCCATTTTTTTGCACGAAAAATAAGTTTATTAAACTTGACAAAAATATTATTTAAGAAGATGAACCCATGACCAGCGTGTAACAGTTAGAAAAAAGTACGTAAGTAAGTAAATGTTTTTGCCACATCTGGGAGGTTCTGCTCAGAGTTACCTTTCTTGTCTTAAAGAGTACAAAACCGACTCAAAAATCTAGTGGCCGATGTCTTCTTCTCTACCTTACAACCTCTTTCTTACAGAAGAGACGTTGCTAGTCTTTCGCTAGTATATGTTTTACGTTCATGGCAGGTGCCTTAATCAGCTCTATTCTCTGGTATACCCTGTGAAACATTCATAACAAAAACTCGTCTAACTATAACCACTGCCAATGATGTTCCTTTTCCTTTTCTTTGTACCTAGAACAAAGCTGAATTTCTAGAACTTTTCTAGAACTTTTCTAGAACTGCCCGTCTGTGAAACACAGTACTACATGTATGTTTCCCGGCTGACTATAACATTGCTATTTTCAAGTTCACTAAAAACAAATTCTTGTTGAGCTCTTAAATAATAAATGTATCTACACGTTACAACTATCGTTACAAATCTCCTCGATGTCTCACCGTCTACCTGTCTACCCCAATGACCCTTAGTTTCGAGTGATTATTGGAACTTGATAAAAGCTGACTCATTTGTGAAAAAACAAAAAAGAAAAATAAACAAGCAAGCAGGATTATCAGTTTTAATCTCATCTTGATTTATTCCTCGTGTATTTTATATTTTCCGTCTTTGATAATCGGTGTTCTCATAGCTTTTAACGCATTCTTATATTTCCGACTATCCATGATTCCAAGGCAATCTTCAAGAATTTTGTTGGAGAGTCTTTGATCAGATTTAACCCTTACCTCCGATCAGCGTTCTGATTGGACGAACTAATTTACGCTTAATCAAGAACGAGGCTCAAGGTCTGAAGGTCTTCAATGCAATTAAATACGGCAAGTAGGGTATAGGGAAAAAAGCGGGTAAGGCAAATAACTATCCCTTCTATATCGTTCTCGTGATCTCCCTTATTCCCCTTTGTATCACTCTTTCTTAGCAACCTAATCTAACACAATGGCATCACAATTAATAAATTGTTATTATTATTATTATTATTATTATTATTATTATTATTATTATTATTATTATTATTATTATTATTATTATTTACTCACTAGGAGTTCTCACACAGGTCATCAGTGATTGTTCACCGACAACCGGTGGTATTCCCTGGAGTCTGAGTGACAACAAGTCTCCCCAGATTTTCAGTATTCTCCACATCTTTTCGATAGCCACCGCAAATAAACTTGCAGTATCACAACAGCCGTTTACCATTGATTTCTCGCTGGTAAGGACCATTGGTATTTTCTGGGGTTTGGGTCCCAGCAGTCTCTGCACTTCCAGTGGAGGTCTGGTTTGTGCTGTCCCTCCACGGTCTTCTCATCCTCCTTGGCCATATGCAAATATGTTGTGTGGTGTCAGCCACGGCTGGTATCATTTTTTTTTTAAATTATCATTATAATAATAATAATAATAATAATAATAATAATAATAATAATATTCAATTCTAGCAGAGATACCTGGCGTTGTTCGGGTTTTTTTTGGAGGGGATTACAGCACATGCAACTATATAGTTGTTGTGATGATCTACCCTGTTGCGTCACTACATGGACTTTTCCAGATATTATCAGTACAGGTAGTTACAGAGATAGTTATGGACGGCGGCACCGGGTGGGCAGGGGGGGGGCTCACACTCCCCCCCCACTTTTTGACTTGCCCCCCCCACTTTACGGTCATCAATAATGAAGTTATATATGCATGTGTTTAACCGGGACCCCCACTTTTTAGGAGAGCCCCCCCACTTTTATAACTGTCCCGCCGGTCCTGATAGTGGCTATCATAATCAAGAAGCAGTCTCTAAAAACACATTACTTGTGTACTTCTTGTAAACTACCTCCTCGTTGTCTTAATTATTTCCGGCGGTTTAAGACCACAACAATAGTAATGACTACATACTAACTTTATGGTAACATTTATTTCTGACCGGGTATTCCCCCTTTTTCAGCTAAAAATAAATCAAGCCTAGCTCATTATTCTTTTTTGTGTGTATTATTTATGTTCTAACGTTCATAAAGAAAATTGGTCAGTAGATGTTAAAGATTCTATAGGTACATTTATTAAAAAAAATGATTCATTGACCACTGCTACTTTTATATGAAAATAACTGTTTCTAAATATAGCAATCATTACCAATCGTTACGCCGAGAAGCTGGGTTAAAAATGCTAAATGATCAGTTAATTACTTTCGAAGTTTACCTACAGAAACATATGTATAAATATATAAATATATACCCATATTTAACTGACGATAAACAAACATCTATCATCAAAGGTACTATCCTGATGCAATTGCGAAAAAATAGGTCTTT
>OY744531.1:90658075-90665575 GCA_963556195.1 Sepiola atlantica | reverse complement strand
CAATTTAAAAAGGCGCTTTTATCAATACAAGTAATAATATTCTATCATCAGCGTTTACCAGTATTGTGTCATTTTTTTTCATCCAAAAACAAAATAAAACAAACTTTCTTTCCTCTTGCATCTTTGATCAAATGTCCATGTTATGGGTGTATCCGGGGCGATGTCGTTGGCGATTATGAATTTAAATTCTGGTTGTAGAACGAAGAAAGCTTTGGCACGTTCTAAGTTTTTAAAATGGGTCGTTCATTTTAAATAATTGGTGGGTCAGTATTATAAAATTTAAAATAGAAGCCATTATCAATGCAAGTAATAATATACCATCATCAGAGTTGACCAGTATTGTGTCATTTTTTTCATAAAAAATAAAAAATAAATAAACAAACTTATTTTCCTTCCTTATATATATATATATATATATATATATATATATATATATATATATATTATAATATAAAATGAAGTAATAAAACAAGGTGTCAATCAAATTTTATTAGAATCCAAAGTTCATGCAAAGCATCCTTAAGTCCTTAGCTCATGAGTTTTCAAAGATAATTCTTCTCTTCAGAGGACCATTACCGCAGTTATACTACTACAGGCAATAAAATTACGCTTTGAAAATATATAAAAAATTATATACACAAATATATAAAAATACATAACATCAAACATATCAATCCAAAAACATACTTTTGTTGAATCCATACAGTCCATCCAGGTCATACAAGTTGAGAAGCATAATCAGGAAGGACATTACTCCAAGATACAAACAGCAGTCCAAATACGTGAAATTGAAGGGGCCGGCGAAGTTATCCAGTCGCGAAATGTGTCCATATTCAATGTTAATGAAAAATAAATCAATCAAAATAATACAAAAAGTCCAATCAAAGTTCCGAAATCCCAACATGTAGAACTCAAGTTAAATCCAAATTCGTTGTTTAATTAGAAAACCCGCTAAATCCGAACTGAGCAAAACAAGACGGACTCCCATCACATCTAGCCAGAAGAGCGAAAAATATATAAGTGATCTTCTCTCCAGACATGACAAATCCCTAACGAACAGAAGGCGATATTAAATTGTCTACATCTCAGAATGACTTCAACGGGTTTAAAATTATGTCTGTCTTACATCCTGTTTGACAGGTTCAAGAAAAGACAGCAACATACAACCCCGCCATCCATCCCACCCAAATTAGGTTTTTCCCTGTCTGGGTCAGTAAGCTTATTCTATGTCAAAGGGGAAGGAGCTAAGAAGTTAAAAGAAAGCGGAAAGGGAGTTAGGAAAAAAACTTCATAAATATTCTAAATTACTGGATAGGGCCAGATTTGTGAAGTCGGTTTTTACTGTAAGCCAGATTTTAAGTAATACTTTTGGATGGGTACGCGATCACATGACTTGACCTATTTTTCCTAACTCCCTTTCCACTTTCTTTTAACTTCTTAGCTCCTTCCCCTTTGACATAGAATAAGCTTACTGACCCAGACAGGGAAAAACCTAATTTGGGTGGGATGGATGGCGGGGTTGTATGTTGCTGTCTTTTCTTGAACCTGTCAAACAGGATGTAAGACAGACATAATTTTAAACCCGTTGAAGTCATTCTGAGATGTAGACAATTTAATATCGCCTTCTGTTCGTTAGGGATTTGTCATGTCTGGAGAGAAGATCACTTATATATTTTTCGCTCTTCTGGCTAGATGTGATGGGAGTCCGTCTTGTTTTGCTCAGTTCGGATTTAGCGGGTTTTCTAATTAAACAACGAATTTGGATTTAACTTGAGTTCTACATGTTGGGATTTCGGAACTTTGATTGGATTTTTTGTATTATTTTGATTGATTTATTTTTCATTAACATTGAATATGGACACATTTCGCGACTGGATAACTTCGCCGGCCCCTTCAATTTCACGTATTTGGACTGCTGTTTGTATCTTGGAGTAATGTCCTTCCTGATTATGCTTCTCAACTTGTATGACCTGGATGGACTGTATGGATTCAACAAAAGTATGTTTTTGGATTGATATGTTTGATGTTATGTATTTTTATATATTTGTGTATATAATTTTTTATATATTTTCAAAGCGTAATTTTATTGCCTGTAGTAGTATAACTGCGGTAATGGTCCTCTGAAGAGAAGAATTATCTTTGAAAACTCATGAGCTAAGGACTTAAGGATGCTTTGCATGAACTTTGAATTCTAATAAAATTTGATTGACACCTTGTTTTATTACTTCATTTTATATTATAATATTAATGCTCTATCCAGTATATTGAGCTTCAGTTTTTTATCCGGATGTTTTACTAATTATAAGATATTAGTTGACGCTTATATCTTTTGTTGGATTGCTTCATATATATATATATATATATATATATATATATATATATAGGAGAGAGAGAGAGATAGAGAGAGAGAAAAGTAAGGAGAAAGAGAAAGACAGAGAAAGAGAGACGTATCTTTAGAATATATATGATTTGACGTTCTAAGTTATTTGAGAAACAGAATCCTTCTTCACTATTTGAAAGTAAGGATTGTATATATTTGGCTTGGGCTAGTTTAGAATTATTACACTATACGCTATCATTGGATGACGACTTCAGATCACCTTTTACACCCATCAGTTTGAACTCACAGTATAAGCTCAGTTTTGGACAAAGTACTCCGCTTTTGTCGGATCACCCAGTTTTCTTTCATCAAAGTATTTTCCTTAGATTATCTCTTTTGAATTGCAGGTTTTCTATATTCCCCAGAATGTGATTTCATCTTCTCCCATTTTTTCCTTGCAAAAAAAATATTGAAACAATTCTTCAACACGGGAGTTCAGTTTTTTCAATGTTTATTCTTGTCACTGGCCCTTCATTCGTTCCAACCAATACCAGTATTTTTAACTGATTATTACCCGTAAGTATCCCATTAAAAAAACAACAGTAATGTATTCAACTTCTGTAGTAGTGGAACATCCTACACGTCATTTTGTCTTCTTACAGTCGTAGCCATTACGAAAAGTATACCTCATATAGAAAGATAAACTCCATTTGCGTTTGGCAGTCTGCAATCGTTGTAAGCGTTAGTTTTACAGCGATGGTCCCGTGAAGCTGTTGCCGTCCTCCTACATACAGAACTTAGTATCCCCGTTTCGTAGGGACAAGGCTCCACATCGTTTACTTTAAGTAATAAAATCGTAACGGTTATGTCGATATGATGATAGCCGTATACTTCACCCCCCCCCCCTTGTCCACATGTATAATAAGCCCCTTAAAGATTTTAGCATGTTTCCTTATCACGTACGATTACCTCGTGTTATTTGCATATTGCGTCATCTTTGTGATTGAAATTAGTATGGTATATACAATTATTTGAATTTAGCAGGGCTATCCGGTGTTACCCAGGGTTCGAAAGTTACGTACATTATAGAAAAAAAATAAAACTAAACAATCTGGTTGATATTGAAATTAGAAATGTCTGAATTGTTTTGGGGAAAAATCAGATTGTAAGTAACCATGACCAGGGTGAGGTTCTATCTCAAAAACTGTCTCTAATAAGGTGCAGTAATCAATGTGAATAGGAAATAATGATGTAATTAATACATAAACTGGTCTGTATTTTCTCTCTCTCTCTCTGTCTATCTCTCTCTCTCTCTCTCTCTGTCTATCTCTCTCTCTCCCTTTCTTTAGACTGGAATATCGGTACCCCAAAAGTAATGAAAGACAGGAGGAAAGTAAACGATAAGGACAAATAAAAACTTCGTTTTCTTCTTTTTTACCGGTGAATATCGAGAAAATAATCTGTTATAAATCACCCAGTGGTTTGTGCAGTAGTGTCAGGGTGTCATTGTTCATTCTGGGATTATCATGGGTGGTTCTACTTTTGAGAAGAAATTGACTGAATGTTCATTTGTCTTTTTCTCATCAAATCTTTCCTGGAGTTCATATATAAGATTAATTGCTCTTTCTGATTCTCGTAAAGTCGGTTCTCAAGACACTTTCTCACACCTGAGGCTATTCTCGATCTCTACACATCTACTATTAGCCCATATATGGAGTACTGTTGTCATATTTGGGCTGTTAATCTCTTTACCATTTATAGGTTCTTGATTAAGTGCAGACACGTATATGTAAATGTATTAATCCAACACATTCTTATTCTCTGCAACCTCTCTCTCACAGACCTGATGTTGCTTGTCCAAGTTATTTTCTATAAATACTAGTATAGCATGCGTAATTATAAATTGTATGATTTATTTCCTACTTCCTTGGTCTAGTAGTCTCCATCCATTCGGTGTTTTGATATATTATTTTAACACAGATTCCTATTCCATTAGTTTATTTCCAAAATCTGCAGGCTGGTGGAACTCTCTTCCTGCTGACTGTTTTCCTATACTAATAGCCTTTATTAATTCAAGCTTAAAGCCAATAGGCATTTTCTGTCTTTGCGATAATCATATTTTCTTCTTGTTAGTACTTACATCAAGTGGCTTCATGCCTTGTCTGGAGCGATTTCCCCCCAAAAAAGTTAAAAAGTAGTATTGCCACTTTTGACTTTGAGGGTAAGAATTTCCGCTTGCTTCGTGTTATGGTGATCTATCCTATTAAGTAACTACATGGTCTCTTCCAGACCTTATGAATAATGATAATGGTTGTAACAGTGAAAATCTCTATGACCGATTGGGAAACAGTATCTGGATACACATAACTTATATTCTTTCTATATATACATACGCTAGTTCACTACCTCCCAGTTATCTTTTTTCGGGCATTTACGACCAAATAACGTTTATTTATGAATCATAAAAATAAAATATTGACCAAGACTAAATATAAAAATTATTGAATCGACTGATTTTTTTTTTTTTTTGCTTTAAGAACACGGAACAATATTTGCGATAAATCACTGACCAAACGGATTTTTTGTGGCCTATAGTAAAAAAAGCTATTAATTACAAAATACGCATGAAAATAGTTATACATGAGAAAAATCAATTACTGACTTGTTGCATCATATTTTCTTTTGATTTGTTATCGTTGTCATAGTTTTAGGTAGCCTTGAAGAAAATATTAGCGAAGCGTTTCAAACTCCGAATCAGATATTTATTTTAATGACAAATGATAAGAGTATTTGTAATTTGGTGGGCGTAACCATTTCTTCTTTTCTACATACACACTCTCTCTCTCTCTCTCTCTCTCTCTCTCTCTCTCTCTCTCTCTCACGAACATGATTTTGCTAGTCTCAGTTTCCTCTATAACTACTTTTGTGGCATGTGTTCTTCAGATTAATCTGATTTACTCCATGCTTATATTGCTCCAAACATTCAATCGTTTTTCTCGTTGTCTTAATCAATTCACTGTTCACCGTACCTCCTTGGAATGTAGCAGTTTAAAAAAAAACTGTGAGATTTCATGAAGTGGCGTCATTCCATGTAATTATTTTTGTTGTTTTCTCTACGTATAGTTAGGAAAGCGCGTTTTCAAACATGAATGCTCATAGGACCTGTATATATCCATCGTTAAAATCGTTGGTATGAAGCGCCGCTCTGATAGAACAAAGTCGGCTGGCGGTTTTATAGATATTCCTAAAGTCGATAATTCTCACTTTTAAAAAATGTAAATCAAATATGCTAAAATGCATTTCTTCTTTATTTCTAAAAATAAAAATAATGAGTTTCTTTTTCACAGAACGTACATTTTATTATGTTTGTCTTATTTTAAAGCTGATTTACATTCTGAATTTACGATATGGCGTCAGACATAAACAACGCTGAGTTTTTTCAGTACAATATACGCAGAATATAGCCTCTAAATAGTGAATAACTATGCGTGCGTGCTGAGGAACCAGATCTTTCTCGACGTTACCCTGTTAATATGCATGGGCATAGAAAGAACACGAAGGATCTAGAAGAGTTTACCTTGTCCACACATGCTGCTATTACACGGGTATAAAAAAGTTTCTATTTTAATTCATCAACAAACTGATAACAATTGTTTGTCGATGAAGATATATATCAATTCCTTTATTTCAAAATGTGTGCAAAATAAGTTAATCACTTAATTTTCTGAGTTGGTCGGGCAAAAGCCTTTCAGCTGCAAGTCTGTTGTTCAGTAAATAAGTACTATTTGTAAGCTCTAAAAAATAAATCTCGGTTAATTGTTTTACACAACATATTTGACAACATATTTGACAATGGGAAGATGTAACTACTCCACTTAGTAAAGTACCATAAAACTTGTGCGAGTTTTATGGTCCGATTATAAAATAGACATTGAGAAAAATCATAATATCAATTGATGGACGACACAAGAAAAATGTTATATTGCTAATAACAGTAATTATTGATGTTTAAGCAAACACAGAAACTATGTATTTTTCTCTGACATACACGAATTGCTTTGATGAAGATACTTGCAATTTTTCTGTAAATATACGTTTTAAATGAAATATTACACATCAATAACTACTTTTTATATAACATGTCCTTAACTTAAAATATATTTGAGTAATTTTAACACATCTTTAAAAAAATTAAACTCTAACCACATTAAAGAATTAATATCAGATTCGTCGAAAAATAAGTCAACGGTTAACAAAAAATATCAAAAACAAGAAATATGTTGTATTCTTTACGTGGTAATAATTTAAATATATAATGCACCCTATCTACTTTTGGTGAAAGCGATTTTTTAATATTTATTTTAATGTGAAAGTCATTTACTTACATCAAATTAATTAGGAGAAAAAGTATTTGGTTTACTTTTAAGAATTTCGTATATGAAACAAAACAAATGGATCTTTATCTGCCTCTCTTTAACGTCCATTAAAGTTCTACTTGTATATTTATAAAATAGGGCAATTTCTCGCACAAAGAGTGAGATTAAAACGCCATGAAAAATTTACACAATGGACACAGTATACTTAGGACATTTCTCGAACTAAGCGTAACCAAATTTGTTATAGTTCAATAAGATTCTAGTTTACTACCAAATATATCAATTTAATTAAGAAATTACAGTTTTTTGTCTTTTGGGTTTTTTTTTTCGTTCAAGTTTTACAATAATACCATAGCGTCTGCATTCCCTCCGTGCATAAATGAACTGCAAATAAACATTTTATTTCATTTTATTTATAACCTGAAAACTTATAGAAAGTAAACAGTTCTATTAAAAATTAGTATGATGGGTTTAAGGGTGGGAGAATTAGTTGATCATTTTTTTCACCGTGAGCAGACAACCTTGAGGCATGGGTATCGCCAGCTCAAATTAAACCTCTTTTCACCAATTATTTATATACCGAAGATTTTATTAAAATGTGAGTATTCGTTTAATTTTGTGATTCATTTTAACGTGGAATGCCATTGGGCATACTTAGCTTAAGTTTTCCCTTCAAACACTGTTTGTATCTATTTATCAATTAGCTTAAAATATTCTTAGACATACACTATTTTCAAAATGTTATCTGTCTAATTGCTAAGTACGTTCAATTTTGCTCAGCACAAGTGATCCGACAAGCACGGA
>OY744531.1:90630444-90657875 GCA_963556195.1 Sepiola atlantica | reverse complement strand
CACAAGGTCGGGAAAGTGGGAAAAAACCAGCGCTCGAGAATTTGAGCACTCGGGTCGTTTAATAATTGCCTGGGCAGCAACGTCGGCATTCTTTTGTACGATTTTGTCGTAAGATATGTTAAACTAACATTCAAAAAGAAACGCTAGAATTCACTCCTTGCTAAAAGCATTTCATTTAGATTTGAACTCCCATGTTTAACGACACTAATGTTCTGGAACAGTCAGTGGGTTGGTGTTATATTCTATTCAAAGCATATCATCGAATGTTTTATGAAGCTCTGTGTACATTTGACATCATCAACCTCGGCTCTCATTACCGGATTTTATCAAGAGACCCTAATACTATCAGCGTTTTTAATTACAATGGAATACGAATAAAGTCGGTTCAATCCCTTAGGGCACCAACGAGGCACCAATCATTATATAGATTAACGCCATCAGTTTAAGGTTCAAGCTAGAAACGTTACAGGTAGGAGGTAGGACTTAACAACGAAGTGTATGTTAAAGAGAGAGAGATAGAGAGAGAGACAGAGAGAGAGAGACAGGAGAAACAGAATGTCGCTGTTTCCGATGGGAATGGGGTTGGTTTAGGACGACGTCCTGGTGATTATATTACTTGAACAGTTCAACCTTGGTGCCTCTCTTCACATTCAACATATCGCTTTTAATCACTCGTCGAGGAAATTGATAGGGGCGTTGGGACTTCAGCGGGGTAGATGAATAGGGTGTTTTTTCGCTTTAATTGATTTCGTTCTTTTTTTCTGATTTTGAATTAATCGCCCCGATTTAATTTATCATTCGTTTTTAATAACTATCTTGGAATAATTTTTTCTTCACTCAACCCTGCTTTTGTCTTTTCTCTTTAACGTTTCTCATATCGTTTACCGATAACCCTGACTATCTTAACAACATCCGTTTACAGGTTGTTTTTCTCTTTGTATTAACATTCTTCTTCATGTTTTAAATTCCTTCCTTTTTTTACTCTGTTCCTCACAGCTTTCTTTTTATCTTTTTTATTTTTTTATTTTCAATAACATTTTATTTTATTATTAAATTCTTTGTTCACTTTGAGTCACTGTTAACTTTCTTCTTTGTCTCCTTCTTTCGTAATGATTTCTGGCATTATTTACTAAATAATAAAAAGGGGGATTCAAGTATCTAACAGTGAAACAAAAACAGGTGACCTTAACTTAAACGTGAAATGTTAAAATGGGCATCATCAGCTGTTTACCATGTTACTATTTCGGAGATTTTAAAACATGGCTCCTCAATGGTACTGATGAAACGAACATTTCCCCAATAATCAAGTGTAGAAATACTTCAGCTACAATATAAAAGTATATACAAATATATATATAAATATATATATATATATGTATATAAATATATACATACAAATATATATATGTATATATATATAAATATATATATAAAAGTATATACAAATGTATATATATACAAATATATATATATATATATATGTATATACAAATATATATATATATATATAAAAGTATATACAATATATATATATATATATATATATATATATATATATATATATATATATATATATATATATATATATACATATTTAGTTTTAGAATACGGAAACCATGCGTTTCGTTAGGTGACACCGGCAATACGTGAAGTGGTAAACAGGTGACAATGATGACAATATTGATACATCAATAATTTTCAAATAATGTTATTATTTTTACCAGTGATAAGTTCGAACACAGATGGTAGGATGGTGTGTTTTCCTTTTTTATTTAAATTTTCAAGGGACTCCCTTATCCTCAGTACAAATATATCAACTCGTCGAGGTGTGTGTCTATTTTTTTATTTCGACAATATTGTATTTTTTTTTACTATTCAACGTACCGCCGGTGTCACCTAACCGACGCATTGTCTCCGCCTTCTAACACTACTTATTACATATTACGCACAATGCTTTAGGCAAACTACAATACTCTTCTCATATATATATATATATATATATATATATATATATATATACATATGTTATATTACTTGTTATACTATTCCTCACAGCTTTCTTTTTATTATTCTTCTGTTTATTTTACACATTTCCTTTACCCTCTCTTTTCGTTTATTATATTATTAGATACTTTGTTCCCTTTGAGTGACTTGTCTCCTTTTATCATAATTATTCTTGTCATTATGCATTTCTTTCTCTCTCTCTCTCTCTCTCTCTCTCTCTATATATATATATATATATATATATATATATATATATTACCTGTTATTCGCTCGTTTAACAATCTTAATGATTACCATTTTTTTCAGTGTCCTTTTTTTTTCGTTTAATTCTTTTCCTCTGTTTTAATCATCTATTTTATTGTTTCTTGTCTTCAATAAAATGTCTACATTGCGTTGTTATTCTCTTCGCTCATTCGTTTCTTTCATCCTTTTTTTTTCATCACTTTTTATTTTTTCCTTTTTTTTATAATCATTTCTCTGTTGTTCTTTCTATTTGTTTCTATTTTCACTTTTTTTTTGCATTTCGGTTTGAGGTCGCCTGTCGTCTTAGTGTGCCAATTCGTGACTTGTATTTGGGATTAAGTTGGTTAAGATTAAACAACTTATCAGATCTATTAAACCTTTTTTATATGCCTCGCCATAAAATGTTAAAATCTTGTCGTGTTAAAGGTTCTTTCAACCTTTAACACGACAAGATTTTAACATTTTATGATATACAAGAGATAATAAAAAAGAGGAATGTGATTTTGATGCAATACATTTTTAGCGTGAATTGATTTTCTGTGAAAGGTGGAGGGGAATGGAATGGCGGAAACGAGGAGATGTGTTATATATATATATATATATATATATATATATATATATATATATGGATTAATTTTATAAATACATTTTTACGTAAATAAAAAGATAGAGTTAAGACAGAGAAATCTCTATTATAAGTCATATGAAGGATTAAGGGAAATTATCCAGAATAAACACTATATATATATATATATATATATATATATATATATATATATATATATATATATATATATTTCATAACGGTAAAAACAGGAAAATACACTTTTCCGACGACGTCTGTTTATCCGAACGATACCGGTAAACTCTCTCGTTTCATGGTGATTTTTCTTTCATACATACATATATATATATATATATATATATGTATAATTGTCTTTATATAGTTTTTTCGCAGTGTGGTAGCCTTTTTTTCGTCGCTCTTTATATAATATATATAATTTATCCTTCGTATGTTCGCAGATTACAATCTTCTTTTAAACAAAATATGTAGTTTATTCTGATTTAGAATTTTTACCATTAAAATAACTCGCTTTAGTTTCTTCCGAATAATAATTATTCCGCTTCGGAACATCATTAGAATATAAGCATTTATAACTGTATGATCTTCGCATTATCAGCTGTTTACGTAATTAATAAAGAATAAAAAACTATATTATTCCCTACCCATAAGCGCTTACAGAATTAAACAAAATGTTAACAGAAATATTAGACTATTTCTATTAAATCATTTGTTTGCAGTCATACAAAGTGAAACATGTTTTCATTTTTAATTTCACAGGCGGCTTTCAAAATGATTCAGTTATTATGTTATATTATGAGAGGCCCCGTATGCCTGAAAGTGTGTAGGTCCACTAGTTTTTATTGTGAGAGGGGTGAACTTAGTTCGAGTACTGTGCAGGTCGAAGCGACATCCATTTTGGGACAAATAGATTTGTCGTCAGAGTGAGTGGTCCCAAGAAGTCATAACAACTGGTGAGACCTGGGCAACTTCAAAGGTTTGGGTTCAATAAAGGTCACGCCAGTTCTGGTGATGATCTGTATCACAGTACAAAGGACTATGACGTCACTGCTTCTTTCGTGAGAAACTATGGTTTGAAAAAGAGTTACTAGTTTGGCAGCGAGCTGGACGGTGGACCTTCTCTGTGGGTCCTGAAATGAAATGGAGAAGCTCGGGAAGTGAGAGCGAGGAATCGAAAATGCAATCGATCGCCGTAATGGCTGGATCTCTTGGACATCTAGCAGAAATCATCGTCGCATCCCCCAGTGAGAAGAATAAATGAATCGAGGAACAAATGGACAAACCCCACCGCAACGAATAAAAGACTTGAATCTCTCTCTCTCAAAATCTTGTCTTCGGGTGTTTTTATCTCTCGTGCATGAGAACAGAATTTTCCGACAAGACAGGTACACCACTACGATCACGAACCAGCAACGGAGGTGAGTGTGCAAGCAAACCCACGACCGACAGTGAAGCAGAAATCCGTAAGGTAACTATTTTGGGCATAACATTTTTGGGGGGTCCAAATCTGTAAAACTGACAGAACTAAAAATCGAAAGAAAACGTGAACAATGCTGAATTTAATATGTCTAACGAAAAATGTTTAAAGTTGTTTATGTTTAAAGTGTTTAAATGAGATATAATGTTTAATGAACTGTGTTTAATGAGAAAAGAATATAACAAAGTACTATGTTTAAAATGCTTAATTTAAAATGTTTAAAAAGAGAAATGTTGTAATAACGAGAAGTGGTTAAAAAGTAATGTGAAAATGGGCCGACAGTTTAAAGGCATAAAAGTGCCATAAAAGTGCCCCTTAAGGAAATATATTAAAAGTGCCTTAACATTGAGTGTTACGAAAGTTTTAAAGCGCTTCTAAACTTTCGTGTTGCTGTCGTAATTTTGGGAGGCGTTTCGTGGCGATGATTTTCGTCATTGATAACGTAACGAATGTTTGGTTTTTGATAGCTATGTAACACATTCCCTTTTGGTGCAGCGCCCCTTTTCGGTGTACTATGCAACAATTACACATAAATAGTCGCTTCGTCGTATGGTCAGTAAATATTGACTTTTCATTGATTTATTTAATATTATTCATATTTTCACTTCATTCACAGATAGTAGACTTAGTTTCTCTACTTGATATACGTTACTAAACCAGGTTTATTTATTATTTTACAGTATTGTGTTTGTGTCATAAACAGTTTTTTTATACTTAAACACACTAACATTTTATTAACTTCATTGTTTCAACTACACATAAACACGCCCGTTTTTCCCATGAATTTAATACCAACCAAATAAACGTTGTTTCTTTCAACTGGACCAGTTACGGCTGACAATATACGAGTTCAGTTTTAAACTAAAGATGTTAAGTCAGCGTAAATACTTTCCCCTTTCTATGCATTAAATACCATAACAAATTATAACTATTTTAGTTAAATCTTACATGAATTTCAAACACTTAACTTTCATTGTCCTTTTTCTATCATATACACATTCTAGAGGAAACTGTAATAGAGTTGGCATTGTATACCTCCATCATTTCAAGTCCGCATAAACACGGCATTGAATGGATTACCATAAAGATAAACACTGTTACCAGATTCGACCATCGATCAATGTTACTGCTGGCATCATACTATGGATAACCTGACAGGCCTTCGTTTCATACTCGATGATATAAAGTTGGTAAAAATATGTTTTTCTTTTCCGGGCATTAGATGACGTAACAAATCGAAACTTAAATCTTACATACATTTCCAAGACTTAACTTACATTGTACATCGTCAATCAGTTCCAGTTTTGTAGATTAAATAATCTACAATAAAAGATATCTACACCGAACACCTCTCACTTTTTTTTTCGATATAAACATTTCGCATCAAGACATTAACTTTTACATTCTCTGTTTATGTGCTCCAGTGTTAAGACCAGCGAAATGTTGCTGATTAATTTCGGAAAAATTAGGAAAATTGAGTTTGTTAAAATTAATGTAAGCTCTCCCTTCGTCGGAATAGATTACTGAGTTTTCAGTGACTTCTAGTTGAGTGATTGGCTAAAATGTCGGACGGTTTCTTCTTTGAGGTGTAGGGTTTGGAATTTCGAATTAGGACTCGGGGTATGGGTTATTATTAGGATTATAGTTAGAGGTTATGGTCAGAGTTAAAAATGAAGGTAAGGGTTAGAGGTTAAAGGTTAAAGGTTGTGTTCGAGTTACAGGCTCGGTTACCACGCCTACTCTTTTCAAAGTGTAGTATCTGTTCCGGTGGATGCTACACCCCTATAGACTTATATTGTCTTGGCCTTCGGGGCTTGATTTGCGCCGGTCTATGGGTTTGTCCTGTGCAGTTCTAGGAGGTCCACCCTCCCAGGCTTTGCCTCCCCTCTTTGGGGAGGAGTAAGTTTATTGCTTACTGCCTGATGCGCTCCTACCGGGGAATGCCGACGGGGCTGCCCAGGCATTTTTTAATGGCCAGAGTGCTCACTTTCTCGGGTGCTGGCTTTTCAAACCCCACTTTCCGAGCCGACCTTGGGTCACATCTTACTTGTGGGAGTAAGATAAAACTGGCCTTGTGCCTAACCTCCTGGAGAGGAGGTAAAAGAGTAGTATTTTCCTTGCTCTTACCCAGTGTTTCTTGCAATATAGGGTTAGGGTTAGGGTTATTATTAGGATTAAAGTTAAAGGTTATTCTTAGAGTTAACGATTAAGGTAAGGGTTAGAGATTAAAAGTTGTGTTTGAGTTACAGGCTCGGTTACCACACCTTCTCTTCCAAACCAATTAAGAGAAATAGTTTCCTCGCTCTTGTACCGTGTTGCTTTCAATATAGGGTGTAGATATATTACCTAATCATCTTCATGACACGTAAATAACAAGCAAAAACGACACCCTTTTGTCATATACTAATTCTTAAGAAAACCGTTTGACCTTGTGTTAAATAACACTCAGAAAACGCCGACATATCTGCGTTCTTTCGAAAACGCAATGGAAATTGTAAATGTGATTCACGCTAATCTTCCGTCCTCTCACACACACGTTTCAATGTTTTCGTTTCTTTAATACTACTGTTTATCTTCCTGTTTATTTACGTGAACTAAACTTGCACCTAGCATCAACCTGTTACGCGTAGTATTCATTGATTAAAAATACAATTTTAATACAGCAGTCCGACAATATTCTTTACGTTCTTATTAGGCGTCACGATGAATCGTCGATCGGTTGGCCTAGCTACGACCTTATAGACATTCATTTACAACGTTCTCTTATGCTAGTAGTGATAGGACAGTTAATTCAATGTGATACTGACAAACTTGATGTTGGTTACTCTAACTCGGGTTTTCAATATTTTTTCATATTATAATTATTATTATTATTATTATTATTATTATCATTATTATTATTATTATTATTATTATTATTATTATTATTATTATTATTATTATTATTTGTTCTCACTAGAAGTTATCACACAATTCATCGTCAGTGATTGCTCACTGATGATAATCGGTATTTTTTCCAAGTCGGCCCGGATGTTCAATACTCTCCACCTTGTTTCTATAAGCATTGCAAATGACTTTGCGATATCGAAACAGCCGCTTACCATTGATTTATCGCTGGTAACGACCATTGGTCTCCTCTAGGATTTGGAATGCAATAAACTTTCGCAAAGTTCCAGTACTCTTCGCACCATTCTAGTGAAAGTCTTTTAAGTGCTCCCCCTCCTCAGTCTTCTCATTCTCTTTGACTTTTCACGACTATTTTGTGTGGTATCGGGCGACACTGGTGCAATCGCTTTTTTGTGGGGAGAGGCAGTGTATGATATTTATTTCAGTTTATGTTCATCTATTCGTGTGGTGGTGTTCTTCCTGTTGTTTTGTTTTCTTCCTATTCCAACTTCAATGTAGCTTGTTACAGTTCTTAGCTTATGCGGGTTGGTTTCCCCATTCGAGGATTTTCCTTCAGATTGCAGTTTTTCTCATCATTGCCGTCCTTTTTATGGTGTCAGTGATCCTTTTGATTCCAACTTCTAGTCTTTTTCCAAGTTTTTTGGGACTAGGGACCAGTGCTCATACGATTATTGGTATTATATTGACGTTCTTTATGTTCCATATCCCTTTCCGTTTTCTGGCATGTTGTGTGGATTTGCTCTGTTTTTCTGTATTTTTTATCTTTACTCTGTGAGCTGCTGGAATGGCAAAAGCTAAGATTTGCAGGATTTTTCCTTCTTGTTGACTATTATGGCATCCGATTCCTTGCTTGTATGAGTTTATTCGATTGCGCATCCATTTGTGATTTTCATTTCGCAGTATTGGCTCTGGTTTATGTTTGTACCATTTGTCTGCGTGTTTGAAATGCAATCCTTTGCATAGTTCCCAGTGTACTGCTCTCCCATCGCAGTCGTCGCTGTTCTTGTGTTATAGTTGAACTAGTTTTCTGCATTCAATTATGATGTAATTTACTGTTCTGTATTTTTGTCCACCCAATTTGCATTTACTGTTTTCCTCGGTTTTATCTATTTTAGATGTAATGTAGTTAGCCTTAATCGTATTCTTATGTGTATCCGTCAGTAAACATTCCGTTTCTCTGTGCAAGTGCCCTTTTCTTAACCATGCCCAGGAATGTTGGTGGATCTCTTCTCTTGTCATGATTAGGTAACGTTCATTTAGCTGTTTTTCTTCCCACTTTTCTTTCTGTCTTTTTGATTCTGGTGTCAGTGCTTTTTGAGTAGTTCATTGGGACGGTATCTCTTGCTTCGGTGATCAGCTTTTCTGTGTTCTGGGTTATGCATTTCTGCAGCTCTCTTCTTTTGTCTTTCACACAGTTTTTTATGCTTACCGGCCCTCTTTCTCTATTGCTTCTTTTCACGTAGTGTCTGTCCGAATTGTCTTTTGTGTGTAGTGCGCTGTGCATGCCCATTACTTTTCTTGTATTCTAGTCAAGGTGCCTGAGTTCTTCTTTAGTCCATCCTATGAATGGTCCATAGTGTGTTATTAGTGATACTGCCTAGGTGTGTGTTCCTTTTACTAGGTTTCTGCTATATAATTTCGTTTCTAAAAGTTTGCTTGTTTTTCTCATGGTGCTTTTCCAATCGTTTCTTTCATTTCTGTAGATTTGATGGTGTCTGCTTCTAGAACCCCTATTTTGTTCGCCTAGCGCACTTATCTTTACTTAGTTTGGCAGTTCCGTGCCCTCTATTGTTTCTAAGTTCCCCTTTTCTATCTCTAGCAGTGCACACTTTTCAATTCCAAATTCCTTTGAATGTCCGGGCTAAGGATTCTGGTCGTATTTATAAACTGTTCCATTTTCTTTTTGCTTTTTGCAGATAGCTACAAGTCGTCCATGTACATGAGGTGGTTTATTCTTTGTTCTGTGTCTGTAAACTTGTATCCGGTATCTAATTTTATGAGTATGTAGTTGAGTGGCATCATGGCTATGATAAAGAGTAGTGGTGATAGAGAGTATCCTTCAGAGACGCCTCTCTGTATTTTTGTGTGTAATGACAACATTTGGAGTTCGAGTAGGGATTATAGTTTTTTTGTTTGTAGCTTTTTTTTTAGAATATCCGGGGTTTGCTTATGTATTATTATAGAATAATGCATTTTGATCTAAAGTAATCAAATTAGCTAATAGCTTGGAACTTCTATTGAATACAGCGACTAAAATGTATTTAATTATTGATTTGGAGAGGTTTGATTTTTTTATGTACGTAACATAGGGTTACGTTTAGTTTTTGGAATATTAACTTCTATTCTAATTATCATATTTCCTTAAATTACTACCTACCGAACAAATTTAAATTATTAACCCCAACACCTCTTACCTATATAATAATATTAAAGTTTCGTTTTTCCTGAACATTATTTCTATTATTTTTACTGTAAAATTAATACGCTGAATCTCCTACCTGATTTTCGTCTTACATTTAAAAATGTTATTTAAAAATCTGTAGCGTTTTTCGAAGATTTTTAATTTGGTAAATGTTCAGCGTTCGTCAAACTTTAAATACTTGCTGTTTTTTATTATTTTTTCTCTTTATTTTTTTCAAACTTTGCACATATCGCATCATACCTACTACAATGCTAAAGAAGATATTTGGAGGTATAATATATTTACATATATTGAACTGTACTTATACTGAATTTTGACTGTTTTCGCCCATTTTCGTATATCTAATATGTTGTGTTTAGGCACTTTGCTAACATAATATTCATATGGATGATCCCCTTTGACATGTGATAATATATCTGGGTATTCATTATTGCAAATAATTTTTATCCCTTTTCAAATACACTTCTTATTTTTTCGGATTCTATAAACAATTGGTGTAAATACCGTCTCATAGTGCCAAAACGACTCTTAACCATTGTTCAGTAGGCGAAGTCGTTCTCGCACTATAAGCTGGTTTCTACCCCAGCTCCGGCTCACCAGATCCCTCACTGTCAACCAAGCTCCAGCCCCTGTCCCATCGCTGCAATGTAGCATCTTTGTGCTTGTTTTACAAATACGTCAATGGAATGTGATCCGATGAACTGGCTACTGTGGTGCCCCCTCGAAGTAAATTCACTAGACCAAGTCGAGAATCAGTCAAATCACATCCATTCACTGTGGAGGTCCCCAGATGCCGGAGAACCTTCTACTCTAATAGCTTCTTTCCTCGCGCTGCTGCCTCTGGAACTCCCTTCCTGCCCCTTGTTTCCTCGACAGTATCGACATGCAGAGGTTTAAAACTAATATAAACAGACATCACGCTGCACAGCTCCCAACTTAGAATGACACCTTAAACCGACTCCCTTATTCTCGGTAGCTCCTTACGTCTACAGTGGCGTCCTGCCTTGTTTGGGGGGAAATATCATTTTAAAAAATGATAAAATCGACGAAACCTACTACACCAAACACACACTGTAATGTATAGTTTTTTAAATAAGATATTTTATATTAGCTTTTGTAGAACTTAAAATTGAGCACTTTACTGTTGTTTCAACAAACTTATGATATGTGCTATATATATATATATATATATATATATATATATATAATGAGTTCTCATTACGTGATAATAAAATGACAAAAGACAATAGGTGTGACAGTGAACAGCTTTCCTTTCAACCAGGTTTCTTAAGCAATTCATGCGAAAGCGACCTTTTTCATAATTGGAGCCGTGTTGTTACAGCGTGTCTAAGTCAGCCTTTCTTCATCCCCCCCCCCTCCTCCCAAGCCGTTGGGCAAATATTGTTGATAAGAATAAGATAAAAAAAATGCATTAAAAATCATTTTTATATAATATTAGCCAATTATAAGGTGTAATCTTTTTAGAAGTATATCGACTCTCTCTGAGATTCTTTCTCCGTCACGGAAAATATTCAAACACTATTATCGTCACTCTGCCAAGCTTACGTTTCAAATAGGATTTGCCTCGATCCGTCACACTCAAGTGTTTAATAGAATCGTCGCTCATTGTCAAGATTAATTTTGTTATATATGTTTCATCGCTAAGCGCACATATTGGACGGACGTATCTTAGAAATATCCGTCCTTTTTTTTTTGTTTTATGTTACGTTTCTTAGTGTGTTTTACGGAATGACCTTAAAACGGAAACTACATAGGCGGTGATGGCTGCCTCCAATTACGAATTCCGATATAATTGCCTTATTAATATTGAGGTGGTGATCAAATATACGGGCAATAAGTAAAGGCGCAAAGAATGTTGAACTGATAATGATCGAAGAGTCACCGACCTGTTTCTGTGAATCTCCGTCACACACACACACACACACACACACACACATAGACAAGGAAATGCGCTTACACACACTCACATTTTTTCGTCATCATTTCTTGTAGTTTTACTGCTACTACTATTAATACTACTACCACTTCTACAGATATTTTTCTTTTAATTTCTCATGTGTTTTTTTCATTTTATTCTCTTGTAAATACCGGTCCATTTTTCTATCCTCTCAATTCTATGGAATCCTTTTCGGGTTTCTTCATCTTTATTTTCTACTGCCAATTCTGTTTCTTATTTTTTATATTGTCTGTAATCACGTTTCGCGTTTAATTTCCCTTTCTTTTCGTCTCCTTTTCCTTCTCTATCTTTTGATGTATATATCACTATTTTATCTACTTCCTGTTTCTATTTCTTCATATTCTTTTCACTCCGTCTTACTTTTCTTTCTCTGTCTCTTTTATCATCTTTTTCTTCGTTTTCCTCGTCTTTTTCTCCTTTGTCATCTACATTTTCCTTTTCTTCTTTCGTCTTCTTCTTCGTCTCCGTCTTCCTTTTCTTCGTTTACTTTCTTTTTTTCTAATCTTCTAAATTTTCTTTTTCCATCTTTTTCTTCTGTTTCTTTTTTTATTATTATTCTTTAACTTCTACGATTATTTCTACATCCTGTTTCCTTCGTCGGGTTTCTCTTAGTTATCTCCCCTTGTGTTCCATGTTTTTTTCTTTCTTCGTCAGTTTCTTTTTCTTAATCTTCCTCGCCTTTTTCTTCTTTTTTCTTCTTCTTTAATTTCGTCTTCGTTTTCTTCGTCTTCGTCAGCTTCTCTTTCGCCTTTCCCCATTTCTCTTATCTTGTCTTATCTTCATCTAATTTATCTGTTTCTTCTTTCTCTTCTTACTCTTCTTTCTCTTCTTTTTTCTCTTCTTACTCTTCTTTCTCTACTTTTTTCTCTTCTTACTCTTCTTTCTCTTCTTTTTTCTCTTCTTACTCTTCATTCTCTTGTTTTTTCTCTTCTTACTCTTCTTTCTCTTTTTTTTCTCTTCTTACTTTTCTTTCTCTTCTATTTTCTTTTCTGGGTCTTCTTTTGCTTATCGTTTTTTTTATCTTTTTCGAAAACATACATTTCTTAATTTTTCGTCTCGGTCTTTTTTTCTACATTACCTTTGTAGCAGTTATCCCCTCCTTTCAAAACATAACTGCACTAACCGGCCGGTAGGTGTCGCTGTTCACCGTCAGGTGGCGCTGAAACCGACCAGGAGTTATCTGCCCTGAGGTGATATATAACCAAGGGACACCGGAAAAAGACCTTTTCTTCTCTATTCAATTGACCTCGCTGAACGACGCTAAGACACCAGCGCTCCGTCAACACGTGTTCAACAACGGTCAGAGTCCTCAACTAATTTTCTTTGTATACGGTTTTCAAGGACTTTCCCACGCCGGACTCATTTCTTCACATACGATTTTCAAGAACTGTTTTCTATCGACACACATATATGTACCACACACGTCATCATCCCACATACACACACGTTAAATAAACCTTATTGTAACTACCTCCTTTTGTTTGTTAATTATTACTCTGTTTTTGCATGCAACAATTGCTTGATTTTATGAACTCGCTTATAGTCGGGAACACGACACGATCTTAACACCTTCATCTTCTTATTCTTAGCTTTCCTTGTCCTCACTTTTTTCACTCTTGTCATTTTTTTCCTTGTTTTTCTTTTTAAATGAATTATAAACATCATTAATATTTTTCTCTTTCTTCTTGTTCCATTTCCTCGACTACATTATTTTCTTTCTCTTTTTTTCTTTTTCTTCACGTCTTCGTCTTCTCTCTCTTCTTGTCACCGTCTTCTCTACTTCGTCTTTTCTTTTCTTTTTCGTCTCTGTCCTTTCATTCTCTTGATATGTACCACAATACTCTGCCTTATTCTTCTTCTTCTTCTTCTTCTTCTTCTTCTATTTCTTCTTCGTCGTCGTCGTATTATTTTTTTTTAATTATTATTATTATTATTATTATCATTATTGTTGTTATTATTATTTAGTATTCTTTTTTCATGTAAATCTAAGTCATCGTCATCCAACTATTCCTCGTCAAATAATCATTTTAATTCAATTTGTTGCAAATCATGTTTAATCAAGAAGATGAACAGTCAACATTTATTTACTCATCGCATTTAATCGGGAAAACATGAGAACGGAAATGGAATTCATTTAAAGAAATGAAAAACATTAAAAAATAGCGAAAAGCAAAATGTGAGGAAATGTTGTTTTGCCAACGAATTCAAAGGAAAGAACATTAAAAGACTAAACACATTCTGGACGATTCGCAGAACTAAAACGATTTTAATAATATTAGTGAGATGTGACTTCCATCCATTCCAGGCATGTAAAACGGTAATCAATCCAAATATATGAATGTCAAATAAAAGCAAATGTACATTTTACATGGAAAGTGATAATTCGATAGGTTTATATTTGCATTTGTCTAATATATATATATATATATATATATATATATATATATATATATATATATATATATAAATGTATATATATATATATAATTTATTTAGATACTGTATATTACATATTTCAGCAATGTACCGCGGTTTCATCCAAAAGGGCAGATTTAGACATCTGTAGTAAATCTCCGTGCCCAGTGGGATCATCGACAAGCTGAAACGGAGATTTACTAAAAATGTCTAAATTTGCCCTTTTGGATAACCCGCGGTACAATAGCTGAAATATGTAATATACAGTATCTAAATAAATTATATTAGCTCTCTTATATGATCGAACACTTTCTTTGATTTCTTTTCATATACAAGCTGAGACACACTATATATATATATATATATATATATATATATATATATATATATATATATATATATATATGTAAATACTACGCTATAAGTGAGCACTCTGTTGGAGAAAATGATGTTTTCCACTTAAGAAAAAGTATTCGGTAAAAAGGATTAAATCCTCTCTAGTACCATCATCGTAATTATGGTAAACAGATAGAAGACACACATTATTTTATAAGCAATGTATATATCTTCAATTTATAAGCGGTAAAGTTGGCACTGGGAGCTGAGCGTCTGGTTGTCATTATAGGCAGTGACTAATACCAAGATAAGAATCTCGTGTTGGTGCGCCAGCTTTGTCTAGACGCATTGATGAGTCTTGGAAAGCGTCTATGTTTATGACTATATTTAAATGATTGTATATATATATATATATATGTATATATATATATATATATATATATATATAACATATATATATAAACATATGTATATAAACATATATGTATACATATATATATACATATATGTAAATATATATGAAAATATATGTATATATACATATATATACATATATGTAAAAACATATATATACATATATATAAATACATATATATACATATATGTAAATATACATACATATATATATATAAACATATACATATATGCAAATATATATATACGTATACATATATGTAAATATATATGTATAAACATATATATGCATATATATACACATATATCAAACATATATATAATATATATGCATATATATATACATACACATACATGTATATATATATATATATATATATATATATATATATATATATATACAGACATACATACATACATTTCTTTCTTCAAAGAATATATATATATAAATATAATTAATTATTGAAGACAATTAAAAAAAAAAATAAATAAATAAATAAATAAATAAAAATAATAAAACTAACCATGGTTATTGGAATATAATAAATATCTGTTCTATATATAAATATATGTATATATATACATGGCGAAAGCTTGAAACGCTTTCCTATGAAAGTGAAAATAATTCATAATAATTCATTTAAATTAATATTATACTCCCGTTTAATAAGAGTACACTTGAGCCTGCCAGGTAGCTACAAGGCATATTCCGACAACGTTTGTAAAACTCTCTAGTCAGTCTTCCTTTATATGCAGCCCTTCGCGTTAAATAGATCTTAACTTTCCGTTACGAATGTGGTAATGCTCCGTGTCCGAATGGTTACAGCGCTTGCTTACAGAGTCTAGGTTTGAACCGTCCAAGCATATCATCTCTGCACTGATGAGAGCGATAGCTCGAAACGCTAGAGTATGTAGGTAAAATGAATTTAATATCATTCATTTAAAATGTATACATATACGCATATATATATATATATATATATATATATATATATATATATATATATATATATATATATACTAGCGGACCCGTCGCCCGGCGTTGCACGGGAGAAATTAGTACCTATTTCATGATGTCGAATAAAAAAAAAACGGCCTATAGTTCTATCTCCACCCCACCCCCTATACCGTGTTGGCGAATGTTTTAAATTTAAAAAAAAAGAAAATAGTCGCAGAGTTGAACGGGATCGAACGCTGATACCGTCGATCAGCACACCACCCTTCTTACCCAAAGCGCCACGGGTTCGAGTTAAAAATACATGTGAAAAGAGGCTAATAACGCTATGCTTGTTTATTGACATGCGTGTTATGTTAACATTTAGATTCTGCCGACCAAATGGAAAGTTCGACAATGACACGGTGTAGGTCATTTTTTGATGAAGTAAATTCATTTGGGCAATTTTTCTATAATATGCGTGTTTAAGGTGTATGATTTTGAAAATGTAAATGTATCCGGGTCTACCAGTATCTTGGTGCGTATTGAATTAAATAGGAAGTCGATTCGATCAAGAAATTTTAGCCGCCATGTTGAAACATGAATGTTGCATGAATTGTGTTCGTTAATTTCATTCGTTTAATTCCGGAATGAATATAAATGTAGAAGGTAGAATTAGATAGAACGTAATCTGATAATCGCGAATAATCATCGGAGTGTAAGGGAGCGGTTGTTAAGTTTTTGCGTATTGCTTAATATTATGTAGTAAAATAATGCCAGACAAATACGAAATAACAATGGTTGTTTTGTGAAAATTATACTGTGTTTATTAGTTCCCGGTGTCGATGAGTGTAGTCACAGTACAGAATTGTTAGGGAGAAACGTTTTTACTACCACCTATATGGAGTTGGTATTTCGGAGAGTCGTGGCGGCCAGGCCGAATGTAATATTCAGTGTTAGTTTTGAAAGAAGAATAACAGATATACTAAAACACGCTTGAGTGAATAAGTGCAATGTAATTGTGAGTTCAGTTCCCCGTGATGCATGTGGTTATTTTCCTATTCTCCGAGAAGGTAGAGGGGAAAAAACGTCTCTACTTTATATATTAGAAGATAGATATACATATATAAACATACATATATACTTATAAATACACATATTCATATATACTTATATATATATAGATATACATATATATATATATATATATATACATACATATATATATTTATATGTATATACATATACATATATACATATATACACTTATATATACATATATGTATATATATATGCATATATATATATATATACCTACATATGCATATATATACAAATATATATATATACATATATCTATACATATTGATATACATATACATGTATATACATATACATACATATATTTATATAAATATTCATATACACACATATATATATACTGATATATATACATATATATACTTATATATATATACACATAAACATACATATATATATACTTATATATATACTTATGTATATACATATACATATATAAATATATATTTATATATATTTATATATATACACTTTATATATACATGTACATATATATATATGCATATACATATATATACTTGTATTTATATATATATATCTATATATATATATATATATAATTACTATTTCATGTATCCACATAACATTTTATAAGGAGATATACTTTATGTATCAGTTGGTAGTATTTACTACAACAGTGCTCGATACGTAAGTAGAGCTAGAAAGTATGTTACGAAAATATATTTATAGCAATGATGCTACGCAGAGGCTGCTGCGTTTCATCTCTGGGATTTTAGCCTGAATATTTCCTGTTCGAAAATGATACGCAAGAGCCCTTAATTGCCATAAATATATTTTCATATCTTACTATATATATATATATATATATTATATATATATATATATATAGAGAGAGAGAGAGAGAGAGAGCGAGAGAGAGAGAGAGAGAGAGAGAGGGGGGTGTAGAAAGAGTATTCCTGTCCCAGAACAGTTTTGTCACTAATTTTATATTTAAATTAAGATAGAATACTTCCAATCCTAAGGTTTATAACATACTCTCTAATTATTATATACATCTATTTGATAAATTCTATTCTAGAAAATGTCGAAAATTAACGGCTTAAGCATAAAGGATCTTAAAACTAATTGAATTTCAGAAAATCTTTCTTAATCGGTGTCCAACGAAAACGTATCAAAATTAATGCAATTCTTATCCTGTTATATATATATATATATATATATATATATATATATATATATATATATATAAATGTTTTGAGATACAAAACTTATAAATGCATTTAAAAATTTGTCAGATCGCTAAATCTCTTTATGGAAATTTTAACCCCTTCCCTTTTTCCCCCTAATCGTTTTTTTTAAGAAATAATTAAATTGACTTTTAATCGCTCTATCGTATATTTTATCACATTCAATTCCCGTTTGCTCTTTCTTTCGACGATATTATTAATTAAAACTATCGATATTCTCCTGACGAGATGATAGTCGAAAGGGCCTTTGAGAGATTTCCGCGCATCCTTTTTAAATGCACACATATATATATATATATATATATATATATATATATATATATATATATATATATATTCACATCTATTTCGCTGTACAAAGAATCTTCAGTGTGGCTGGACATTTGGAGCATGTCAAGCTGACATTCAATTAAGTTCTCTGCCTTTGAGCTAGGAGCAAATTGGAGTACGTGTTCTGATCCTACAGTTAATCGTAACTGTCTTTGTTTAATGAACGACATATCCTTTGTAGACTGGGGCATATTTTAATCCAAATATGAAGCGTCCCTTATTGGGAAGCTAGCTATTGCCCACATTGAAAACCGACATTCAAGTTTGGTCAGTGGTGGAGGCAGCTCTCGCTTACGACACGAAAGTATGATAATGTTTATTGTATATTGATACATTGTTTACTTTTAAAAAGAGATACACCCCTTCTCTTCTTCTACTATATAAAATAATAAATATAGCTACTTATGAATAACGACCGGATATTTGATTATGGCGTCGCAGAAAAATGCACTAATATATATATATATATATATATATATATATATATATATATTAGTAAATCATGAGGCTTTGTTAAATTCATTTAGCTGCATTTAGTGGTTTTATTACTTTTATTTATTTTTACTCTATACTTTATATATATATATATATATATATATATATATATATATATATATATATATATATATATATATATATATATATATATATATAACGATTATTTAATAGACCATTTACACGTTTTCCACAATAAAAATCTCCAGCTTCATCGTTATAAATGCCGGAAATAATTGTTAAGGTGTTTAATATATATTCTTAATAAAGTATACAATACAACGGCGTAAGTTGTAAACAAAATAAAAATAATGATTTATCGATATGAACAAATTCTAAAAAATCATTTGTGTTTTAATTTGTTATTTTTTCTTGAAATTATCAAATAATTTCAAATCACGTAGCACTTTTCGCCATGGCGGATGGAAGGAAATCTCACAACGATCGCATTCAAGTCTCGTAATGTTTCGCATCATTCGTATGAGACTTTCTTTCATGAAATTTAGAATTAAATACTAAAATACACGGAAATAGGAAAAGAATCCAAACATAGCAATTTTAACAAAATGTATTTTTTTAAAATGCCACAATTGTCTTTCAAATAATACAATGTTAAAAATGTATAAGAGACAAACATAACACCTTTATGAGAGTAAATCTTTATCTTAGACAAGAGTCAGATGAAGTAATACAGTCATATCTGAAGAGTTGCCGCTCAGCGCACGGGTAGTTGCCTTAACAGAGTACAAAGTTGAGTTCGCAATGTAGTTGTTTTAATATAATCTGTTCTCTGGTCTCCCTTTATTACAGAATAGCCGTTGCCAGTTTAACTATACTCTATCCTTATTTTGGGAATCTTTTACAATGATCAGCAGAGTCGCGAACGGGGTAAAAAAAAAAGAACGAGAAAGGGTTTAAAAACATAAATTGTCAACAAGTAAAGTTGACTTATGTCTAGAATAGACATTTTTCTACTTACCTATGTAATTTGTTTGTATTTTTACTTAGTATAAATGGGTTTTTATTAGATGTTAAAAAAAAATGGTCACCCGGCCTCTATATTATTACGTAAATCGGCCATCTTGTTTTGTGCGATTTTCGTGTGGCGAATACTTAAATTTCTAATAAATAGCAATTGAAACGGGTTAAAACTCTTTTTAATAGTTGAAAAAGACACAGGTAAGTTTGAAAATAACTTTTATCGTCTACAGTTACTTTTATTTGTTGAATATTTGTTTTTTGAGCGTTTTTACTTTGCGGATTATTGTAAAAGATTCCCCTGATTTTTATGGTTGTACTCGACTGAGCTTCACTCTGTGGTTCTTCTTTTTAAGAAATATTTAAATCGTTCTTCTACCACATTTGAAAAGAACCTTCCAGTCTTCGTCAGGTTGAATTTCCATGAACAGTCTTTTATTGTAAGAACTTCTTACCCGTGAAAGGCATTTCTTAAATATTATTGGTTCGCCACGTACCAAGGTCAAAGCCCCCTCGAAGATCAGGATGAGTGAGATTTTCAGTTGGATGATAGAACAGTACTATGAAACCATTGAGAACTATGAATAATTGATAGGACGACTAAACATATATTCGTTGACATCATACTTGAAAAGCCAATGTTGTAGTCTGTAGAAAAACAGTCGCACGATAACGAGTTTCAGCAGTGGGCATTTACTTAGTTCATGAAATTTTATGTGATTTTAGGAACACAGAGCAAAAATATAAGTGTTCTTCGCAGTGTGGGAAACAAGACGAATTTTCGCTGAGTAAGTCTTACGGAGAGACTAGAAACCTGTTTTTTTCTGTTGGGTAGAGCATCGTCTTCTTTAACTTCAATGTTATCAAACGGTCTCATAAACCCTTGTCATAGAACATAAGATTTATACATTCTATCATCCTTTGCCGGCCTCTCAAAATGTTCTGCAGCTTTAAAATGACAGCACATTATTCTCGTTACCCTTTATTCTTGAGTGGCTTTTGGCCTCTGAAAGTGGTGACCTATTAGAAAAATAACGTAGCACGTGTTTATTAGATGTGCCCTTGCATCTCTATCGGACGCTTTGTCTGTCCGTCTGTCGATCGGCCAGTGTTCGGCTTCCCATACTATCTAAAACGCTAAACGCAGAGATAAATATGGTAATTCAATGCTCAATTAAGACAGGTTTAATGTAGCATATGTTCTTTTGTAAAGAAATCTCGTCCCAAACACTCCCCCATTTTAGTGGTTAGAAGTGGTAATGTAGGATATGTTTTCTTTTCAATATTTCGAGTCATTATCCCCTCATTTGACGAAGAGGGTCGCATATGTTCGTTCGTCATATATACTAATAAAACTATATTACAGATGGTCGCATATCTATTCTAGTATATATATATATATATATATATATATATATATATATGTATATATATATATGTATATATATATATATATATATGTGTGATAAAAGTATAATATGCGATAATTAAAAAATCCGAATCTATATTCTGTATTGCGGATCGCTGCACACCTGGAATAAAATAAACCTCAAGAAATCTAGCGTGGCTATTCCGAGAATAAATCTAAATTTTAATAGAGTGACAGCGCCACAGGTCGGCCCACCTACGAACTACTGACACGTGAGTCGACGAACCGAGCTTAATATGTAATTATCGCCTGCATTTTCAGCACTAATTACGGACAACCTTTGTTCAGAAAGCCACGTGATCCCGTGAGCCAGTACCCGTAACCATCCTTTTCCGGGACAATGCCTATTCGATAGCCTGTAGGCAGGAGAAATGGTCAAGATATAACTCAAATTAGTTGAAGGCCGTAGCAACAGGAAACGATAATTTTTTTCTTTATCTCTCACTTTCTCTCTCACTCTCTCTCTCTCTCTCTCTCTCTCTATATATATATATATATATATATATATATATATATGTATATATATATGTATATATATATATATGTATATAGATATATATGTATATATATATATGTATATATATATATATATATGTATATATATATGTATATATATATGTATATATATATATATATATATATATGTATATATATATATGTATATATATATGTATATATATATATATATGTATATGTATATATATATATATGTATATATATATATATATATATATGTATATATATATATATATATATATATGTATATATATATATATATATATATATATATATTTATGTCTTCTAACTTCTAACAATAGAAAACTCAATGCCTCTGTGTGTTTTGTGTGATGTTTCCTACAGAAATAAAGTTTAGTAAAATCGAAAAGTGTATTCTCATGTAAAATTTACCGTGGCCAACAAGGGGGCATTCTATAATCTCTAAGGGAACTATAAGACCAGAAACTCGTAAAATCTTGAAATACATTTTATCTTGACGAAATTTATATCATATGTATTTTCTGCAGAAAACAATGGAAGTGGTCCAGAATCTCAATGTTATCCTCTATATTCCGAATAGCTACGTGGCATTCCTTCTATGGGACTCATGGTGATATAACCCTCTTTAAACTAAAAATATGCATATCCGGTTTTAATGAAATGTATACCCTACGTATGACACTTAAACAAAGAGTCTTTGTTTCAATATGTCAGCTTCTTTCGACTATATAAGAGAACAAAACAATAGGAAGGAACAGTAAAAACAAAGAATGTAATAAAGTCTTATGAGCATAGTAAACAAGGACATGGTAGTCATCATCATACAATCCCAAGTCTTTCTGTTAGTATATATATATATATATATATATATATATATATATAAAACTTCTTTGTAATATTGCTAAAGAAATCCCAGCAGAGTGCTCGATTAATTAAGAATCAAAGTTAGAAATTAAAAAATTAGGAGCGTAATATTTATTTATTTTGGTACAGAAAAATTAGTACAACATTACTACCATCGGTTTCAAGCACGGAAGCACTTAGCCATCCGGCTCTCTTCAGCTTCTGTTGGTTTTTGGAATATATATGCACTTTGCTTATTTATATATGATTTGTTGTTAATGGTTGACAATCATCAGGCTTAAAGTGTAAGTGGTTTGAAAACATAACGTATTTCAAGAATATGCTAAAACATCTATTAAAAATATCATATATATATATATGTGTGTGTGTGTGTGTATGTATGTGTGTGTGTGTGTGTGTTATGGTTTAACTAAAAATAATTTTTTTATTGATTTTCAGTCTAGCATCGCGTGAATGAATTGGTTTGATTCCAAATCCATCGATATAAATCTATTTTTGTATACATCGCGTATTGTCTGTCAATAAAGACATCCATCTACTTTCTATGTTTTACTTATATTTTGTTATGTCGTGGACGGACTATGACAAGGTTATCAATGTGTGTTACAGCTATATTTTACGACTCATAAGTGTAGCTTAATCAAGCGATATCTATCTATCTATCTATCTATACATACATACATATATATATGTGTATATATATTATAATATATAACAATGTGTGTTTTTGTATATATATATACTACATATATATATATTATATATATATATAAATATTATATTTATATACTATATATATACTATATATATATACTATATATATACTATATATATATACTATATATAAATACTCTATATATACTATATATATATATACTATATATATATGCCATATATATAACATATATATATATGCCATATACATACGATATATATACATATATATATATATATATATATATATATAGTATATACATATATATATACTATATAAATATACTATATATACTATGGGAAATGAAATATACTCTATATACTATATAAATATACCATATATATATGTATATATATATATAGTATATACATATATATATATATATATATATATAGTATATACATATATATATATATATATATATATAGTATATACATATATATATATATATAGTATATACATATATATATAGTATATACATATATATATATAGTATATACATATATATATATATAGTATATACATATATATATAGTATATACATATATATATATATATATATAGTATATACATATATATATATATAAATATATATATATATATACATATATATATATATATATATAGTATATACATATATATATATAAATATATATATATATATATATACATATATATATATAGTATATACATATATATATATATAGTATATACATATATATATATATATATATATATATAGTATACACATATATATATATATATATATATAGTATACACATATATATATAGATATATATATATAATATATACATATATATATATATATATATATATATAGTATATACACATATATATATATATATAGTATATACATATATATATATATATATATATATATAGTATATATATATATATATAGTATATACATATATATATATATATAGTATATACATATATATATATATAGTAAATACATATATATATATATATATATAGTATATACATATATATATATATAGTATATACATATATATATATATATATAGTATATACATATATATATATATATATATATAGTATATACATATATATATATATATATATATATATAGTATATACATATATATATATATATATAGTATATACATATATATATACATATATATATATAGTATATACATATATATATATACATATATATATATAGTATATACATATATATATATAGTATATACATATATATATATATATAGTATATACATATATATATATATATATTAGTATATACATATATATATATATATATATTAGTATATACATATATATATATATATATATATTAGTATATACATATATATATATATATATATATATATATAGTATATATATATATATATATATATACTATATAAATATACTATATATACTATGGGAAATGAAATATACTCTATATACTATATAAACATATATATATATACTTTATATATTTACTATATATACTATACGTATAGATATATATATATACTATATATATACACTATATATATACTAATTATATATACTATATATACATTATATATACTATATATATACTATATATATGCTATATATAAATAGTATATATACTATATATATGCTATATATATACTATATATATATAAATATATATATACCATATATTTATATATATATCACATAAATATATATATACCTTTATACTTTATATATATATATATATATATACTATATATATACATATATACTACATAAATATATATATACATATATATACTATATATATACATATATATACCATATAAATATATATGTATACTATATATACTATATATATACATATATATATACTATATATATACCATATAAATATATATACTATATATATACTATATATATACCATATAAATATATATGTATACTATATATATATATATATATATATATAGTATATATACTATATATATACTGGTTTCTATCTAATAATTTTTTATAGGTAATTTTCAGCTCGTTGTTATTGAGCTTACTATTATTTTTAATTGTTTCACTTTCTAAGTGCCTAAGATGCAGAAAAACTGCATATTAGTCGGCCTCATTTCAAAGGTCGTATTTTTTTTTTTGATATATATATTATTTTTTTAACGTACATAAAAGTAATCCATTGACCCGTTTTACTGGCTCAAAGCCGTCATTAGCATGGCTAACTTACACAGAGATCGAACCCTCGATGTTGATGTCTATGGTCCAGCGTTCTACCACTGGGCTAAGACGCTCTGGTAGAACGCTGGACTATAGACAATTCTGAATCTAACGCGACGGCGGAGATGAACACCATTCCAACTAATTTGAAATATTGTTTCTGGCAAAATGTTGGATACATTTAGACAGGTCTCGTATAAATATAAATATAGGCAAATTTTACATGTTATCGATTAATTAAATAGTTTTGAATTAATACTCCAAATTAAAATTACGACACTTATATGATTAGATTTATCAACAGGTTAATTAAAGTATTATGTAATTAAGCCTAAACTGTCCGGTTTTAAAGATTTTTCTTAGATCCAAACCTAGTTTTAAAATTGGTGCCTGCCTAATGAGATGGCGTTAAAGTCATTGAATGTAGGTTTTTTTTTTGGTGTTAGGACATTTATTTTTGTCACATCAATGAGTATGAGTTTTAAAATAAGGAGTGTATTTCTCTTTCGGGATGAGTTCGAAGAGAGCTGATACGATATATAATGTTGGTTGGTCTCCAGTTGAAAGAAACCGACCCGTTGTATTGTACCAAAAATTGGATGTTCTGAAAAAAAAATCGTTTTTAATATTGAATTATCATAAGAATTATAAAAAAACAACATTGTTTTATGATTGAACAACCACCCATTTATATATATATATATATATATATATATATATATATATATATATATATATATATATATATATATATATATATATATATATATATATTCATAGTATGCACGTATTTAGAATAAATGTTTTCCGAAATTGCTGGGATTAATGTAAAAAAAAAAATTAATCTTGTATTGCTAATATGGCTTATATTTCAATTTTATTAACTAACCCTGCAATACTTTGAAATTGAACGACCAACCCACAATTTTTAAGACAGCGAACCAACGCTTCTTTCGTTCGACACCGGATTTGAATCATAACCACCGATAACAACACCGCGGAGACATCGTACCAAAGACGTTTATCAAGTAACAAAGAAATAAGTTTGTTTTATTTTGTTTTTTGATGAAAAAAAAATGACTCAATACTGGTCACCCCTGAAGAAGGAATTTTATTCCGAAATTGATAGGATTAATGTAAAAAAGAAAATTAATTAATCTTGTATTGCTAATATGGCTTATATTTCAATTTTATTAAATATATATATATATATGTAAGTAAATTTCGTGTACAACAGAATCGTAGGATTAATTTTAGAGGAAGCATTATTATAATCAATGAAACAGACGTGTGGAAAAAAAAGGAAAATTGTTAAAATTACCCTAAGGCCTTATCGTCTGACCCTCTGAGAGGAAACGTCAGAATGGTAAATTAAAAACTAAAAGTCGAATGAGATATGAGGGGAAAAAACTTATTTCAGTTGAAGGAAATAAGAATTATATACTAAGAATTATAAAAAATGCTGATATCCACTTCACAATCTTAGCTTTTATCTTCTTCGTAAACAAATAAAGAAACACATTTGATGCTCCATTAAATTATGTTTAAACCCCTATTAATACATGTTCGTACCCTGCTTACCTCTCCGTTGCTTTCGGCTATCGTGTTCTACATCACCGACATTCGGCTTAAGCCATAAAAGTGCGATTAGTGACTGCCTAACATCCCCTTTTATTACACGCACCTAATTACGCAGACACTCTTTAAGTGCGTCTCTATTGTCTCTTCAGACTAAAAGACACGAAGGGAGATAATCCAATTATGCCCCTCCTCAAAACAGACGTATGGAAATCGCTTTGTTTCTAGTAGAAATATAAATCAGCCATCTTTTTCTTATTATCTTTCTGTTTCTCTGTGTCTCCTCGTATCTCTATTCATTCGAA
>OY744531.1:90597944-90622944 GCA_963556195.1 Sepiola atlantica | reverse complement strand
TCCTTAAGCCAGACTTTTCAAAGATCAAAATCTTATCATCAGAGGAAGTCGCTGGGATAGATAAGTTGGCAAAGGCAATATTTAAAATTTGAAACAATAAAATAAAAGTTGTAGGGAAAGAAACACAGGGCAAAACTCTGCCCGAATGCAAGCAAATGTCCGATTGCTAAAAAGTCCGGTGTCGAAAAGTCCAGCGGAGAGAATGAGATGTAGATAGGTAGGTCGTTAAGAGGCATGAGATGTTGTGAGAGAGGATTCAAAGTTAAATTCCAAGAAGCCACAACTTCAGGTGCGGCGAAAATAGAAAATCCAAAGGGTAAATAGTCCAATAAGAGGTACGCTCGTGGATGCAAGCAGGCTCAGTAAAGAGTGAGGTGGAAAATATTCGCCATTAAAAATACTTCCTGGGCTGAGATATCAAAGAAAGTGTTTTAAAATGGGGAAAAAGGCAGCGAAAATATTTTAAAGCTAGCCCATTGAGAAAGCCGACTTGAAAATGAAATTACATATTGCAATTAACAAAAAATATTTTTCGACTTAGAAACTATCGTACACAATGAGAGTTAGTTGATACTGAATTCAGTGAACTAATATAAATTATATGCTGTAAATTTATTTAGTCCAATTTAATATATATATATATATATATATATATATATATATGTATACATACATATATAATGTATATACATAAATATATATATATATATATACATATATAATGTATATACATAAATATATATATATATATATGTATATATACATATATAATGTATATACATAAATATATATATATATATACATATATAATGTATATACATAAATATATATATATATATATATGTATATATACATATATAATGTATATACATATATATATATATATACATATATAATGTATATACATAAATATATATATATACATATATAATGTATATACATAAATATATATATATATACATATATAATGTATATACATAAATATATATATATATATACATATATAATGTATATACATAAATATATATATATATATATATACATATATAATGTATATACATAAATATATATATATATATATACATATATAATGTATATACATAAATATATATATATATATATATACATATATAATGTATATACATAAATATATATATATATATATATATATATACATATATAATGTATATACATAAATATACATATATATATATATATATATATATATATATATATATATATAATTAACTTGTTACAAATATCCAGGGGGTATGAATCCGAAGGAAGTTGAAACCGGGTTTATAAGAGTGCTCAATGAAAATTCAGAGCAAAATATATATATATATTTTTTTATTTTTTATTTTTTATTTGTGGAATAAAATCAAAAAAAAAAAAATATATATATATATATATATATATATATATATATATATATATAGTGAGAGAGAGAGGGAGAGAGAGAGAGTAGATCATGTATGGTGCTCAATAATAAATATAGTTTTTATTTTCAAACAATAAAAGTTTGAGTGATACTAATACATTCAGAACATCGTAGCTTTGATATATATATATATATATATATATAAATATATATATATATATAAATATATATATATATATATATATATATATATATATAAATATATATATATATATATATATATATACAGGGTGGTGCAAAAGTCGCGCATTGGTTTGTTTTGGTGATAGTAACTACAACATTTAAAGTAATTTACTAGGCTTTTCTTATAAATAATACATGTACTTGGTAATTTTGTTGCAGTAGTTTTTTAAAATAATATCCGTTAAATGGCCACCATTTTCGGCCTAACAAAGACAGGCTCTAGTTAGGGCATTTTCCATTACAGTCCTTGGCATAACTGGCTCTAGTTCTTAGATTTCATGTCTCATATTGTTTTTAAGCTCTTGAATCGTTGTAGACTTCTTCACATATACCCGTTCCTTAAAATAACGCCAAAGGAAAAAGTCAGGGACTGTTAAATCCGGTGAACGTGAAGGCCAGTTAAAATCAGAAAATCTGCTAATTAAGCGTCTCAAAACAATCCCCTTAAGAGCACCATACTTTGTCGGGCAGTGTGGGTAGTAGCTCCATCTTTTTGGAACTACATTTCTGGGTTGTCCTGAACAGCTGGTTTTAAAACATTTCAATCATTTGTTGATATCGCTGTGCAGTTATCGTCACCGCGACACCTTCTTTGTCTTCAAAGAAATATGGACTGATCACTCTTTCCGAGGTAACACCACACCATACGGTACATTTTAGTGGATGCAATTCACGCTGATGAACGGTTTTTGGATTTTCAATGGCCCATATTCTGCAGTTTTGCTTATTTACGAACCCGTTCAGATGAAAATGGGCTTCGTCGCTCATTATCAGCTTATGGATGAACTCATTTTGTTCTCTGGCTAATTGCTGAATGTTAACAGCATAAACTACGCGTGATTGCAAATCTGTGGGTTGTAATGCCTGTACCAAATGTAATTTTGTATAGAAACATGCAATTCACGCAAAATTCTTTGAAGTGACCTTCTGGACATCCCAATCTTAGTGGCTCGTCTTCGAGTTAAGGTGTCTGGATTTTCAGAAATGCTATCCTCAACGAGTGCTACATTTTCCGCTGTCCGTACTGAACGGTGTCTGCCAGATCGTAGAAGATCATGCACTGAACCCTGCTGCCGAAATCGGACCACAAGACGATCAATTGTGGTCTGACTGGGAGATTGTCTGATATTATAATGCCGACGATAGGCTTTTTGGGTTAAGATTATTGAACGATGGTTTCCGAAGTAAAGTTCAATAATGTTGGTTCGTTGTTCAGTGCTATATTTTTCCATGATAAATTATCTATGTTTATATCTGTAATATTCTGAAAAATAAGGAGAAAATTTGATTAAATGTGAAAGTTGTTACTGGTTCAAACTAATGCGTGACTTTTGCGCCACCCTGTATATATATATATATATATATATATATATATATATATATATATATATATATATTAATATGTATGTGTATGTGTGTATATCAAATATAATTATAAATTACGTTGATCGTTCATCAATCAGTGCGTTTTCACGAAAAAACTGAAAATCTATCCCGTAGCGCACAAAAGTACTAAGCGTGACCGCTCCAAGATAGTATAAGTCTACAACTACTTTCAAACCCTCGGCCGGAAAGCGGACTCGATTACAACTTCTTAATCACAACAGATTTAATTTCCAGTTTTCCCATAAACTGCATGTATCGATTGAAGCTCAAACAAATGTATAATACTTGATGAAATAAAAAATATATTGTATTTCGTACGTAATTGGACACTCTTATCATGTCTCCTATATAAAATAACAAATAATATGCTATATACCTACCTATTGATATATATATAAGATGTTTTAAAATACATGGTATGTTCTAATACGTCAACACATAAGAAATTAATAGAGAATAGATATCAACATTTATATATTTTTAATATTATTTTTCATACATATATATATATATATATATATATATATATATATATGTATATATAAGGTATCTTATACATCTTTGATTTAAAATATGTTGTAAGGGAGTAACGCTACCAGTATTTGTAAAATGACTTTTAAACATTTGTTTATTATTTTGTTATTTTATGATTTTATAATTTTATATAACGCGTTTCAAGCGGTGGTCCGCTATCATCAGATATGTAAATCGATTTGGAGAAATGTCTTTCGATTTGAAAGAGAGAGAGAGAGAGAGAGAGAGAGAGAGAGAGAGAGAGAGAGAGAGAGATGTGTGTGTGTGTGTGTGTGTGTGTTTGTGTATGTGTACGGTTGCTGGATATTGATACATAGAAAAGAACGATCCATTCTCATTTATTTCATATAAATGTTTAATTTGGAGTATTATTTGATTTACTTTCTGAGTCATTGTGGCGTCCGATCTAATGAAAGATTTTTGTAGAATTCGTAAAAAAAAAAATCCGGTAAAGGCTGACTCACAATTTAGAATTGACGCGTTGTTACCTCATCCAGTCGAGTCATCTTCTTCAGAAAATAAAATCTATTAACTTCGTTACACCTATTGATCCCCTAAGTTTTCTTTCCATACCTGCCATGCCAGCCAATCGACGTCTGATGACGAAAGATATCGTGAAAAATGCGTATTTAAATTTTCTCTCATAGTTTCACAATCAAACTTCTGCAAATTTAAAATCACAAGAATTAATTATACTTGTTTTCTCTTACTTTAATCAATATATTTTGGTAGATAATTCCACTTTGCGTACAATCAATACTCTTCAATGAAAAGAATTGATTACTTTCAGTGATCAACATCGTTGAAAATGAAGGAACATGAATAGCTTCATTTAACTGCAATATCATTTCTCCTGCTGAAACAAGCAGTTTTTTTAGTTAGTTGTAAGAGAACTGGACGTAAACCACTAATGTCTCGATTTCGAATCTCGCCACATCTAGCCGTACTGATGGGTCATAAAGACGACGAAACACTTGTCTTTAAATAACTATATATATATATATATATATATATATATATATATATATATATATATATATATATATATGTGTGTGTGTGTGTCTGTGTGTGTGTCTGTGTGTTTTTGAAATCTTAATATAGACAAAATTAACGGTAAGCTGTTTCAGATTTGAAACTTGTGACAGCTACGATTGAAACATGTTCTGGATGTGTAGCCATGATATGTTGATATAAATCAAACTTTTATAATTAAAAAAAAGCTCTATTTATTATTGAGCACTATTACATAAACACAGTAAAAATTTATCTCGATAAAAAAAACATACATGGTCTATTCCCTCTCTCTCTCTCTGTGTTTCTGTCTCTCTCCCTTGCTGTCTTACTGTGTTTCTGTCTCTATCCTTCTCTATCTCTCTCTCTCTCTCTCTCTCTCTCTCTCACTATATATATATATATATATACATATATACATATATATATATATATATAGAGAGAGAGAGATATACATATATATGTATGTATATATATATATATATATTACTATTTCATGTATCCACATGAAATTTTAAAAAGAGATATAATTTGTTATGTATCAGTTTTCAGTATTTACTTCGACAGTGCTCGATACGTAAGTAGAACTAGGTAGTAAGTTATGAAAATATATTTATAGCAATTAAGCTACACAGAAGCTCCCGCGTTTCATTTCCGGGGAGTCTTCAAGCTAGAGATAACCCCCGGGGATGAAACGCGGAAGCCTCTGTGTAGCTTAATTGCCATAAATATATTTTCATAACATACTATATATATATATATATATATATATATATATATATATATATATATATATATATATATATATATTAGATTGTAATAAATAAATTTGCAGCATATACTTCATATCAGTTCACTGAATTCAGTATCAACTAACTCTCATAGTGTACGATAGTTTCTAAGACGAAACATTTTTTCTTGTTAATTCCAATATGTCATTTTTTCAGCACCGATTCCATAAAGTCAATAATAGAAATCTGACGAAACATTAACATTTTTCAAACTTAAAATACAGTTATTACAGATTTGACTAAACCGTTATCTTCAAGGTTGGGTTAATACTTAAGTCTATCCTTTTGACTTTAGACTATTTAATATATATATATATATATATATATATATATATATATATATATATATAGAATTATAAAAAAGAAAAAACTATACACACATTAAGGTTTTATACATTATAACTTATTTCGACCCCTTAATTAGGTCTCCTCAGATGTATAAACATTTTGACGTGGTTGTTTATACATCTGAGGAGACCTAATTAAGGGGTCGAAATAAGTTATAATGTATACAACCTTAATTTGTGTATAGTTTTTTCCTTTTTATAATTCTGTTTTGCTCTGTTTAAATTACATTGAGCTCTGTTATTCAGATTCTCAACACAAAATTGAAATCTACACACTATATATATATATATATATATATATATACGTATGTATGTATTAAATTATATATTTTTAAAATGTTACATTTTACTAATTATTACAAGGAAACACAACAATATTAGTTCCTTTCGCCTAAACACACCTTAGAATACGTTCTAGCTCACTTATCACGTGTTTGGCTGAAATGTTATTTGCGAAATTAATGAAACAACAAAGGGAAACAATGTAGAAACAACACTATTATTTCACTTCACAAAAGAAAACTTTAGAAGCAACGTTAATAATAGAAAAATACAGACAGCGCGAAATTGTATGCGATCGCCATTGTGTCCTTCCTGGTGCCAATTAGCAGATGGCTCAAACTAACAACTCATTTTGAATGTGATAGTCATCTTGTAATAGACATAATCATCGTATTGAATATCTTGAACAATGTCCATATTTTAATACTTCTATCACTATTAAAACTCGACAGATTGTAACAGCGTTGACATGAGTACATATTCGATATATTAACGATTACAGTTATTAGTAGTATCAGTAATAATAATAATAATAATAATAATAATAATAATAATAATCATAATAATAATAATAATAATAATAATCATGAGAAGAAGAAGAAGAAGAAGAAGAAGAAGAAGAAGAAGAAGAAGAAGAAGAAGAAGAAGAAGAAGAAGAAGGCGAAATGTCGTGAAAAACAGTCAAAGTTTTCCAGACAGAGGGTTAAAATAAAATTCGGAAATAAACTTCACAGTGTATTCTTTAAGAATACTGCATTTAGAGACTTTGGCAGCTGGTATAGGCTGGTCAAGGGGTGATCTCAAATCTACTGAGAGCACCTTAATGGTATCCCAGAAAAAAAAACACTCGCACATGCTCCAGTAAACATTACATTGACAAAACTGAAGAATCACCGATGTGCAGATTGTGTAATGAAAGGGAAGACACCTTAGCGCATATTTTATCGGAATGCCTTATCCTAGCACAAAATCAATATATAAAATGGAGACACGACCAAGTCGGTTAGGTACTATACTGGAATATATGCAAACTTCATGAATTGGAACACAATGAGAAGTGGCACGAGCATAAGCTAGAAGTGATGCAGGAGAACGACAATGTCAAACTTCTTTGGGACATGCGCATAAACACTCATAAGGTTTTTGAAAATTCCAAACCCGACTTAATCTTGCTAAACATAAATCATTGATACAACCTCCCCCTTCGATATCAGAGTGCAGGCCAAAAAAACATTAGAAATACATAAATAGCAAGATCGAAATGGGAATTAGACTATAGAAATGTAAAAAAGTCAAGGTGATTCCCGTTGTAAATGGAACGCGTGGAAACATAATCAAAATCTACCGTAAATGGTTCAAGCAGATTGACGAGTCAATTTATTTTCAAATTCTGCAAAACGCTTGTTATGGTTCAGCTTGAATGTCTAAATTCAAGAGAATTGACTTGATGTTCAAAAAACGTCCAAAAGTTGAGATTACTCTGGAAAAAAAAAAAATTATTCAGCTTCAGCAAAACACTAGTACATCCATGACCGTGCACAATGCACTACACCCAAAAGACAATACGTGAAAATAAACGAAGGAGGAAGAGGACTTGTCAGTATAGAAGACTATGTGGAAGAAACAAGAAAAGAGCTGAAGAAATACATAACCCAGAACACAGAAAGGCTAATCATCGCAGCAATAGACACCGTCCCAACGAAAAGTGGGAAGAAAACAACTACATGGCCGTTTCATAAGACTGCCAAGAGAAGAGACCACCAAAAACCGATGGGCATGGCTTAGAAAATGACACTTGAAAAGAGAAACGAAATTGTTACTGACAGCTGCACAGAACAATGCGATTAGGACAAACACCGTTAAAGCTAAAATAGATAAAACCCAGGAAAACAGTAAATGCAGACTGTGTGGGCAAAACAGTAAATCGTATAACAAGTGATGCAGCAAACTAGCTCAAAAAGAATACCAGAACATACATGACCGTGTGAGTAAAGATGCACACTGAGAACAATGCAAACGACTGCATTTCGAACACACGGACAAATAGTACAAGCATAAACCTGAGACACTACTGGAAAACGAAAAACACAAAATACTCTGGGATATGGAGATGCAAACATAACATCATACAAGCAAGGAGACCGGATGTCATAATAATCGACAAGAAAGAAAAATCCTGTCAAATCGTAGATGTTGCTGTACAAGCAGACGACAGGGAGAGAAAGACAGAAAAACAAAGCAAATATACGGAACTTGTCAGAGAATTGAAAGGGATATGAAGTATGAAGAAAGTCAATATATACCAATACTCGGAGGAGCACCAGAAACAGTCCCGAAAAAAACTGGAAAAAAGACTAAGAGATATTAGAATCAAGGGAAAGACTGAGATGATAAAACTACGGCGATGATGAAAACAGCTGAAATCTTAACGAAAATCATTGAATGCGGAAACCAATCCACATTAGCTACGAATGCTTTCCAGTAACATGGAAGTTGCAATAGGAAGAAAACAAAAACACAGAAAGAAAACCACCACGTGAAACCAAGGAACAGAAAATGCAAGAAATTTCATAAAGTACCCCACAAATATAATGGAACCAGACTCGATTCATACCACACAAAATCGTCATGAAGGGTCAAGGAAGATGGTAGACCGAGGAGGGAGAGCAGTAACCACACCTCCACTGGAAGAGGGCGGAAATTGCTGGGACCTTGCGGAGGCTTAGTGCTATCCCAATCCTAGAGAAGACCAAAGGTCGTTGCCAGCGAGAAATCGATTATAAGCTTCTGTTTTGCTAACGAAAAGTCTTTTGCAATAGTTATCGAAAGAGGTAAAGAGTACTGGAAATCTGGGGGAACTTGTTGTCACTTAGACTCCAGATAACGCTACTGGTGATTATCAAAGAGCAATCACAAATAAGGGCCTGTGTGAGAACTCCTAGTAAGTTAAAATAACAACAACGGCAATAATAATAATAATAATAATAATAATAATAATAATAATAATGATGATGATGATGATGATGATGATGATGATGATGATGTAGAATTCTTAAGTAATTTTTAATTGCATGCATAGTCTCGCCTGTATTGAGCATTGCCCCATCCACCCCCAGAAAACTGTCACTTAGAAATGATTATTACATTATCCCTTGCGCCATATTTCCTTAGAGTATGGATTTTAAGGATTCCAAATAGGGATTTCTTAGTATATAATTTATTTTCTGCTTACTTACACAATATATATATACATATATATATATATATATATATATATATATATATATATATATATCATATGTATGTAACCACATATATAAATGAATATATATATATATATATATAGCATATGTATGTAACCACATATATAAATGAATATATATATATATATATATATATATATATATATATATAGCATATGTATGTAACCACATATATAAATGAATATATATATATATATATATATATATATTATTGATGCATAATAACATATTTATATATTTTCTATCAGTTATGGCCCGATACCGTAGTTTTATTTTCTGACGCTATAAGACATTTTTTTCAATAAAAATAACTATAAATATATATATAAATATATATATATATATACATATATATATGCACACACACTAATATTATATTTATATGTATGCAAGCGGCAACACACACAGATATATATGTATACATACATATATACATGCTGTGCGTCTCATAGTTGTGTCTTTATATCTATGTATCGATCTACGTTTCATTTCTACTTGAGCGACATCGATCGTTAATTATTTCCCCATTCGTCAAATGTGCGCATGTCAGAATGGTCGTTGTTTAATGCACGCACGCACTCGCAGAAGCACGCAACAGGGCAGTAAACAGTGGCCTTCGTTTCGTCATCATCGCCAGCGATCGACGCTGAAACGAACGAAACTATGCATAAAATATTAGCTGTAGTTGATATCTATGGAAACTTAGTAAGAATAAAGGAACAAAACTCGAATCAATATTCATGAGTTTTTTTTTATTTTCATTGAGATTGGATCGCATATAATTGAACTTTTTAAACTTTTTATTTACTCGATTTTTAATCTCATCTATATGATACTTTATTGATCACGATTGATTTCGAAATCTCATCTTTGTCGCTCTGTCAAGCTTAATTTTGAAATAGCGTTTGTTAGATATTCGGGGTAGGTACGTTCGGAAGTGTATATGTTAGCTAGTAAATATATTTAGATAGGTTAGGAGACAGTAAACAAAAATGAACGATGTCTTGGAAGCTAGACCGTGAGAAAGAAAGTCGATTATACGTGGACGTGCCTGACGTCATATATGCAAGGATAAATATATTCTCGTTGACGATTCTCTTTTAGTATTCATGAAGCGATTGGGATGTACGGTCGTGTTCAGATGGGGTAAAATCAGACCTTCTCCATCGCCACTATTCGAAGGAACTTCTTGCTTCTGTTCTCGACTCGCCAATCCAGCAGGACATCCTATGAAACTTTCTGATATTTGCAGATCGGTTTTGAAAACAGACATTTTATTAATTAACTATTAATACTTTGTTATTTAAATAATTAATAATGTAAAAAGTGTCAATGCTTACTAATCAATTCTCTTTCTTTTTCTCGCCGTCTTTCTGCCAACTAGACGATCATAATTTCGTCCGATGTAATTAACCAGTTACATCGTAATTAGCGACGTGCGACTCCATAAACCTAACGTTTCCGTACCTAGTTGGGATCTGAAATGATGACTTGCCTTTTGCTGACTTTGATTACCAGCTGCATTAGAGCAACAGTGGCGAAGAGGCACGCATAAAGGGAGACAGCAATCAAAGAGATGAACAACTACGAGTAAACCGACACGCGCAGCTCTGGTGGCCTCAGAAAATGTATGGTTTTTAACAATTGCCTTACTTATAAAATAGTTAAAGAATAGACGCGTATACAACAGAGTTTAGTCCGTCTGCAACGATTACTTATTTACTAGAATGAGTAGATTCGTTCAACCACCGCTATGAAATGTTCGGTTTTCTCAGCTTGGCGTGACGCGATTATGTAGGTTAGTTATCATAGTTACACGGGCGCTTGTGGTTTTCGCGTGAACGTATATTTCTTATGCATACTATTTTACAAAACACATTTAATCATATAAAATATTACCTTCCTTCGAGTGTTTATTGAGTCTTCGTTTTTTGACAGTTAATTTTTATTTATTTTCCGTTTTAGTTATGAAACTAATTAATTAATTAATTTTTTTTAATTATTATTCCAATACAATATCCGGTTTTGTATAATACATTAGCGTGCTCATGTACTGTAAAATCTCATGAATAATACTTAGAAATATTAATTTTACATTTATAAATATATATCTATATATATATATATGTATATATATATATATATATATATATATACATGTATATATATATATATATGTATATATATAGGTTATATATATATATATATATATATATATATATATACATGTATATATATATATATATATATATATATATATATATACATGTATATATTTATACATAATTTTTCTATACCAAAATAAATAAATATTACGCTCTTAATTTTCAAGTTAAATTCTCAGTAATCGAGCATATATTACCTGCTATACTACAAAAAAAAGTTGATATATATATATATATATATATATATATATATATATATAATAGAATTTTGAGAAAAATAACTTATATATATATATATCTATATATTTAATGAATAAATTTTTTTCATAAATATATATCTGAGACTTTCGCTGATATCACAGCATTATCAAAGAGTTATTTTCTTTCTTTTCTTTTTTTCTCTTCACATTGCTGGCTGTTAAACTACCAAGTAAATTCCCACGTGGTCCCAAAAAGTTGATTTATCGGCTGTTCTTGTTGACGGGTTTAAAGAAAGTGAAATTGTAGATGTTTAAGGCGCGTGTACGAAGATTTAGATTCAGAAAACGTTTTCCTAAGAATGTGTTAACCCCTTTTTCAATATATATATATATATATATATATATATATATATATGGTAATTCAGTGTTTTAGTAGAAAATACAAAAGTTCTCAATTACTTGTACACGAGCATATATATTTCCATTCAATGGGCACTATGCATTTTTGATCATTAATCAGTTTATTCGGTTTCACGTAACCACTGGAAACTCAACCCGCAGGTTAACGATACCAAATGTGACCGGTTCATAAACCGACGCAAAAGTAAAAAAAAAAAAATGTGAGCATTTTTATTTATTCTGCTTCCTGTAATAAATAATTCTATTTCTGAGGAGCTTGCTTTTGGCGAAACAAATTATAAATAAATACTAATATATATATATATATATATATATATATATATATATATATATATATATATATATATTTCTGAGTTGCTATAAACAATACATTTCTAGGTATATATCCCTTATAATATCATCTAAATTGTTTTAAATTACAAGACAAATGAAGTTATTTTACAGGCTCAACGACCGAAGCAAATCAGTCCACAATCCTGATTTTTATTTATTTATTTATTCCGGCAAATGCCTATATTTTTTACATTCCGTCTTACCCGTAAAAAAGTATACTCTTTAGTTTAACAGGCTACCACATATTTTTAATTTTAATGTCTATATTTCGTTTAAAAAAAGTCTAAACATCAGGTTTAAGAAAGTCTTTGGACAAGGACGATACGTCGATGAATATATAAGGAATTTTCGTTTTTCCTTTTATTAATTTCTTTATATATATATATATATATATATATATATATATATATATATATATATATATATATAAAGAGAGAGAGAAAGAGAGAGAGGCAAGCATGCCTTCAAAAACCATGTATTAGATGCGAGTAATTAAATCAAAAGAAAAAGAAAAATATTTCGAAACATTTAACAAAATATTTCAAAATACCTTATATATATATATATATATATATATATATATATATATATATTGGTTCAGAAAAATCAGCACAGCATTGGTACTGTCGGTTTCAAGTACAGAAGGACTTAGCCATCAGGCTCTTTTCAGCTTCTGTTGTCATCTGTTTCGGGAATGTGAAGTCACGTGCCACTCTCGTTTGAACGCGTTATTTGCTTAGAGTGTTATTTATGTTTGTTTAAATTTAGTGTAAACAAAGTTTAATAAGGTTTGAAAACAAAGAAGGGGGTGAAAAGTAACAGTTGAGATTTAAACCTGAGAAGATTTAAAGAGATATCAATATATATATATATATATATATATATAAATCCCGTAGGCCAATATTTATGAGTATCGTATATTTGGCCTTTACTCTTTTGGGGTTTAATGATGCGTCTTCTAAAGGAATTAGGGAGAGAAATGGGGTTTAACGATTATACTCATGAAGAGGTAAAAAGGGTAAAGGAACAACATTAAATTCAAATGTTAATCATATATATATTATTGTACGAAATAAATAACAAAAACAAGTCATTAACAGATAGCTGCAACTCACTGTTTTTTTTTATTAAACCCCTTAAGTTTGATTAAATTTTGTATTTTGAGTAATAGAGATACATATTGCGAACTGTATAGTTTGATTTCTTATTTCCCATTGCGGGGGTACACATTTTGTCAACTCTTGTGGCTTTTTAAAGCATGACATTATGAAACGCAGTAGAGAAATGCCTTTATTTTTAATACACGCGCAAGAATGATGTTGAGTTGTTTAAAAATTGTCCTCAACCGTTTTATATTATGTTCTTTATTCTTCATGCGTAGATACATCGATTTTAAAATACATTTTGATAATGCTTATCCACTAATACTTCTGTTGTTAGATTGTATTGTAGGAAATTCATAATAAAAACAAGTCACTTACAGAAAAATGCAACTCATGGTTTTGCTTATTAAATTACTCCGGTTTGATTTGACTTTTATAGAAGTAGCTGAGATGGACATTGTTAAATCTGCAGTCATATTTCTTTGTTTTGTTTTTATTAAAATGTATGTTCAAATCAACATGGACGAAAATAATCCACGCAAGAAGCAAAAAAGTGAACTTCAGTTCAGGTGACAACAATAAGATTTCCAGCATTCGCCATCTTTTTTGATAATCAATGAAAATAATTTTGCATTACCGTAACAGCCATTTACCATCGATTTCTCGCTAGTAATGGCCGTTGGTTATATCTGGAATGTGAGTGAGGAAAAGCCTCCTGAAATTTCCAGTACTCTCGCATCCTTTCCGTGGGTGTCTGGTTTGTGCTTTCGCTCTTTCGTCTTTCCAAACTCCTTATTTGTATCATCATCATCGTCGTCATCATTATTATTATTATTTTTATTATTTTTATTATTATTATTATTATCATTTTTATTATAATTATTATTATTATTATTTTTATTATTATTATTATTATTTTTATAATTTTTATTATTATTATTATTATTATAATTATTATTTATTTATTTATTATTATTATTATCATTATTATTTTTATTATTATTATCATTATTATTTTTATTATTATTATTATTATTATTATTTTTATTATTATTATTATCATTATTATTTTTATTATTTTTATTATTTTTATTATTATTATTAGTAGTAGTAGTATCATTGGGGTGCAAGCTTGACATAATGTATAGCAATTTTAGATTTTGTAATTAGGTTGAGTTCAAATCTTATATAAACCGGCAATTACTTAAAATCTACGGGTAAAATACTTGTTTCAGATGAATAGTTTATAGTAAAACAGACTAATCTACCAAATTAATTAACCGAATAAAAGAGGATTTTTGGTATTAAATAAACCACAAGGGGTGATTTGCCGCAAAACAAGCCAAATCAATGAAAACCAGTATTCCATTACATCTACATTTTCTAATCTCTATTTCTTCTTCTTCTTTGTCTTCTTTTTCTTCTTCTTTGTCTTCTTCTTCTTCTTTTTCTTCTTCTTCTTTGTCTTCTTCTTCTTCTTCATACTGGTAGTCTTCGTCTCTTTCTCTTTCTGATCGTTCTTTTCCCCCTTTGTCTTCTTCCTCTTCCCTTTTATCATTATTTAGTTTGTATCTTCTTCACATCTTCATTAATCTTATCTATCTTTCTTTTACTCTCTTATTTTCCTACTCTCTCTTTGCGTCATTACTTTTCTCGTTTTTCTTTCTTACCACCATAATATTTTCTCTCTTCTATTTATCATAACATTCTCTTTATCGCTTTCCTTCTTCTCTTTCTTGTTTTTCTTTTTATCACCCTTCTTCTCTTTCTCTTTTCTTCTTCTCTCTCCCTTTTTTAGTTTTGTTCTCATTATATTTCTCTCCCTACTTCTTTTTTTCTTTCTTCTTCTTGTCATCATTCATATTCTATCTCTTTCTCCTATTTCTGTCCTTTTTTCATCATTCTTCTTCTCTCCAGTCTTCTTCTTCATCTTCTTTTTCTTTTCGACTACTACTACTACTACTACTTCTACTACTACAACTACTTCACCTCCTACCACCACCACTTCTATATTGACCCATTTCAAGCATTTCTGTGGTAATTCGCATCTCCTTTAATAGAAAAAAAGAGCGTGGGTGCGTTTCTGTTTTTTTTGTTTTGTTTTGTTTTGTTTTTCTTTTGGTATCCCTCATTCGATCAATCCCTGCCAGAATGATTAATGCACACCGGGTTAAAGATGCAAATGATTCTCTCCCCTACGTTTTCCATTCTCCGCCCTTTTTTCCAGATCGCACAAATCAGACCAGCAATCTTAAGGAACGATCATTCATAGGGCAGCTTCTCAGACAAATTGCAAGAACAGCTTAAATAACCCCATCAAAAAAGATGAAGGATTCGCCATAGGAAAGATGTTTATAAAAACGACGCAAAATATATTCATAAGATACGTCCATTAAATCTACACGCACAGCGAAGGAAATGCTATTTCAAGCATAAACATCACCGGATGACTAAGATGCAATTTCAAACTACTAAAGTGTGACAGAGCGAGCGACCTACCGGTCAGGACAGGGTTACAAAAGGGTCTTTTAAGAGATGCTTGAAACCATCTAAAATGAAATTCTAAGAATTTAGTGCTTAAAATTCTATTTCAAATAAAACGTTAAAGATCAGCGAAGGTTTCAACGGAAAACTGAAGCGTAAAAATTAAACGAATATTCAATTTGAAACTACAGACTTGACAGACCGATGAACATTACATGTGAAACTTTTATATAACTGTCTACCAGAACTCATTTAAAACTTAATAAGAGACCAACGAAAATTCCATGTAAACTTAAGCGTGACGGACCGACAAAAATCATATTTTAAAGTAACGCGTGACAGAACAAGGAAAATTACATCTAAAACTTAAGCGTGACAGACAAACAAAAATTATATTTTAAAGTCATGTGTGGCAGACCAGTTATTTATCTACCTCCCACAGCGGTAAGATGTGACACAAGGTCGGGAATGTGGGATATGAAAAACCAGTGCCCGAGAAGTTGATCACTCTGGCCATTAAAAATTGCCTGGGCAACCCCGTCGGCATCCCCCGATAGTGGCGCCTCAGACAGTAAGGTATAAACTTACACCTTCCCAAAGAGGGGAGGCAAAGCCTGGGAGGGTAGACCTCCTAGAACTGCACAGGACAAACCCATAGACCGGCGTAAATCAAGCCCCGAAGGCCAAGACAATACCAGTCTACGGGGTGCAGTATCTATCGGAACAGATACTACACTTTGATATTGGCCAAAAGGCCAAGACCAACAAGCATTACATGTGAAACTTAGGCGTGTCAGACCGACAAAATTCAATATCAAAATGTTGCGTGACAGACTAACGAAAATTACATGTAAAACGTAAGTGTGACAGACCGACGCAAATCTTATTTGTAACCCACGCGTGTCAGACCAACGAAAATTTCATGTAACATTTTCAGGTGACTTTTAGCAAAGTTCAAGCGTGAAAAACATACGGAAATTCTATTTCAATGTACAGCGTGACAGATCATCCAAAATTCCATGCAAACCTTAAGTTAGAAATACCAACGATAACAGCACTTGACAGACAATCGAATATTCAATTTGAAACTTCAGCGTGACAGAGAAACGAAAAGTGCATGTCAATCTTAAGCGTAACTAACTAATGAAAATTCTATTTCTTATTAAACATGACAGACCAACGAAATTTATTTGTCAACCTTTAGCGTAGCAAAACAAGGAAATCACATTTGAAACTTAAACGTGATAGGCCAACGAAATCTCTATTTCAAACTTATGCGAGGCAAACCTACGGCACTTCTAATTTAATCTTAAGCGTGGCAGACCAACGGAAATTCTATTTCAAACTGGAGCCTGAGAGACTAATGAAAATTATATTTCTTTTCTTTTTTTTATTAAAATGTATGTTCAAATCAACATGCACGAAAATAATCCACGCAAGAAGAAAAAAAGTGGACTTCAGTCCAGATGACAACAATAAGATTTCCAGCATCCGCCATCTTTTTCGATAACCAATGAAAATTATTTTGCATTACCGTAACAGCCATTCACCATCGATTTCTCGTTAGCAATCGCCGTTGGTTATATCTGGAATGTGACTGAGAAAAAGGCTCCTGAAATGTCCAGTACTCTCGCATCCTATCCGTGGGGGTCTGGTTTATGCTTTCTCTTTCCAAACTTTTTATTTTATATCATCATCATCGTCATTATTATTATTATTATTATTATTATTATTATTATTATCGTTATCATTATTATTATTATTATTTTTATCATTATCGTTATCATTATTATTATTTTTATCATCATCATTATTATTATTTTTATTATTATTATTTTAATTATGTTATCATTATCATTATTATTATTATTATTGTTATTATTATTATCATTATTATTATTTTTATTATTTTTATTATTATCATTATTATCATTATTATTATTATTATTTTTATTATTTTATCATTATCATTATTATTATTTTTAATCATTATCATTATTATATCATTATCATTATTTTTAATCATTATCATTATTATTATTATTATTATTATTATTATTATTATTATTATTATTATTATTATTATTTACTCACTAGGAGTTATCACACTGGTCATCGTCAGTGATCGCCCACTGCCGACAACCTGTGGTATTCCCTGGAGTCTGAGTGACAACAAGTCTCCTCAGACTTCCAGTATCTCCACCTCTTTTCGTTCATCACCGCTGATGACCTTGCTGTATCGCAACAGCCACCTACCATCGATTTCCCGCTGTTAAGGGCCATTGGTCCCCCTCGGGGCCCGAGTGGCAACAAGCCTCCCCAAGGTCCCATAGCTGTTTGCTCTCTTCCAGTGGAGGTTTGGTTTGCGCTTTCCCTCCTCGACCCTCTGTCCATAATTTTCGTGACGTTAGCCTATGCTTGCGCCTCTCTCGTGCGGTTGTATTTTCCCCGGTTCTGTTGTCTTGTGCTTCCATGTGTTCGTTCTCCATTCGTTGCTTATGTGGGTTAGTTTCCGCATTCGAGGACATTTCTCAGGAGTGTAGCTGTTTTGATCATTACTGTCCTTTGTATGGTCTCAGTTATCCCTTTGATTCCTATTTCTCCTAGTCTTTTCACCATGTTTTTGGGGACTGTTCCTAGTGCCCCTATGATTATTGGTGTTATACTGACTTTCTTCATGTTCCATATTCCTTTCAATTCTCTGGCTAGTTCAGTATATTTGCTTCTTTTTTCCGTCTCTTTATTATTATTATTATTATTATTATTATTATTATTATTATTATTATTATTATTATTATTATTATTATTATTATTATCATTATCACTATCATTATCATTATCATTATTATTATCATTATCATTATTATTACTATCACTATCATTATCATTATCATTATTATTATCATTATCATTATTATTACTATTATTATTATTATTATTATTATTATTATTGGGGTGCAAGCTTGATATAATGTATAGCAATTTTATATTTTGTAATTAGGTTGAGTTCAAATCTAATATAAACCGGCAATTTCTTAAAAGCTACGTGTAAAATACATGTTCCAAACTTTACTAAAATTCTCATTGGTCTGTCACCTTAAAATGTTACATGAAATTTTCTTTGGTCTGAAACGCGTGACTTTCAAATGGAATTTGCGTCGGTCTGTCGCACTTAAGTTTTACATGTAATGTTCGTTAGTCTGTCACTACATTTTGATATGGAATTTGTTGGTCTGCCACACATGACTTGGAAATGTAATTTCGTCGGCCTGTCACGCTTAAATTTTATATGTAATTTTGCTTGGTAGTGAGAGACCAACGGAAATTCTATTTCAAACTTGAGCGTGAGAGACTAATGAACATTCATTTTTAAACCCGACTGTGACAAACCCACGAACAGTAGTCCTTCTAAACTTCTTACATGTGGCATATCATTGATTGACAGAGCATCTTATATAAATGCTTGCGTGCATTTACATTAGATGCGCTCATTTCGTGTGTGGGTTTTGGTCAAGATCAAAGTGTAATATCTGTTCTGATGGATACTGCACCCCATAGACTGGTATGGTCTTGTCCTTCGGGGCTTGATTTACGCCTGTCTATGGGTCTGTCCTGTGCAGTTCTAGGCGGTCCACCCTCCCATGCTTTGCCTCTCCTCTTTGGGTAGGAGTAAGTTTATTGCTTACTGCCGGGGAATGCCGACGGGGCTGCCTAGGCAATTTTTAATGGCCATTGCTCACCTTCTCGGGCGCTGGCTTTTCAAATCCTACTATCCCGACTTGGTGTCACATCTTACCTTGTGGGAGGAAGATTAATAAAATAGATTCTGACAGACTTCATTGGATGACTCAAAAATAAATTACATTGGCGGAGTTCACGATGTAAATATTATTTCAAAATAAAACCTTTGAGGTCGACCAACTGGCAAGATCTAATATAGATATTTGTAAGTATTTAAAATAAGTTGGCTCAATTCAATTTGCGGTTCGCGATGAAACTGATATTAAAACACGGACGCGTGACACATTGCCAACTTACAGACCATGGACAGCGCCCCTGATCACTATAAGATTGATAGCAAATCCGAAGATTACGGTACGTCGCTGCAACTATTGGCGAGGCAAGTAAATAAGTACTATGGGATTAAAGAATTCTATCCAGAAAAAAAGAGATTATTCAAGGTCTGTAAAAGTAGTGAGAATAAAGAAAGGAAATAAATAAATACGAATAAACGAAATTTAAAAAATAGAAGGTAAGCAATAAATGAAGAAAAGATAAATAAAAAAGACTGAGCACATTGAAAGAAGAATGGAAGAAATTGATATTTTAATCATTTAAACTAAATAGTATATAAGAACCATATCAGGATACAATTAAAAAAAAATGATAAAAGAATAAAGTAGGGAAGGTGGACCACATCAAAATACAAACGAAAGATTAAATAAATAAAGAATTGCCACTTTAAAAGGTTTATGTTAATAAAAGAAACAGATTGTTAGTTAACTATTTTTTTAAAAAATTACATTGAATCTTCTATATTTTAGCGATCTGTCCACGGTTCCTTTTAACAAAATGAATATCTACTTCCTTGGCTAGGAATTGTTCTTCTTTTTCTATTACTACTACAACGACGACTACTACCACTCTCTATTGATCCATCTTCACCCTCGTTGAAGTCACGGAATCACATTTAATAAATGAAAAAGGTGTGTGTGTGTGTGTAGTTTTTGGCCCCCGCGTTGAATCAATCCCAGCCAAAATATTTAATTAACGTTCATGAGTAGATAGCAGATTTTTAGCGCCCTAAATTTCTGAAAACCTTAGATTGCGTTAGTTCAATTTTTGTAATCAAACAATTATAACCTCATCCGCATCACGTGACACACGATGTGCGGTTATCCCCCGGTTGTAATGAATACTGTCCTCAAACAATGGCCTCGTCCGGTGTTCGCGGGGCAAAACAACAGAAAATTACAAGATCCACAGAGTTTGTTTTGTAGTATTCTTTTCTCCCCTTGCGTCTAGACGTTTGTTGTCTAGATAAGGGGTCGCTTCTTTTCACCATTTTGTAACGTCATTTACCCTGCCCGGTCATTCCCATCTATTGTTGTATTGAAGACGCCATCTTTTTGTGACGTCATGATTTTGTCACGGTATTATTTTGATGACACCACTAAGTGTGCACGGGCATAACCAGATGTGAAATTAACAAACAAACAAGATACACAGTTTTAGTTGAGAATACACACTAGTAGACGACCCGTGACATTCGTTTAGATGAAACGTCATAAGGGATCTCTTCCTAACCTTTCTCTCTCTCTCTCTCTCTCTCATATATATATATATATATATATATATATATATATATATAAGAAGGAACAGGTAAAACAAATACCTTTATAAGCATTAAGATGCGATATCAATTTTTTTTTTCCATAAAAAAAAGAAAAGCATTAAATCGAAACCGATTTTTTTTTTCGTTTTCTTTTTTTTATTAAAACTAACATTTTTGTTAGTTTAAAGTGATACAGATATTTCGCCAAGACCTGGCATCAACAGTGTGTAAATATATCCTGATGTCATCGGATTTGTATTTTTTTTATCTCTTAACGGCTTGTTGTTATACAGCCGAATGGGCAAGGTGTCGTTTCCCATCATCAAATATGAAGAACGTGATGCAACACGTGATTTGTATAAGTGTTTAAAGTTCATATTTTTTGTTTTAAAAAGCATCTATTGTTAAATTTAAGAAGGAACAGGTAAAACAAATCGGTTTCGATTTAATGCTATTTAATGACATCAGGATATATTTACACACTGTTGATGCCAGGTCTTGGCGAAATATCTGTATCACTTTAAACTAACAAAAATGTTAGTTTTAATAAAAAAAAGAAAACGAAAAAAAAAATCGGTTTCGATTTAATGTTTTTCTTTTTTTTTATGGAAAAAAAAAATTGATATCGCATCTTAATGCTTATAAAGGTATTTGTTTTACCTGTTCCTTCTTAAATTTAACAATAGATGCTTTTAAAAACAAAAAATAAGAACTTTAAACACTTATACAAATCACGTGTTGCATCACGTTCTTCATATTTGATGATGGGAAACGACACCTTGCCCATTCGGCTGTATAACAACAAGCCGTTAAGAGATAAAAAAATATAAATCCGATGACATCAGGATATATTTACACACTGTTGATGCCAGGTCTTGGCGAAATATCTGTATCACTTTAAACTAACAAAAATGTTAGTTTTAATTAAAAAACGAAAAAAAAATCGGTTTCGATTTAATGCTTTTCTTTTTTTTATGGAAAAAAAAAATTGATATCGCATCTTAATGCTTATAAAGGTATTTGTTTTACCTGTTCCTTCTTAAATTTAACAATAGATGCTTTTTAAAACAAACAATATGAACTTTAAACACTTTATATATATATATATATATATATATATATATATGATATGTTGGGTACCGTCATCATTTTGTGACGATTCGACTTTGCACGTTTTACACCATCTCTATCGTAATCGATTCTGTCATCTATTAGAAACGTCATAATTCATGAAAGTATATTTTTGTGGCGTCACTCAGTGTGCGCGTGGATAAACAAAGAAAATAATAAAATCACAATATCCACAGTTTAGATAATATATAACTAGAAATTACATTAAAAAATAGTTCATTAGTGATTTTTTTCCTTACTCAAGATGAATTCTATTGTTGGAACCGTATGCAGAGAATTGAGTCTTCGTGATTTCAAGGTTCATGATCTTGATCTTTAGATCAACCTGTAGGCGGGTACATGGCTTGAACTTTGACATAAAGAATAATGGCATCTTCCATTTCTACAGTAATCTAAGTGAGAGAAGTCGTTATTCTGATATTATTATTATTTTGTACCGAATGTCCTCTGGCATTGAATCCTTCACAATAGTATATCGTTTCATCATTAAATAATCTCGATGGTATACATTGTTGGTGAAAGCTACACATATAAAACTCTCAGCGTATGTCTCTTTCTCTTATTCGAGGCAATGCAATGTCTACTGTGGTGATCTATCACAACGCCTAAGATTGCTCGTGTGCATTGTTTGTTTTGACGTTGCATGCAGACTAGTGTTGCATACCTTAGATTTCTCCATCGCTTGTAGAGGGCGATCGGGTCGTCTAGTGGATAAATTGTTTCTTCTCTGCCGTGAACGACGCCGTCCGTTGTCTGCAACAAAAGCCATGACGCACTCCGAAGACAAACTCTTCTTTTAGATTTAATTCATTTTATTACAAGAGTCGTTATTTCAACTGGCAGTCATTCACTACGTCGAGAGAGAGGGAGAGAGCAAATCCTACTTTATCGTAGTTAGTTAACAATGTTTCTTAACCATTCATAGAGAGGGGAGGGATTTCTCGCGCTTGTCTTCCCTTAAGGGAAATATTTCCCTCAGTTTTACATCGTGAATCGCACGTCCTCTCGGCTCGCTTTCCGAATCAGACCGGCGAAAACTCGCTTCTCACGAGAACAAGTGACGTCACGGATCCTCTGTTTCCCACGCAAGGCCCGCGACGTCACAGAGTCTCTCGCAGGTGCAGACTGACCCTTGATCTGGGGTCTCGTCACACGGTAACCTAGTCACGTCTGTTAGCTCTGACTGTGAGAATAGGCCCTAATCTGCACTCGACTGCACCCGTGTTAATTCAACGATTCCCAACAGAGACGTCCATTCCCATAGGGGCATTATCCAACACTATTATTTGTTTTTATTTGTGTTACTATTGATCGATTATCTATAGAAAAGTAATAAATATATGAGAATGATTTTTTAATGTTACAGTGTTAAACACCGATTGATCAAGTCCGTACGATTTTTAAAGTTCCTTCCACTGTTGTATGAATGGTTTTATCGAGCCGGACGTTTGTTACAGATTTTATCGAATAGTATTTTCATCGTTGTCGTCTGTTATTTATTTTACACGATTTCAATTTCCTTTCTTCATTTATTTTATCGTTTCTTTCTTTGTACTTTCAATCATTCCTTTCCTCTTTTTTTGCTAAAAATTAATGTAACAAAATATTTCAAACTTTTTTGTTCTTTTTCCCGACTTTCGTTACGGTCTCGCTTTCGGCATTATCTGGTTTTTAAAATTGCATCAACGTGTTTTGAAAGATGACGTAAATGATAAACATATGATGTCACGCCAACTTTATAATTATTTTGTTACGGTAATGTTTTAAGCTCTACTTATAGAAAGTCTAAATAGCTCAGTTGGTAGAACTTCATACTAATGATTTCAAGGTTTCGGTTTCGATTTCGATTTCCAAGCCATAGCACCCGCTTTATTTATATTGTATTTATTTTTTTATTATTAACAACATTTTCTATTTCTAAAAGTAGTTTATAACTCGTATATTTTTAAATGAGACAACTTCCGCAATGTATTTATTACGTTGCAAAAAATTGTGAGTTACGGAAAAATTGTGACGGACGGGCGGACGGGCGGACATACGGACAAAATCTCTATTTATATAAGATAAACATAATATAATGATACAAAAAAAAAATTACATATTTATTAAAAAAAAAAAATGAGTTACATTTTTTTTATAATCCACACATAAATTATACATAATAAATATTCGGCATTAGTTTTAAGCGAATTATATTTCATTAAAACATAATTTCTTATGTTTATTATACCATAAAATCAATACGTAAATACATTCATCGTAGTTACTTACTCTCTAATACCAATATTTTTCCACGAAATTTCACACTTACTTTTCTTCGTACCAAGATAAAACCAGTAGAATCTAGTTTAATATGAAAATTGGTATGCCCCGGTACTGTGCCAACATCGCTCAAGGGACAGATATGAATTCGTATTTAATTATGTTGAACATTAAGGCTGGAGATGGATAGGTTCAAACTCGCAAAAATATCTATCTTTAAGATTTTGTTATTATACTAGCGAGGCTCGTGGACATTTCAGAGTTGAACATTACTGCCTTGCTTTAAAAAATTATGTCAATTCTATGGACGTTCGGCGCGCACGCAGACC
>OY744531.1:90590444-90592944 GCA_963556195.1 Sepiola atlantica | reverse complement strand
AAAAGTAGAGCACTGTAAATGGCAGTGCTAACAGAGCATGACGTCACTTGCTTTATATGTATTATTCCTTCCCTTATAGAAGTAGAATGCCTGTACGTCTCGCCGCTTTAAATGTGTTAAAATTATCATTGTTTATAAGCTATTCAGAATTGGCCGATCGGTTAGATCGTTGGATTTGGGTTGAAAAATACTTGTAATCCAGGGTTTCGAATCGTGTGACCGGTAGTTAATAGTCATATCTCTATGCTGAAGAGTCCCGATTGAAAAAACGCGAAACGTATATGCACATAGATAATAACAAATATTTATATATATACACGAGGCTTGTCTAAAAAGTATCCGCCCATTAAATTTTCTGTGCGAAATAGAGACGATAGGGCGACGCCACTCTACACAGTGAAGGAATACATTTTATCACTGCCTTCCTGCGTGTTAGTCGCTGCCTGTCGGTCGCTGATTGAGGTGCTACACAACGTGTTCGTAGGATTACTGATTCAATCAAGATGACTGAACGTGTTGAGCAAAAAATACTGCATAAAACTTTGTCAAAAGCTTTGTGATTCTCAAAGAAAAACAATTCATAAGATCAACAGGTTTTCCGGAGAAGATGCAATCGGTGTAACACAAATAAAGGAGTGGTTATACTCATTCAAAAATGACCGCGCATCAGATATAAAAAAAACAGACAGAGATAAATAGAGAGAGAGAGAGAGAAAAAAAGAGAAAGAGGGAGAGAGAGAAAAGAGAGAAATGGACATGAAAAGGGGCGCGTTATTTGATTAATAACATGTAAATAACACATTCTCTCAGATTTATCGTACGAGTCGCTCAAAAATGATATATTTACTTTTTGAAAAACGTTTTGGAAAGATATTATTTTTTAGCGAAAATAAAATTAAAAATTATAGTTGATCAAATTAAATATCTAATTTTTTTATTTTAATTTACTTTTGTCCAATTAAATTCAAAATGTTAGATATTTAGATAGTTGGTGGGTCATCAATATGTCCGCCGAATAAAAATTTTGTTACGCCTCTTCTGAATAAAATAACTTCCAGTTTACAACTTTCCTTATTTATCAGCAAAAATTAAAGATTTTGTTTTCTAAACAATTTTCCTGTGGTTACATTTTTCTTAATTTAAAAATGTAATGTAACTAGCAAACATATGCAAACGGAGTATATATATATATATTCATCATCATAAAAACTGTTTCGCTGCATAACAGGTGCTCAGTGGAGCTAGACCAGTTAGTGCCTCAAGCCGAGATTACAACTTAACCGTAGAGCTGGCACTCTGCGCAATCATACGATGCTGACTGATTGTAAGTGATATCTTCATGTAAACATTGTCATGTGCTGGGAGCTCGAATTAGTTTTATGATTATATATATATATATGTATATATATATATATATGTATACAACATGCTTATATATATAATATATGATATGTGTATATATATATAGATATATATATATATAATATATAACGTGTGTATATACAGGGTGGCGCAAAAGTACCGCATTAGTTTAGATCAGTAACAACTTTAACATTTAATCAAATTTTCTCCATATTGTTAAGAAAATTACAGATATAAACATTGATAATTTATCATGGAAAAATATAGCACTGCACAACGAACCAAAAATATTGAACTTTACTTCGGAAACCATCGTTCAATAAGCTTAAGCCAAAGAGCTTATCGTCGGCATTATAATGTCAGACAAACTCCCAGTCAGACCACAATTGATCGTCTTGTGGCCCATTTTCGGCAGCAGGGTTCAGTCAGTGATCTTCTACGATCTAGCAGACCACGTTCAGTACGAACAGCGGAAAATGTAGCACTCATTCAGGATAGCATTTCTAAAAATCCAGACACCTCAACTCGAAGACGAGCCACTAAGATTGGGATGTCCAGAAGGTCACTTCAAAGAATTTTGCGTGAATTGCATCTGTTTCCATACAAAATTCAATTGGTACAGGCATTACAACCCACAGATTTGCAATCACGCGTAGTTTATGCTGTTCACATTCAGCAATTAGCCAGAGAACAAAATGAGTTCATCCATAAGCTGATAATGAGCGACGAAGCCTATTTTCATCTGAACGGGTTCGTAAATAAGCAAAACTGCAGAATATGGGCCATTGAAAATCCAAAAACCGTTCATCAGCTTGTATTACATCCACTAAAATGTACTGTATGGTGTGGTGTTACCTCGGAAAGAGTGATCGGTCCATATTTCTTTGAAGACGGAGAAGTTGTCGCGGTGACGATAACTGTACAGCGATATCAATAAACGAATGTAAATTTGTTTAAGGCCAGCTGTTCAGGACAACCCAGAAATGTGGTTCCAACAAAGCGGTGCTACTGCCCACACAGCCCGACAAAGTATGGCACTCTTAAGGGGATTGTTTGGTGAGCGCTTCATTAGCAGATTTTCTGATTTTAACTGGACTTCACGTTCACCGGATTTAACAGCCCCTGGCTTTTTTCTTCG
>OY744531.1:90582944-90585444 GCA_963556195.1 Sepiola atlantica | reverse complement strand
ATGGAAATATGTCGGCGTTGAGAAGTAAGACAAAAACAAGTGATTTTAATTATATATTTTTCAAAAACTTTCTTAATAATTTTTTTTCATATAGCAAATCTTACTTGACTCGGCAAGACTTCAACACTGATGTAATCTTTGTGACCGTGTTTCATAATATATTTCGAGAAATACCTCTTTATCAAATGATAGGTGTTTCAAATTTCAAAAACGGGTGGATGGCAATATTGCTTATAACGCAGTAAATATTAATATCACCAGCAAATGTAATAACACTAAAACTATAACCGATTGTTTTTTTGAATGAGTTTAATTACTTATTTAATTTTTTTAAATTTTATTTTTTTTTCTGAATATTTTATTTTGTAAAATATATAATTAGAATCACTTGTTTTTGTCTTACTTTATATATATGTGTATATATATATATATATATATATACGTATATATATAAATAAATAAATAAATATATATATATATATATTAATTAATAAATATATATATATTAATAAATAAATATATATATATATTAATAAATAAATATATATATATATTAATAAATAAATATATATATATTAATAAATAAATATATATATATATATTAATAAATAAATATATATATATTAATAAATAAATAAATATATATATATATATTAATTTATTAATATATATATATATTAATAAATTAATATATGTATATTAATAAATAAATATATATATATATATATATATATAGATAGATAGATATATAGATATATAGATATAGTAAGAGAGATAGATAATAAAAGCGACCTGTCAAATGCTCTGTAATTGTTTGTGAAAAAAGGAGAACAAAAAAGAGAAAACAAAAGACGAGTAAGATAAAATAGCTGTTGATGAATTATGCTTTGCTTTATATATACTTTTTATGCCTTATTTCAATAGAATTAATGACAGATATTAAAAAAAAAATAAAGGTTCGTTAATTGTCCAAATATACAAGTTGCGATTTTCCCTAGAAAGGATATATAAAAATACAATTCTCATTAGTCTAATAAAACAAAGAAAAAAGGGACAAATAAGTTAAATAAACACTGTTAGCAGTTGTGTATTTGTGCTTAATGTTGGTGGTTAAACATACCTTGAATTTATTTACTGAGATAATAGATGTTTGGAAATGGAGCGAAACAATTGTTTGAATTAAAGCGGTTTTAAAAAGTCGGAACATTAACTAAATTATTATTATATTATATTTTAAACTCTGGTTATGTATACACTATTGAGCTACTACCCTACATTTTGTGTGAATTTACATACATACATATATATATATATATATATATATATATATATATATATATGTATATATTATAACAGGTCCGCCATAAATGACTATATCATTTATTTAAACGTAAATACTTCCGGCATATGCTACTATGGCATTTTATATTTTATTGAAACCAAATTATATAGTTACCTCTGTCAGATGAGTTTATATTGAAATAAATATAGTTACTGATTTACGCAAGAACTTATATATATATATATATATATATATATATATATATATATATATGTATACATTACATTTAAATGTATGTTTACATTATATATATATACATATATATATATGTATACATTATATGTATACATTATATATGTATATACATTATATATATATGTATGTATATGTATACATTATATATATGTATACATTATATATATATGTATACAGTATATATATATGTATACAGTATATATATATGTATACATTATATATATGTATACATTATATATATGTATACATTATATACATATGTATACATTATATACATATATATGTATACATTATATACATATACATGTATGTATGTATACATTATATACATATATACACTCCACACTATATATATATATATATATATATATATATATATATATATATATATATATTAATTTAGGCAAACATTATTAAATAACACGGAGTGGTTTTGTTGGATGCTACTTTTATTTTTTTTTCCAATTTTCCGAATTGTCCATCTAATGTTTCGATCAAATTGATGTCAATATGATCCATGGGTTTCTTGTTCCATTCTTTTTTTCTTTTTTGCAAGTACTTTCGATTTGAATCGTCAAATCATCTTCAGGCGGTATTAGTTTTAGTGTCTTTACTGTTCTGCTTATTTTTGAATTATAACGGCAAGTAATTTATATTTGAAAACGCGTCTGTAAAGTTGAAATGTACATGAGAGCGTGATGGCGTTCTACACATACGAGATATTTAAAGTTTGACTGTTTAAACCGTTAAGAAATTGATGACGTAAAATAAAGTGCATACAATTCAAACGCATAACTACCTAATGGCTAAGAATTTGGTAATGTTAATTATTATGCTAGACACTTTAAAATGTTGCGACTAGTTTCATAATTGACATTATTAATTGTAGGATGTTTAGTTTTTATGTAGAGGGCTTCGAGTATTTTAAAATTTGTTATATTTGTATCATGGTCTATTATTTTG
>OY744531.1:90567944-90577944 GCA_963556195.1 Sepiola atlantica | reverse complement strand
ATATTAACACATTCCTGACATAGCCAGCTGGTCAATACTCCTACCCTCCAAAAAATTCACACCAAACCACAACAAAATATCCCTCTCCCCTCATCCATCTCACCCTTTCGACTACCTCTTTAATACTCTTACCCACCTACCCCGCCTACTTTCAAATTATCTTCATTTCTTCAAATCTTTTTTCCAAAAATATGATACCACCTACATACTAAATACACGGAGTCCCTCCTCTTTCCACAGCCCCTCAAAACCCATGCCACTCTTCACTACGACAAAAAACTCAGCACTCCCTTCTCTCTCTCCCCCTAAGACAAATTGACTAACACTCCCACCCCTTTTCAATGCTGCCTTAATGTACCCACTCATAGCTTTCCATATTCATGTCACTCTCTGCTACTGACTGAATTCTCGCAGCCTGGACCAGCGCTCTTAGTAGCCACGGCTACTTATTTTCCTCATCCACCCATCATGTGAACCAAATATTTCGATGTACTTGCATGACATTTTTCTTAAAATTATAATCCTGAGGAAGTCTTACAATAAAGACGAAACGTTGATGAATATATAAAAATATCTCTTTATTATATATATATATATATAGTACATGTATTGTATTAGTTTCTGTAAATGTAAATCCGTAGAAACTCAAGTTTTTATAAAAAGTGCTCAATAACAAGTAGAGCTGTTTATAAGTATACATTTTTATTTATACAAACATTATTGGTTACATATGTGCATACATGTTTCGGTTGCACTTTTCCCAGAAAGTCAACCTCATCAGACCAAGAATTTTCTCGAAAATTCTTGGTCTGATTAGGTTGACTTTCTGGGAAAAGTGCAACCGAAACATGTATGCACATATGTAACCAATAATGTTTGTATAAATAAAAATGTATACTTATATATATATATATATATATATATATATATGTTTAACGGTACAACATTTATATATGCTTTTAAAACTCTCTAGAGCTCTTTCGACTATTATATCATCAGGAGTAAAAAGATAGTATAAATAGTTCAATACTATTAGAAAAATAAAGAGCAAAGGGAGAAATTGCAGTGCCAGGGAATACTGATACGCGATTAAAATAAAGTTTAACAAAATAATCGTTTAAAAATTGGCAATACGTGGGATAACAAATCCTTGCTTTTCTTTCTTTTCGTATACATAATATGCCATTTATCGATTATAGTAATGTTCTTTACCGTTTTAAATGCTAGTGTGGTGTTGATTATATTGGGCGTACTTCCTTGCATTGGCTGACCCGCATAACCAAGCATGTTCTATCTATGATTTGACAGAGAATGGTCCGTTAGCAACCCATTTTCTGTCACGTTAGACTCTGCTATTAGCAAATATTTCGCTGAAAGTCCATGATGTGCTAGTTAGAATAAAATAGACTCCTTTGAGATGTTGCATGAAGTGGATTTCAAAAACCTATTTGAAAATGTTAGAATAACTCTCGATCGCTTTACGTAAACCTCATATATATAATATAAATATATATATATATATTTATTATATGAATATATATATAATATAAATATATATATATTTATTATATGAATATATATTTTTATTATATGAATATATATATATATATATTTAATATAAATATATATATAATATAAATATATTTATATTTATATTTATTATATGAATATATATATAATATAAATATATATATATATTTATTATATGAATATATATATATAATATAAATATATATATTTATTATATGAATATATATATTTATTATATGAATATATATATTTAATATGAATATATATATAATATAAATATATTTATATTTATATTTATTATATGAATATATATATTTAATATTAATATATATAATATAAATAAATATATATATAATATAAATATATTTATATTTATTATATGAATATATATATTTAATATGAATATATATATATATATATATAAGATAAATAAATAAATATATATATATATTTATATGAATATATATATGATATGAATATATATATATATGAATATATATATATATGATATGAATATATATATGATATGAATATATATATATATATATTTATATGAATATATATATGATGTGAATATATATATATATGATATGAATATATATATATATGATATGAATATATATATATATATGCTATGAATATATATATATGATATGAATATATATATATGTTATGAATATATATATATATATATATGATATGAATATATATATATGATATGTGTATGGGTGTGTGTAAAAAAATGAATAAACGGAAAACAAGATAACATGCAGGAGAAAAACAAAAACATTTTCTGAAGACGTTCACCACGAACGAAACCGGTCAAAAAATCTTTTGTTTTTCTCTTTCCCCTGCACTTAAACTTGTTTTCCGTTTGTCATTTTTTCACACATTTAGTCCACCACGACATTTCATGTTCATGAATTATCGTGTACCTTACCCCATATATATATATATATATATATATATATATATATATATATATATATATATATATATAGATATATAAATATATATATATATAGAGAGAGAGAGAGATAGAGAGAGATATGTGTATGTGTGTATTAATCAGCAAGTTTTTTTTATTGTTTCCATTATTTAAGTATTGGCATAGTTCCTTGTATTAATTTATTTTTTAACAAGCTACTTATATGCTCAGTGAACGTGATTTAAAATGCTTTAGCAGGACAAGAACACGGCACGCTGTGCTAACAGTTCGCACCGGAAGCCACTGCATGGCCGCAGTTTTATGCACCTCTCATTATAATAGATATAATGGCATTACTGTTTTATATGTAAATACTCTTCTGTTTTAAATAGCGTAAATGTTGTTATCAAATAAAGTATATGATTTCGTTATGCTTCAAATGAGCATCGATCACACAAAAGAATCAAATATGAAATATCGAAATTGGCGCGAATAATAATGAAAACATGGCGTCAGGGCAAATGTCGATCGTTATTTTCTTAGTGTTCTAATCTAAAGTCTAGCAAAACTCATAAATCATTGTGAAATTTAATAATTCAGGAAACATTTAATCAAATATAAAGGTAGATATATAACTAACGGTGTTTACTATTTAATCATGCGATCAAATAATCTACTGATTGACACAAGTAACAAAGTAAGTTCTATTTTGTATAGTGCTGTTATGTTTATTCACTGTTTCCATATATACCGCGTGGATTCAAACTAGCTATCTCATTTTCATCAACCCTTTTTAAACGTTGTAAAGGAAAACCTTAACTATTTTGATAAGAACAAAAAAACAAATCTTTATGACTACTTTAGTGTTAATATACAGACAGGCCATCTTGAAATGCCAACTATGGAATTGTTAATAAACGTCCACATCCGTTATGCAAATAAACTTCAGTTTCTGCCTATATTGTTAGTAAAGTGTATGTCATGAATGTCTACCGGCCTTTGGTTTATCGACGTTCAATCATCTGAACAGGTACATCACAGGTAAAATCAAGGAAGTCAAACAAGAGTAGGGTGTCAGATGTATTGCCAATTTTGTACGTCTTATCCAGGTGTAAATATTTTGAGCCTATGATTGAAATGTGATAAAATAAAGACTGTTGCGCATTCATTACAGAAATTTCATGGGCAAGCGACGTACATTTTAATTTTATTTTAGCAAATATGGTTAAATTGCGGAAAAGTGTATACTTTCTGTTGACGATTATATCGCCGGAATTTCGGGACTGGTCATCCCATGTTTTCTTTGGATTGATCGGTTCCTTAAATATATATTTATTTAATGTCACATGCTTTGATATATGTAATACATTAAACTTGTTTAAAACTTATTGTACATTTACCAGTTAAATAATATTAAAATATTTGTCTCATAATTAATCTGTATATTTTGTTGTATCTGAAAACGTCCATCTCTATATTTTTATATATTTTTCTGTCCCTGAACACTCGACGTGGTAAAACTGAGCACGTCAACTTTTCACACTGCCTTAAATGGAAGTTCCTATATTTTTTTATCTCAACGAGCCTTCACCCACGCAAAATAAGTTTCATTTGCATGCGTCAACTCTTGCCGTTGCACAACGAAAATACAAGGTTCTTTTTTGTAAGTGGAACGATGGACGACACGGTGCGCGATTCTCATTTTTTCCTAGTGGACATGCATGATGGCTGCTACACTTCCCCCTAATCTCTTGATCACACATAATGATCGGTGGTAAAACGTTAGTATGCTGTACAAGGATCCATCGCACAAGCTCTGTGCAGCGCAGCCTTTTTCAGCTGGACATCGGTCTTATTACTATCGCTTAGCTACGGGTAAAAATCAAGAACGCGCTTAGTCACAAAGGAATGACTCGCTCGATCCGTATAACGCGAAACAAACGACGTGTAAGCTGCCTTCTCCAACCGAGTCCACCACAGACGCTTAACCGTCAAACTCAGAGATGAGTTTCAGGTCGAACTGGTTAATCGCCTTCTTTGTAGAAAATGACGAAATAGCATGTATTTTTTCAGCTATTTTGGCATCCTTCTTGACTGTCCCCTTAGAGGATTTAGGTTTTCTATCTTCGTTCTAATGACACGATTTCTAGCCGTAACGAAGTGGAAATCAAATAAATTGTGGTAAAAACTGATATACTTATTCCAAATGGTCCCCAATCAGGTACTGAGCAGACTAACCATTGCTTCGGTAATCTGAGGCAAACTTGTGTGCCAACCTCATTATGCTGTCACTGAAGAAAACATCTAATGTATTTAAATAAGATTCTTATGGGTAAACCATTATGTTTCAGAATTTCTTAGATGAGGATTGATAATTTAGATTATTTGGATTATTCAGACTACTGTTTTTATTTATGATGATTTTACTCACAACGTTTCTGCCGATGTAACCTCCGACGTTTTTCAAGTGCGTCTTATAGAACTGGAACATCTTCATGTTGAATTCGGGAATCTGTACAGAATTTCGAACTGAACACTTGATTTTATCGATTTATATCTCGTTCCGTCAACCATGTTCATGTAGAAGTTGTAAGTAATGTTTATATTATTTTTAATATCGTCTTTACTCCATCCGGCTATCTACCAAGTTAACTATAGAAAAGGAACATAATAACATGTTGTTTTTAAAAGACGTGTTGATAACTCGCGCTGATCAGAGATTCAGGTTATTCGTGTATCAAAGCAAACTTTCACTGAACAATATCGCAATTTCAACAGAGCAGTAGTCCAAATAATTCAAATAATAGAAATGTGTAAGAAATAATAATAATTTTACAACATGGGCCCAATGTTTGTTTAAACACCTTAGACTAACATAACTTTTATTTTTATTCTAATATATGAAGTGACTTAACCGTTGTCTTGAAGTTCAAAACAAATATCAGACAGTTTGTAGCCATACGTTCTGACATTATTATATGTGTCCATATCCTTTCTTTTATTCAAACGTGTCCTGTTGCTCTTTGTATACGTACCCTTCTTTTGTGACCCTTTGATATGTGCGTTGAAACCCAAATTTGGTTATACCTTTTCTTTACGCCAGAAAAGACAACTTGTCACAAGAAAACATATGGAGCTACTGTTATACTTGGCCTTTTGGCTAAGATCAGAGTGTAGTATCTGTTCCGATGGATACTACACCCCATAGACTGGTATTGTCTTGGCCTTCGGGGCTTGATTTACCCCGGTCTATGGGTCTGTCCTGTGCAGTTCTAGGAGATTCACCCTCCCAGGCTTCGCCTCCCATCTTTGGGGGGGAATAGGTTTATTGCTTACTGCCTGAGGCGCCCCTACCGTGGAATGCCGACGGGGCTGCCCAGGCAATTTTTAAACTCCACTTTCCCGACCCGATCTTGTGTCATATCTTACTTGTGGGAGTAAGATAAAAACTGGCCTTGTGCCTAACTCCTGGAGAGGAGTAAATCAATACTGTTATAGGAACAAAATTAAAGGGGACAACCAAGGTGAGGATTTAGGCAGCTCTATGTTTTTTTTTTCACATTAAATTTCTGCACGGTAAACAATGGAACAAGGAGGGAACTCCAAAGGCAAGAAGTCCGAGCAAATAAGCTATTCGAATTAATAACATTTCCTTGATTTTGGGATGCTTACACTGGAGAGGTGGAATTTGACTTCTAGTCGGTTGGGTCGGAGATATTTTCGTTAGCGGTCACAAGTGCAGTAAGTTAATCGAAGCAGATTCCGTGGAAGTACTTGGACAACAAGCACCAGTATGCACCACCGCGACGAGGTTACACATACTGGATATTGTCAGATAGTGCCGGACCTATTAAGTTAGAGATTGTTCTTGTCCTTTATCCAGACGGGAGAGGTAAGTTTTTCGTGAACCACTCCAGATGTAGAAACAATACTCCATCCATGGGCAAATAGTGGCTTTATAATGATATAGAATACTGACAGATAAAAAAAAATAGCATAGCCAAGTGTACATAGGAAGCTTTAGCAAGGGAATGTAAACTTCTATTTATTTTATTTCCATTGATCAGTTTTTCGCGACACTTCTAAATATAAAAAAAATAAAAATGGGATACAGTACCCATATAACAAAAATGTGTCGCTACTTTTTTTATCATAGTAAATATTAATTATATACTATGTTCTTCTCATAAATTATTAAATAAATGCTCCTTAAGATAAGAAGCTAAATGTTCAAATGTTCAGCAAGTCAACATAATCTATTTATTGCGTTGAAAACCCTAATTAGTATATTAATTATAGTTTGTATATACTGACTGCGACAATTTAACTCATATTAGAATCATGCTATGAATGACTGCAACGCCATTACACATAATAGCGTATACATACAAAAGTGCAGTCACACATAAACAGTTGTCCTGAATTCTTAATTTGTGCTAATCTCTCAATTCGTATTTTCCTTATGATGTATTGATTGTCTTTTTAGCCATACACAATCCTTTAGATCTTCGACGATGCATAATTGTTTGACCCCAAAACCATTAAAGGTGATATTTCTTGAAGTTCAAACAAGAATACACTTCCTCCTCGTCTTTGTATAATTTGAATTATGTGCTAAAGGGCAATGAAAAAAAGCGAAATGTCAAAAGAAATCAGCAGACGAAACGAAAGAAGCAACTATAAATAAAAACATTCATCGTAAAATTATTGCAACAAGACATTTTCTCCATTGCTTTCTCTCTCATATATATATATATATATATATATATATATATATATATATATATATATATATATTATCCTATTAATGTATGAGTAAAAGGAAATGTAATTTAACCACAGTCAGCGCCATCATTCAAATTATAAATTACGGCCGAAAGGTCAGATCAGATTACTAAAAATCAAACGGCTCTAATACTTTTACAGGAATTAATAAATGGTGTGTGCGAGGGACTTGGTGACATTTCTTTGAAAAAACCTCTACTTTAAATGAATTTTGAAAGTAAAAACAATATATTTTACTTGTAGTTATGACTAAAATACGCATCCTTGGGACATTGTTCGAACCGTTGATACGGGCATGGGGATCGATCGCTCTCCAATTCCCGGAAAGAATTAAAATCATATTATGTTTCGGAATTTTCCAGATGAGAACGGATATTTTGTATTATTTACATTAGTCTGATGTTAGTTTTTATATTCTCCAAGTTTCGGCCGATATCTATTAAGCAGGAACAAAGTGTAGCATCGGTTTTGATTCTGCACATAGTGTTGTCTGTCTTCGGTCAGTGACGGAGAAATCATTCTAGACTGGAGCAATTTTTTTTTGTTCTAATCCAGAGTTCTCTCTTTTTCGGAGCTGGATTTTCCAAAGCTTAAAACCGACCATGTGTCTAACTCTAGCAGGTAAATTGGAACGTTTCGGCCGATGTAATACCGTCCCTTGTTCCAGGCGATAATAATTAGAATAACTTTAATGAACACGTTAACTCGATCGTAGCTGACGAAAGGCGAACAGCGTATCCTAATGAGTTAAATAGATGGTTCAGTTCGACGTTCGGAACACGCCCCGACTTCAACAAAGATTACCAAGTTCAAGTAGAAGATTCCCAAAGTTAAAAAACTGGACTTTAAAGAGGTCTGAGATTACATCGGCAGAAACGTAGTGGATATAAACACCGATTCGTGGAATTTGGTATATTCGGACTACTGTTCTCATCTTGGATGTTTTTATCACAACGTGTCGGCCGATGTAACCTCCGACCTTCTTCAGGTGTACTTTGTCGAACTCGGGAATCTTTCTGTCGAACTCGGGAATCTGGACGGAATTTCGAACGGAACCCTTTATTTAATATACGGGGGTAGCATGCTCTAGTTCCATCTGCTATGACTGGGAAGATGTCTTCAGTAATTCGCAATTCTTCGTATCGCCCGCACTTAGGATTGAACCTTCAACCTTAGAACTAAATTATACTTAGTACTATATCCACTGCGCCACAGGCAATCACTACTTATCTATTATTTATAATCCCCAATGCGGGCGATACGAAGAATTTCGAATTACTGCAGACTTTTCCCCAGTCATGGCAGATGGAACGAGAGCATGCTACCCCTGTGGATTAAATAATTGGTTATGTTCGAAATTCCGTCCAGATTCCCGAGTTCGACGGAAAGATTCCCGAGTTCAAGAAAGTACACCTGAAGAAGGTCGGAGGTTATATCGGCCGAAACGTTGTGATAAAAACACCCAAGACGAGAACAGTAGTCCGAATATACCAAATTCTCAACCCTCATCTAAAAAATCCGAAGCATTAACACCGATATGAGAATAGTTACCTGAAGAATACAAATTATACAAATCCTCTGTTTCTTTTCAAAACAATGTTTTTATCTCATGAATACACATCGAAGAGTATCAGATCTAACACAGAACATTCATAGATATATATTCTTATGTTTTGATGTAATAGTAAAAGTCGAGAATTACATATTAGGCGCATAACCTACAGACGGCCCCAACTCTTTTAACTCTTTTAATATTACAAATATTATATACTAGCGGAACCCGTAGCCCGGCGTTGCACGGAAGAAAGTACTACCTATTGCATGACATCGAATAAAAAAAGCAACGGCCTATTGTATTTTCTTCCCCGTCTACCGTGTTGGCGAATGTTTTAAATTTAAAGAAAAAGACAAAAGTGGTAGATGAGAATGGGATTGAACGCTAAAACTGACGATCATAAAACCTACTTTCTTATCGATTGCGCCACTGTTTCAGTTTACAAATACATGTGATAATAGGCCAATTAACCTAAGCTTGATTATTTGCATGCGTGTTAAATTAATACCAGGCAAATAATAAATAAGAACCGGTGTTTTGTGAAAATTAAACTGTTCTTATTAGTTCCCGGTGTCGATGAGTAGAGTGACAGTACAGAATTGTTAGGGGGAAAAGCGTTTGCTACCACCTATATGGAGTTGTTTTTTTTCGGAGAGACGTGGATGGTGGGCCAAATGTAATATTTAGTGTTATGTAGAAAAAAATAATAACAAATTTACTACAACACGCTCGAGGGAATAAGTGTAGTGAAGTGGGGAGTTTAGTAGCCTGTGATGCATGTGGTTATGTTCCTATACTCCGAGAAGGTACAGGGGAAACACATATCTACTTTATATATTAGATAAGGCCACCATACGCATCAATAGGATATTGCTAAGACGCCCTTGCTTATTTCTACAATATGAATAAATCAACAAAATAATTCAACTAGAGCCACTTCACCATAGAATTAACTAAATTCGTTAACTAGACCCTATATACAGACAACCAACAACAACGTAGACATAATCAAAAACAGAAATTTAATCATAGACAATCCATGTACAAACTCACATATGTTCTAACTAGAGATTTTAAAGTTCGTCAATTCGATCCCAGAAACAATTCCCATGGAAAACCAGAAAAATCCTCGACTAAAAGTCCGCAGCAAATGGTGTCCGGTCAGATTCAGTTCCTGATATAACACTTTATCTGTAATATAA
>OY744531.1:90560444-90562944 GCA_963556195.1 Sepiola atlantica | reverse complement strand
GTGGCGCCTATGAAACCAACTGTGACTCGTTAGGGTATAAAGACAATGTTTGTATATCGTACATCAGATTACTTGATGGCCACATTGATAAACGAAAAAAGGTATATAGTTAGACAGGATCAATTGTATCAATGTTTTAAACACATATAATTGAACAAGTCTCAACCAGATTAACTTTATATATACAAACATTTGGACCAATTCTATTAAAAAGCTTTCCAAAATATACCTTTCTAAATTCGGTCACTTAATTATTTAAGTTATTTATCGTCTCCCATCACTCTTCCGTTAAATAGCTTTTATTTACATCATTCACCTTAGGTAACCAGTTTCTACTACCCTTGTTTAACTATTATTCTCACTACTTTTCGCCTCATTCCTCACACTATCTAGAAGAGTCAGGGTTCAAGCAAGCAAGTCCGCAAGATCATCAGAGCTTGCATACTATATTGATATATAGAGGATAGGGTTATTGTAAGAAAAAAAACGTTTATTGATGAAACGTTATAAAAAAAAATGTGAAACATAATTATTTCTAAACTACATTTATGAGCTACGAATTTAGCCAACTAGTTTTGGAAAATATTCTGCGGATTTCTGTAATGATTTAATTTATTTTCCGATTTCCTTAACTTTAGGAAAACCAACTGCTATATATATATATATATATATATATATATATAAGGAAAACAGGTGCCACCACTTTATCAAGGCCGAGGTCACCCGTGGACAAGTGTTAATGTGATTTCTATTCATCCCCCTCCAGGAGATTAGACACAAATGTCATGTGGGTTTGATGGAAGCGTTTTCAGTGGAATGACTTGGATTTGAACCTGGAACACCCAGGTTCTCATTCCGCGTCGATACTAACTAAGCCACTGTGTCATCCCTATGCTATATTTGAGGGAGCAGACCTGGTGATATACTTCAACACACTATTAAATTATATGAAATAATAATTGCATTAATAAAATATAATTCTTAATTTAAATACATCTACTTTTCGAAAAACTTAGATAAATGGTACTTATGTTCTGACAAAACATCCCTGTCTTTATTTTGGTGTTTACATGACAAAAGGTCGACAATAATTTGGCTAAGATAGCAGCTGTTCTGATACTACACTTAACCAGTTCTGTTCTAGGTCAGTAAAAGAGAAATCTTTCTGAACTGAGGACATTTTTATTTTTTATCTTAATTCAAAGTGCCCCTTTTTTTTGGGGGGGGGGAGCCTCGGTTTTCCCAACATATAATATCGAACTTCTCTCTAACTCTGCCCTCGGGTGGAGGCGAGTGACTGGGACAGGGGAAATAATTAACTGATGATAGGTGTTTGCCGAATTATTTATAAACAGATCAGAATGAACCCATCTATCATCGCTTTACGTTGGATGGAATATGATGTACAGAGTTTGGAAAATATAATTGGAAAACTTGTGGAAATGAACGAACGTTGACGGCGGCTCTTCAATATTTTCCGAATTCAGTTATTATATATAAATAGGTATATATATATATGTATATATACATGTATATAAATATATATATTTATAAATATATGTATATATATGTATATACATATATATATGTATATGCATATATATATACATATATGAATACATATATGAATGTATATATATGTATATGTATATACATATATATATATATATGTATATATATATATAAATATATGAATACATATATGAATGTATATATATGTATATGTATATACATATATATATATATATGTATATATATATATAAATATAGGTACATATACATACATATATACATACATATATAAATATAGGTACATATACATACATATATACATACATATATAAATATAGGTATATATACATACATATATACATACATATATAAATATAGGTATATATACATACATATATACATACATATATAAATATAGGTATATATACATACATATATACATACATATACGTGCACACGTATGAGAAATAATCTATATATATATGAACATTATTAATGAATTTACAATACATACTCGCCCACATATAGACTAAGAGTTTGAATTACCAACTAAGCACGATCTTTGAGTGTCATCGGTTTCACTGTACAAGGGTTTGTCAGGATGAAATAAGGATACTTTTACACTACAAGGTAACCTTGACAAAATATTCAAAATAACATAGTATGTGAAAACCAAATAAACTCCACCCGAAACGGCTATACAATGGTTCATATGACATATTATGCACTTTCGCCAAATGATGATACTTTAAGTAACTACACTTAGCTTCACCAGACTAGTTGAATTATTTTTCTGGAATCCGTTAAGAACAAAAGACCACAGGTAAGATATACTATAAAATATTTGACTGGTCAATTGGAGGGGGGACACTAATGTTCGTAATATTTTTACAAACTCAGCGTGTGATACATGATGAGGAACTTTAATGGCATATTCGAATATCCATGTATCTTATATAGAGATAACGTGTTAGCCACAGACATTTCT
>OY744531.1:90547944-90555444 GCA_963556195.1 Sepiola atlantica | reverse complement strand
ACTATTGTTTATGTAATTTTATACATGCTCTACTTGGTACTGAGCACTATTTTAAAAGTATATATATATATATATATATATATATATCATTATTTTCTCTACAGAACTGGACACAGGTAAACTTCTGCACGATTAAAAGCTGTGCTTATGGCGAATGACTATCCACCTGTTAATGGTTCTGCAGTTTCAGCGATCGCGACACAAGGACATTAAAAAAAAATCGAGATTATATATATATATATATATATATATATATATATATATATATATATATAGTAATCCAGGTAAAGTAAACATCTACAGGATAGGAATCCAAAGAATTTAAACCGGGCTTATAAAATATGCTCAATATCAAAGGAGCTTTTATATATATGATTTTTATTTATTTATAAAGACATCTACAAAATCTGCGACACTGGTATGTCATAAGTTAGTAACTGAGATCTCACCATAAATAATTATAATCTTATATTGACCTCGAAACATATTTGGGAAGAATGAAATGGGGGTGGGGAGAAAAAGAGGGGACAGGAAAGGAAAAAGAAAATTAAAACTTTAGAAAGTCATGTGGTCAGACTTTTGACCGTTGAAAATCAGACATAATATAATAGAATTAGATAAAATAAAATAAAATATACTCGTTGAGGATAGATAAAAGAATTGAGAGAAGATAAAGAAGGGGTGGGGAAAGTGGAGAAAAGAGGGAATTTCACAGCTAATGTCTAGACGTGTCAATGTCGTGTTGATTTCTAGGTGGGCAGGAAGACACAATTTAAAGTCTGGCTTAGATTTTTGGTTGTGGGGTTTTAAAACATTCAAGATCTAATCTTGCAATGTTATTTTTTAAATTTGTTATTTCTTTTAGTTTCATACTATTTCGTAATTTTAAGGTTTATTCTTGTTATTAATGTATTCATTTTATTAATTTGTTTAAGCCAATGAGGGTAGACAATTGGTAAGTACAATAATTTAAAAATTCGTAAGGTATTTTATTTCCCTCCTCTTAAAGAGGTTAGACACAAGGTCAGGTGTGGGTTTTGGTCAAAGTATTACTGTGGAACGAAATGGATTCGAACCCGGCACACACAGTTCCTTAGTCCGCGTCGTTGACCACTTAGCCACCGGACTAACACAATATAATAATTGTGATAGCAGCCCCTGTGATAAAAATAATAATAATACTATTACTACTACTGCTAATATTAATGATAATACTAATAATATCGATAATGAAAATAATAATTGTTGTAATAGTAATAATATTATTCATAGATAATCAAGCTAATCGAAACAAGGGAATAAGGGTAATATTATAGTATTGATTTACTCCTCTCCAGGAGTTAGTCACAAAGCCAGTTTTTATCTTACTCCCACAAGTAAGATGTGACTCAAGGTCGGGTCAGGAAAGTGGGGTTTAAAAATTGCCTGGGCAGCCCCGTCGGCATTCCCCTGTAGGGGCGCATCAGGCAGTAAGCAATAAACTTACTCCTCCCCAAAGAGGGGAGGCAAAGCCTGGGAAGGTGGACATCCCAGAACTGTACAGGACAGACCCATTGACTTGCGTAAATCAAGACCCGAAGGCCAAGACAACACCAGTATGGGGTGCAGTATCCATCGGAACATATACTACACTTTGATCTTAGCCAAAAGGCTAATATATCAAAAAGGGTAATATTATAGTAATGCGAATCATAATAATTATTTAAATAATAATAATAGTAGTACTAATACTACTAATACAACTACTACTACTGATAATAAAAATAATAAGAATAATACCAGCAATAATAATATTAGTAATAATAATAATGATAATGATAGTGATAAAATTAATAATAATACTAATAATCATCATAATAATACTTATGATGATGATATGATTGAAGTATGTGTGTACCAAATATCGTTGGAGTGCAAAAAGGGTGGTAAATGTTATTAACGATTCTATAGGTAGAGCACACTTTACTATTGGTGTTAAATCCTTTCCTGATATCTGACACAGCTGGGTGTTCTAGAGAATAATCGAATTAAACACGGTGTTGAATGAACCGTCGACTTTATATGGATACGCATGTATAACATGAATAATGAAATCACGTTGCGATCGAACGCAAAATAGAAAGAGTGAATAAAGATGGAATCCAACAGCGTCCGAAGAGCTATTCTCCTACGTGAACCGGTGCTGTGCACTAGATTATACTGCCACTGAGTGAACGCCGATACTTTTTCGGTTATTTTCGGTTTCAGCGCAGTACAGAAAGCCACACACGATAAAAGAAAGTGAAATAAAAACGAAAGGAAAACTGTAGAATCGATAAATTAATTGAAAGCGTAAAATGTGTAATTTGAGTCGTTTTCTTCATCTGATTTGGTTTGTGTGTTATGGCGTTGAAGGGGGCGAAGATGAAAGATGGACAGGTGCGTTTAACGGATGAAGAAGCGAGTTGTAATGGATAGTTTTTCTCTTTTAACTTAGTTCACCCCAAACAAGGCAAGTGGGCACTGTAGACATAAGGGCTATTCAGAATAAGGGTGAAAGTGCAGGGTGTCATCCCAAATTGGGAACTCTGCATGGAGACGCTTGTTAACACTTTTTAAAAAAAATCTTGCATCTCGGTGTAGTCGGGAAAAGGGAAGAAGGGGAAAAGTTCAAAATAGTCGGCAGCTTGAGGAAAGAACCTATTGGAGTAGAAGGCTCTCTGGCATATGTGGACCTCCATTGTAAATGGATGGATTAAGCTGATTGTAGGATTGGTCGAGTCTATTTACGTCGAGGGACCAGAGCAGCACGTTAATCGGATCACATTGTATTAAAGTTCTAGTACAACGAGCACAAAAAACAACATATGCGATGATTGGGCAGGGGCGTGAGATTGCTGGATAGCGAGGGATCTATTTGATTAGATACTTTCTTTGGGACCTTGTCGAAGAGGGAGAGACTAATGTATGGTGCACCAGCCCAGATGTGGCAACGATACTCCATGCATAGTCGGATGGTGATTGTGTAGAGATATAGGATACTGTCATGTGTGAGAAGTTTTCTATCACGGTAGAGGGTTCCCACTTTATTTGTTCTTAAAAAGGAAATAGCAAATAGAGTTTTTTTGAAATGGGAATAAGAAAATAATTAAATAAATCGTGTTAGATTATGGAGGGGGTGCCGAAGGTTGGAGGACGCCCTGAAAGGTGGGAGGAGTGAAGGCGGAAAGCGGAAGGCGGAAATGACGTCACGTCTTTACTAGCTTTTTTTTCGTCTCTTGTATCTGACTCCCCCAACAGAAGCACACGTGAAAAAGCGCCGGTCCGCTGCTAGTAAGCGTGGGGCCGTAGAAGGGCGCAGTAGTCTATAATGAACTGAGAAAATCTCGCTCTATTTCCTTCATTCTTTCCCTCCCTCGTACACATGCAGACATTTCAGTCTCTTTGTTTTACGAAAAATAAAACTTTAAAAACGAAACCCGGGGTCCATATTTTTGATTACGGCTGAATGGCAGGGGCACCAATCGACGAAGCCCGATATTTACTGAACGAAAAAGAGGAAATCCGGGTACCCACAGTAAAGGTAAGCAGCAATGCAATAGTAACGTAAATAACAACACGGTTTAGAAAATAAGAATTAAGGCGGCAGAAACCGAAGGTTCCGAACGTTTTTTTTTAATTGTGTGTTCATTATAAGTTTTGATTTGTTTTTTTTAATTGTGTGTTCATTATAAGTTTTGATTTGTTTTTTTTAATTGTGTGTTCATTATAAGTTTTGATTTGTTTTTTTTAATTGTGTGTTCATTATAAGTTTTGATTTGTTTTTTTTAATTGTGTGTTCATTATAAGTTTTGATTTGTTTTTTTTAATTATGTGTTCATTATAAGTTTTGATTGTTTTTTTTTAATTGTGTGTTCATTATAAGTTTTGATTTGTTTTTTTTAATTGTGTGTTCATTATAAGTTTTGATTTGTTTTTTATTATGTGTTCATTATAAGTTTTGATTTGTTTTTTTTAATTATGTGTTTATTATAAGTTTTGATTTGTTTTTTTTAATTGTGTGTTCATTATAAGTTTTGATTTGTTTTTTTTAATTGTGTGTTCATTATAAGTTTTGATTTGTTTTTTTAATTGTATGTTCATTATAAGTTTTGATTTGTTTTTTTTAATTGTGTGTTCATTATAAGTTTTGATTTGTTTTTTTTAATTGTGTGTTCATTATAAGTTTTGATTTGTTTTTTTTAATTGTATGTTCATTATAAGTTTTGATTTGTTTTTTTTAATTGTGTGTTCATTATTAGTTTTGATTTGTTTTTTTTAATTATATGTTCATTATAAGTTTTGATTTGTTTTTTAATTGTGTGTTCATTATAAGTTTTGATTTGTTTTTTTTTAGAGATATTACGCATTTTCGATTTATTTAATATAGAATCAATACTTTTCCGTAAAAAGTGTTTACGCGTTAAGCTCTTAATACCGACAAATATGTATGGTTTACTAATACGCCATAAGTTAAATGTACATAAACAACCTAAAATGCAACATAAGCTTTATTTGTTCAAGTTTTAATCATACATGTCAGAAAGTCTTTTAACAGTGATAAAACAGAAACTGTAGAGCAATCATGACTGAAATTAGATAAGTTTGGCATGGCTTAATTTGATTTGTAACAATTATTTTTGGATTATTTTTGGACTATTTTTGGATCATTTTTAGATTATTTTTAGATTTTACAATAAACTGTGAATTTAATTAAGAAATCCATAAATAGCATACTTTAGGTGTTTCCCTTTTGTGTGTTTTCGTTCTTTACGTGATATCTGACACATATGTTTCAGTGAGTATTCAAAAAACTGGATTCAAATATATATTTCATTAAGCGTGGCATTTGTATGGGTACTTATGTATAACATGAATAAAGATGTCGTGTAGCTATCCAGCACAGGATACATAGAATTAAAAATGGACCCCAATACCGCCCGAAAATAAATTATCTTTCCTGAATAGGTCATGTGCACTGGATTCTACTGCCACTGAGTGAAAGCCTTTAGTTTTGGGGTTATTTCTGGTTGCAACGCGATACGGAAAAGCACAGACGATAATAGAAAGTTAAATAAAAAAGAACAAAAATTGTGGAATCGATAAATTAATTGAAAGCATAAAATGTTTCTTTTCTCGTTTGGTCTGTGTGTTATGGCGCTGGGTTGAAGCACGAACATGAAATATGGACAGGTGCATTTAGCGGATTAGGAAGTGTGCTGCACTGAAATGTTCTCAATGTTGAATGGATGAGATGAGAAAGGGGTGGAATGGAATTATAAAAATATTAGAAAATTTAATAAGTAATAGTGAGGTAACTAAAATGTTTAAATTAAAGCGGGAGAAAGATAAGGTCTTGAATTTAGTCATTAGAATTTTGTGTTAATCACGTGTTTCGGTTTGATATTATAAGACATATCTAGTGTATTTTGGTTTATTTAATGGCGAATGACGTTGTTTTGATAAAAGTGCATATGCTTGAGGTTCTTCATATCCACACTTATGTAACGATTGTACTTGCGTTAACTAATACTATATTATAACAGAATTAATAGAAAATTTTGTGAAATTACATGGTAACTTCTTTCATAACCGTCAGATTGAAACTCGTCAGGTGTCTAACAGGAACGGTGTGAGTCTTGTTGAAAGGTTGCCCAACGTTGGCTCAATGGGTACTGACGTCTCTGTTGTTATGGCACTACGAGTTGTCGTAAAGATGTTGAACTTGTTCTTTTTTAGCTTTGTAGTTGTACTAATGAAAGCAATTATAAACAACAATTCTACTACTTTCTCTGAGCTGCATATTATTTACTTGTAGATTTATATATATATATTTTTTTTAAAGCAAGTGTATTTCGATGGTTTCATCTTCTCTGGCTATTATCTTAGAGGTGACAGAAGTTCCTCGAAAAATAGGTTCGATTTATTCAACGTCGAACATCCAAAAGACAGGATCTATTTGGCTTGTTTTGCCATTTCGACTTCCTACCATGTCGCAACTTTCTTCACACGCCAACGTAATATCTAACTAAAACTTTACTGGAAAATTCATTTTCTTACTTAATCTGATCTTAGATGAAAATGCTGATTTTAACACACAGTTGACCATATATTGTTACAGTATGTCATAATGCAAATGTATTTGTATACGACAGGATGCGGTATTATGTAAAGTAAGACTACACAAAGTCAGAGTTGACCTGAGAGCAATGCAAGTTAAAAGATTAGCTTACACAGCAGCAAGATCGATACATGTTCAGCGAATGCCATCTCGTATCATATGACTCACAAATATACACCTTTTTGTACCTATTGTAGAGGTGATAACTGTGACAAATAGACAGATTGATGACCGAAAACAACGTAAAATATGGATTAGATAATTTCTTCCGTTTTCTAACATGATCACCGGCCGGTAGGTTGCGTCATACCTTGCTAATACATATATATTCTCCTTCCCAGGTTTCTTGACAGCGTAAAGTTCTTACCTCACAAACGCCTGTCTACTTGTGTCTCTTGCTAACTGACTTAAATAAACGGCTTACAGTGGAAATGTCCATTCTGTAACGAAACACGTGATTATGTTTGACCAATCATATCCTTTGATATCTCTCAGCTGTCATTTACTATTTAGCGCGAGGGTGCATATTGGCGTGTATCTGTCAGTCACTTATATTTTTAGCTGTTAAATAAATATAAATTCACATATATGCAAATATATATGAAAAGTTCGAAAAACAAAACGCGATAAATCCAAGACATTAGAGAATAAAATAACGAATTTATTAAATCTATAGTTCGTCTAAAAGTTTATTTTACTTGAAAGTAAGAATAAACTATTCCCGTATAATATAATGCAAAACATGATTTCTGGGTGTGGTCGAGTGTTGACATGAAACACTTTTTGTTATTATAGCTTCCTAATTTTAAAAATGGCGTTTATCGCGTTTTGTATTCTAACTCTTCATATATATATATATATATATATATATATATATATATATATATATACTAGACTTACTTGTGAAACTGTGGGTCACAACAACTACCATTATTTATTATAATTTAATTTAATTTAATTCGAAAAGTTCATAAACTATATTATATCAGTAACAAAACATAATGAAAATAATAATTTTTATTATTATTGCTATTATAATTACTATCATTATTATTATAATTATTATTATTATTATTATTATTATTGCTATTATAATTACTATCATTATTATTATAATTATTATTATTATATAGAAGCATTGTCATCTAATTTTCATTAGTATTTCTGGTGTGTACATCACGCTATGTAAATTTGATTGCGATGCTAAATAAAAGTGAACCACTCTTTCTCTAAACGCTTACATATATAGATACAGAACTATTAAAGAGTGGTTGAATAAAAATAACATAAGAAGGCGAAGGTAACACAGAAATAGTTAAGATATAAATGGCTGTATTAGTCAGTTAATTATAAATTACAGA
>OY744531.1:90530066-90537566 GCA_963556195.1 Sepiola atlantica | reverse complement strand
TTTCTGTTAAAAATCTTTGATTAAATTAGTTATTGCAATTTGATCGTTATTACATTAAATATAGAAACGATGTGGATAGATATGCGGTTTTTATAGGAGTAGAACTGGCTCCTATGTAAGTATGTATTTTATAATGAGTAGTTATTGCACTCGGTGTGTTATTTATTGTGAAAGCTGCTTCTTGAGCATCTATGTTCAAGTTCTGAATAGAGTTTAATTTGGAATTGTTCGATTGATAAATTAGTTGGGGTAGAGATGTCAGAGAAGCATGGTTGCTAACTGGTAAAGAAAAGTGGCTGGTGGTTAGAGTAATCTTTTCGTATCGTGATGCGTTAAGAGTTGAGAATATGTAGGGTTATCGGATAAAAGAGGTATACGTGTATTGGTGTATATTAGCATTGCGGGAGAATTGTTTCCCAATGAAAGGGGTATATAACGTCTCTATGTATACACTTACTGCTTAGTGGGCAGTATCTACATTTCTGGCAGTTACAATTATTTAAAGGGCTACTGAGTGTATAGGTGACTGTGAAGTTTCAGGTTTCCTATTGTTATAAGTGATAATAGTTTGCGCTATGTGAGGCATTGTAGAATAGGACATTTTTATGGAATTTTTCTTAAGAATCGTGCTATATCTATGCAGATGCTTATAAGATTTTTCAATAAATTTAAAGAATAATTTAGGGATTGTAATTTTAACAGTGCTATTGTAGCGTGGGTTGAACCAAAGTTTTTCTTTCTCCTTAGTCGATTATGTGGTCAATGATTTTAGGGATCAAGTTGTTTGCCATTGTCAGTACGGTGTCTGAGTTTATTTTCGTAAGCGTTATTATTATTAGAAGCTGTTGTATTCTTTTGTGTTCTACGTTTTACTGCCATGTTTTGCGTAATTATGCTCAAAAGTCTTTTTTCCAAAGTAATAGGGTTGTTTTAATATGTAATTGTATCATTTAAACTAAATGTAAGGCGTTATTGTAGAAGTTCGGATTTGGTCGGAACTTGATTTATTAGGAAATAGTTTAAATATTAGGAAATAGTTTAAATATTTTGTTAGAGACTGTGGGGACTATAGATTTAATGATTATTTTGGGTTGTTAGAGAGCTTATGAACGTAAAATGGTTTTAGGTGTGGTTTATGATAAGGGCTAAATAATTCAGAATTAAGGGCTAACGTTATGTAGTTGGAATTTGATGTTCTTTTTTCGGGTGCTAAAGTGAAAGATATCCCACAATTTTTAAATAAGATATGTACATTTGTAATGGTTTTATTGTGTTATGTATGTTTCTCTCTAGAAACAAAAAGTGTGTCATCTCTGTACACCCCACTCTGCAAATTCCCAAATTCAACCTTAAGTTTTCGGAATAAGTATAGACACACTCAATCAGTTATTTGAACAAAGTCCGACAGCCACACAGTAACGACATAGTTATTAGGTATGTCTTTTCTCGTGCAACATATTTTATCGAATTGTAAAACGAATCTTCTGGCTTCCACAGTTAATCTGATCTCCAAATCGGTAAGATCAGTGTCATGGTGGGCCAGAATGTGTGGTTTATTAGTGAGAATTGGTAGTTAACTATAGCGAAAGTTATGAAATATTAACTGGATTTTCCCTTAAGATTTACAATCTACTGATTCACCTATCACACGATCATCATAGAGAAAACGAGATTTTTTCTTTCATATCAGGGAGTTCTCAATAAAATACTTGTTAGTAATGATCCTTATATTAGATCTAGAGAGGCAAATATCTCTAATAGAAAGGTTACCCTGAAACTTCCTTTTATGGTCTTAAAATACGTCTTGGAGTTGCTGGAGTAAACATGTCAGTCTATTTACTGATATCCATAAAGGTTAATAAGAATGTTGCTTTATTGTGTATGCTCAATTTGTAGTATTTTTTAGTTTTGACGTCCGGGACAATAATATCAGGGTATTCATTAATTTTTAAAGTTCAGTAGTTTATATATATATATATATATATATATATATATATATATATATATATCTAATGTTTCGGTCAAATTAATGTAAATATGATCTATGGGTTTCTTGTTCCATTCTTTTTTCTTTTTTGCAATTACTTTCGATTTGAATCCTCAAATCATCTTCAGGCGGTATTAGTTTTAGTGTATTTACAAATTATAAAGAAGCCATGAAATTAACTACTGTCTTGTTTGTAAATTCCCGAAACAGTTTGTCATGGTAAACAACTGATGATCCCTTAAAATAGTGTTAGAAACAAACTAATTTAATAACTGTAAAAAATAAATTGACTTACATGAGTGATTTTCCACTGAAAGACTTGGGACTAAAAGTTTTTTGTTTTTTTTTAATATAGTTTTAATGGTTGAGAAACTTCCGAGACTATATATATAGTGTGTGCAGAGTTGAATTATTTCGATGGAAATTCGAGTAAAATAGCTCAATGTACTTATTAACATAGCAGGAATAATTTTAAAGGAAATAAACCAAACACATAGGGCTGTCCGCATTATGAATTATTTCGACCTTGATGGTTTTTTTCAGATGCATAAACAGACACATTTCGGAACTGAATGATGAGAAATAACGTTAGACACCGTCTTAAAATAACGGTAAAATGGGGGTAAAAGAAGAAATGTTCGTTGATAATTGGTCGCTGTGATGGAAAAGGAGAAGGGAGAAGTAAAGAAGTTAGGTTAAAATGTCACAGTGTCTAGTCGTGGTTTTCTGTGATGATGATTGTAAAAAAATTAGGATGGGGGTGATACACATAACAGAGGGCCCCCTTTTTAATGTGAAGTCTATTTTAAATGTTAAAAGGACATTGAAAATATTCATGATTAACATTTTCATTAACATTTAGTTGACAAAAGTAATTATTAAACGAAAAATGCGGGATATGAAACAGAGCGAAGATTATAATGCGTAGAATGAGACGAAATTTATAAAAAGTTCATTTAAGACTTAGCATTTTTGTTTTGTTCTAAATAGTTAAAAAAAGAAAAGAAATGTATGTTTTGTGCGTACGTATAATGTCAGAGATGTTAGATACAACCAAGGCGATTCAGAAATCAAGAATCTGTTATTTTCATAACGTAACCTCATACTATTTATATTACCTAAATGGTATTTTTTTTTATTTCAACGAATGTGAAATTACAGAATATATTTAAAACCAATTCAATGAGTTTAAGCTTAGTGCTAAAAATATACCATTTTAGATACGGGATAGTAATTTTAAATGTGTGTCTATGTCTACATTTGGCCATCAATTCAAAATATTAGTGTCCTCGTATTTTCAGATTCTAATTTTCTCTTCAAGGCACATATTTCACATGTGTGTAAATCCTCTGGGAGTATCTCAATTACACTAAATAGACCAAGAAACGATTGGTGTTAAATTGTTGTTCTTCAAGAACCACCAGTGTTGGGTCAATTCAGTTTTATTGTCTTCGGTTCAAAAACCGAATATCTGTGAACGTAGAAACGTTGTTTCCATTTTCCCGCGGATATTTTTTATATTAATCTTCTTGTTACTAATGTTCTCCTCTGGCTAAATGACGGCCTTATATTCAACAGTTTCAACATTACAATTACCTTTAAGTAATATATTAAGTAGTAATACACACACACACACTATATATATATATATATATATATATATATATATATATATATATATATATATATATATATATACATATATATATATATATGTAGTGTGTCAGGTTGTATATGAAAAGAAATCAAATAAAGTGCTCGATCATTGCTGAATTATGTAATATACAGTATCTAAATAAATTATATATATACATATATATATTACTGTGCTTTTCGTTTTGTTACGTTCCTCATATAATCGAAACAAGCTAATATGTTAGAAAACTGTCTCAATTAGTGTTATATGAATATGAGTTAATTTTTATTAAAATCTGATTTACGTTTGAAAAAGGGCATTAGCTCATGCGTCAATTAAATGTAGAAGCCCTTAGATATTCGGCATATAGAGGGTGACGTAGAGATTCCGGGCCACTTTCTTTATCTTCCCCGCAGAATTGAATACATATGATTTAAATTTTATCAAAAAAGGATATATTAAAAGTTTTAAACGTATTTCGGCTTTAATGGCTCCCTTAGATGTTAGGGGCACTTTGAGAATTTTTATATTATTTAAATTTCATGAATAAAAGATACATTTGAAGTTTTAAGAAAATTATATTTTTAATGTTTTTTTTACCATATTTCACCCCGAACAAGGCAGGCGACCACTGTAGACGTAAGGGACTACTGAGAATTAGGGTGTATGTTTTGGGTGTCATCCTAAGTTTGGAGCTGTGTAGCGAGACATATGTTTAAACCTCTGCATATCGATACAGTCGAGGAAACAGAGAGGGAGTTCCAAAGGCCGGCAGCACGAGGAAAGAAGCTATTGATGTAGAATGCTCTCCAGTATCTAGGGACCTCCACAGAGAATGAATGGGATTCAGCTGATTGTCGAGTTGGTCTAGTGTATTTACGTCGAGGGGGAACCTGGGACACAAGTAAATCGGATCACAATCAATTGAAGTATTATTAAAACGAACACAAGGATGCAAAATTGCCGCGATGGGACAGAGGATGGAGCTTTATGGATAGTGAGTAACCTATTAAGTTGGCGTCTCTTTTTTGTACCTTGTCTAAGAGGAAGAAGCAAATGGATGATGCACCAGCCCAGATGTGGCAGCAATAGGCGGACGGTGGTTTTGTAGAGATACAGGATGGTTGGTAGAGGAAGCCCACCTATTTTGCTGCCTCCTGAGCAATGTATTCAATGTATGTGTCTCAATTCATTTTACCTGTTAATTTAGGCCCAAGGAGTTTTAATGTTGAATTCTCAGGTAGAGTGTTATTTACCATGGCAATCGGTGGCTGAAGAGGTTTCTTGTAGTTATTACAGGAAAGAAGCTTTGTCTTTGCGGCATTAAAAGTTACCAACCGTTTATGACCCCGATCAACTTCAGTCTAGAAGTTATTTCCTAATGATTAAGGCATTCCAACATGACAAGAGTAGAGCGTGGTGTCGCCAGCAAATATACCTATCCCAGACTCGATGTCATCAGAGAAGTCGTTTATAAAATCAGCTTAGCACTCTTAAGGAGTGTACCAAGATATTTGGGATCACGTCCATTGTCTCACCAGGTGAATTTTACATGAGAATACACTTTTAGATGTAGATTCCCAAACCTTTTTTTCTTATAAGGAAAATTCACAAACATAACAGACACGCACACACAGAGGCATTTGAGGTATATATATATATACATATATATATGCACATATGTACATGCATATATATATGTACATACATATACATATATATATGTACATACATGTACATATATATATGTACATACATATATATACATGTACATATATATATGTACATACATATATATACATGTACATATATATATGTACATACATATATATACATGTACATATATATATGTACATACATATATATACATGTACATATATATATATATATATATAATATATATATATATATATATACATTGTCGCAGATTTTGTGCATGTCTGTAAATAAAATTATCATATATACATATATATATATATATATATATATATATGTGTATGTATGATAATTTTATTTACACAGACATGCGCAAAATCTGCGACACTGGCATGTCGATGTTATCGATAACAGTTACTATAAACTGAGATCTCATTAGGCAGAGTTAGAATCCGATCTTAACCTCAGATCATATTTGGAGAGAATGAAATATATATATATATATATGGGAAAAGATGGATGTTGGTAATACGACGTAATGGGAACATGAAAAAGGAAAATCAAAAAGGGATGTTTTTTATGTGTACATCAACGTTTCGTCTTTATTTATAAGACTTCATCAGGATGATAATATAAAGAAAAATGTCATGCAATTATGTGCACATATAGGGTTGAGATTATGGGAAGATTGGAGGAAAGTAGTAGCTACTACTGGAGAAAACAGTAGGGCTGACGTCCGGACTTAGTGGAGTCAGTAGTGAGGAATGAAAGTAAATGTTTATGAAACTGAGTGGAGAAGAGTGGAAAGGTGGGGGTTAGCAGGGATGCTGTGGTTGGTTGTAAGAGAAAAAGGTGGGGTGGGTGGGATGAGCGGGAATAATGTGGATGGCAGTGGGTGAGGGGTGGGGAAGAAAGAGGCTGGAATATTTGAACAGGTTTTCCTTTTTCATTTTCCCATATATATATATATATATATATATCTATATATATATATATATATATATATATATATATATATATATATGTGTGTGTGTGTGTGTGTGTGTGTTCATTCCAACGGAGAGCATTTATTAGGGACTCTAGATAGAGAAGCTACTGTTATTGGTAATCGGCAGTCTGTCACCTGATCATATGCGTCTAAAATGTCGATGTCTACTCATGACTACAGAAGTCGATTATCATAATAGTAAATAAATCGTAGAGGCATAGTTTTAATGTTTGTATATGTTTTTATCATTAAAAGAGGAATAATGTTTAGAGTGTTCTCAAATGGACAGGAGATTTTAAAATAATAAATAATGCTCCGTGCTGAACCAGGTGCAGATCAAGGCCAAGACGATCAATCCAATAAAAAGAGCTGCGCATTTTCCTACATCTCTTTGTAGTTGGTAATAGAAAGTGAGCTTTCTGGTCGCCTTGGACTACGGTTTATCAACGTATTTTTATGTATATATGTCGTTGCGTATTACACCCCTTTTGTGTATTTGTCAGTAGAATCGTATAACGCGTGCGAAATTGCAATCTGTATTCATTTATTTCATTTTTCACCATTAACCCTGAGATAATATCACCTGTTAACGCAACCGAATACATTTAATTGCTTCATTTGTCGACGTGGGCGCGGATGGTCGACGGAGGTGACGAGACAAGGGCGACGATAGCATTACAAAAAAGATATGATATCGGACGGATAAGCATCAAACTAATATCTTCATCGAATACGTAAAATGTTGGAGAGTGATAAAGGATATAGAAAAAGGAAAGCAATACTAACTATGTTGGGGCGGTAATGCTAAAGAAAGAGAGGGGAATAAATAAATCTAAAATGATACGGTGGGAAGGAAAAAAAGAGCGAAGAAGTTGCAGGACAAGAATGAGAAAAAAATTTACAAGAAAGGGAATATTTAAGATGACAAAAATGAATAACCATGCGAGCAAATACAAATTAAACGAAAGAAAAAGATTGTAAAAGAGAAAAGTAATAATAATTTTGAGATGACCTAATAGAGGGAAAAGACAAATAGTAAGAAGAAGAAGAAAGGGAAGAAGAAGAAGAAGAAGAAGAAAAAAAAAGATAGAAAGAGGAAAAATAAGAAAGAGAATTATGAAAAATGAAACAATGTGGAGAAAGAGGAAAAAATAATAAGAGAAAGAGCGAAGAATGGAAAACAACGAGAACAAAAAGAGAAAAAGAATCGATGCATTTTGAAAGGATAATAAT
>OY744531.1:90512566-90517566 GCA_963556195.1 Sepiola atlantica | reverse complement strand
TATATTACTATTTCATGTATCCACATACAATTTAGTAAGGAGATATAATTGTTTATGTATTAATTTTTAGTATTTACTTCAACAATGCTCGATACGTAAGTTGAGCTAGGTAGTAAGCTATGAACATATATTTGTGGCAATTAAGCTACACAGACGCTCCCGCGTTTCGTCCCCGTTTCGTTTCAGGCTAAAATGCATTGATTTATATTTGCCGGCTGTTTTTATATACACGACTAGCTAGTTAACCAATCAGATTCTTTTTTATTCTCTCAGCTAATCGTTGGGCTTCCCACGAACAAAGATCTGGTTAGTGTGACTTACTATATCCTGTTCTATTGTTCTGTTTTCTAAAGAGTGGTCTATATCCTGTTTTTTTGTTGTGTTGTGTCAATATAATAGTGAACTTATTTTAACACGTGGTTCCTTGTATTTCTATTTTAGGTTTTTGTTTAAGTTGTTTGTTATAGTTTAGTTTTTTTTTTACTTATTTGTTTATTGATTTATTTATTTATTTATTTATTTATTTATTTATTGATTGATTGTTATACTAAGGTGAATTTATTTCTGTGTAGGCAGCTGTTTGCTATCTCACTTCTACAGTTTAATAGATTTTGGGGGGATTTAAAGTTTAGGATTTCAAATTTTTCATTCAGACATGATCTACACGGGTCGTTTAAATTTCTACATGTACTGACCTGTCGTATTATTTTCCATTCAATTATTGGTGAGCGTCCATTTTCTTTGAACTCACAATAGTGGTTTGCATGTGCTGTTTTAATTCGACGTTCTGTTTTTAAATGTGCTTTTGTGGTCATAATATCTGGTTTTAAAATCTAGGGCGCTCATACCCACGTAGTACTTCTTGTTATTCGGTATTTCCTTGGTTAATATTGTGGGTTGGTATACAATAATTTTGGTTAGGCATTTATTTTGTAGTCGACAAAGTGTGCGATTTATGCAGTTACATCTTTTCTCTTCATTGCTAACTTTTTTATTTCTATTCGGGTGGTTTCTATTAGTGTTTTGTTTATTTCTATTTGTATTGTTTATATTTTTGTTCTTCTTAGTGTTATTTTTGCTATATTTGTCACTTTTTTATGTAATTTGTTATTTTTTCTTCCTCTCTGCTGTGGTCTTTTAGTATTTTGTTATTGTGTGCCTTAATTATCATTTCCAGGTTTTCGCAGCAGCTGTAAGATAGTTTTAGGTTATTTTTATTGAATATTTTAGGGGATTATTTACGGGGAAGTGTATTTCAATCAGATTTAGGAATTTTTTGACCAGTTTAGTTTTTAGAACTTGGTTATAGGGTGGGGTATAGTAGATTATATTTCTATTTCTTTTATTTTTAATTTTGTTGGAATTGTTAGTGTCATGTTTTTTATATTTAATTTCGGTATTTGGTAACCACTATTATTTAGAGCTGTATTGTAAATCTTGCTTGATTTTTTAAAAACACTTTCGTTGCTAGAATTATTGATAAGCTTACGTTCGAGAGAATTCGGAATCTGTTCTATGATTGATGGGGGATGATTAGACTTTGAGTTTACGTGTATTGGAGTGGCGTTATCTTTTAGGTATGGTTCGTAAGTATTTTTATTTAAGTTTAACGTGACATTCAGAAAGTTGGTTGTTTTTATGGTAGTCAGTACTTCTACTTTAAGGCCTAGTTTTCTGATCTCCATATGTATAATTTTCTTGAAGTATTCTCCCTTGACTGTGTTGGAATCTCTTATTATCGCTAATCCATCATCCCTATGAAGGATGATATCTTCATTATCAAATATATGTGTGAGTGTATATAAAATAAATCACCCTACAAGATCTGATGCTTCTGCAGAGTCAAGGGGCCCCATAGCACAAATCAAAGGAGTTTGTCATATTTGTTTATCCATTGGTCATTATTATTGATTAAAATTGATCTCCTACATTTTTTAATGATATGGATTTCATCCTTGGATATATCAGTATACATCTCGGCAAATTCCAGGGCGATGTTGAAGAGTTCTTCTGATATAGACGTGTAGAGGTTCACTATGTCGAATTGAAGGAAGGTACATGTGTTCTTATATTTGATATTGTTAAACCAAGCGATTGTTGATTCTAGATATAATTGTTTTGCTAATTCTTCCTATTTCTGGTTTGGTCGGATTAATTGAGCGAGTGTCAGGGTTATTGTTAAAGTTACTTTTGTGGTCTTTAAATAAGATATAGGCTTCCTTAGGTTTTAAGTTACTAGCTTTGTTTCTAATTTTCAGTTTATCGGTGATTTGTTTACTTTCAGTATTTATTATATCTATGTAGTTACGTTCGCTTGTATCTAGTTTTTTGTAGTTTTTCGTAATGTTTTCTGTTCGTAGTTTGGTATACTCTTGTTTATCTATTTTGTAAGAATTTCTAGTTTTGTCCGTTTTACGAAGATTTTGTTAGAGTTGTTTATATTTTAAACGATGGATGTAATTGTTTTTGGTAATTATTATGTTTGTGAAATTCTAAATCTTTAATTACATTTATGAGGTCATTTTCAAAGCTAATAATGATATCTATTTGTTGTGCGTTTTTTTAGGCTGTTGAATCCGTAGGATCATTTTGTATCTACGTGTTTACCTTTGTTGTTAAGGAAGAAGTGTGCTCGCCATCGCATTTGGCGTACTAGTTCGTCCGTTTTTAAAAATGAATTTAATAATCTATCCGAGCTTGCTAGGTGTATGGATCTCCTTAAGTGATGTTAATTTTTTCCATATAATTTTTCAGTGGTGAAATAAATTCTTGTGAAAGTACTCAACTGCTTGAGGGGATAAATATTACTATTTAATGTATCCGCATAAAATTTTATGAGGAAATATATATTTTTTATGTATCAATTTTAAGTATTTACTTCAATAGTGCTGGATACGTAAGTAGAGCTAGGTAGTAAGCTATAAAAATATATTTGTGGCAATTAAGCTACACAGAGGCTCCCGCGTTTAACTTTATATATATATATATATATATATATATATATATATATATATTTAACACTTAAATTCCGACGTTTCGTATATATATATATATATATATATATATATATATATATATATACATATAAATATAAATATATATATGTATATATATATATATACATATAAATATAAATATATATGTATATATATATATATATATATATTGAAGTGAAATATTTTGAAAATCAACAATCGTGCAATTTAAATAAAAAATTCATTTATTTAATTTTTTTTTTCAAGCTTTCGTTGTAGAACAAATCTGTCAGGCGAGACTGTCTTATAGTTATTGTTCTTCTTTTCTTTCTCCTCATTTTGATGGTATTAACCAGGAATGGTTGAATCACGATATGAGCAGAAAGAGACGTCAAGTTCTTAAAGATGTTAGCATAAGTGTAGTCCTGGCGATTTATGCGCAGATTGGTGCTTTTTTTAAGTAAGGAAATTGACAACATCTTTGAAGAACGGATTAGAATGTATTTAATTGAAATATTTTCAAAATCAACAATCGTGCAATTTAAATGAAAAATTCATTCATTTAATTTTTTTTGTTTGCAAGCTTTCGTTGTAGAACAACTTTGTCAGGCGAGACTGTCTTATAGTTTTTTCTTCTTTTCTTCCTCCTCATTTTGATGGTATTAACCCCGAGGGGTCGAATTGCGATATGAGCAGAAAGAGACGCCAAGTTCTTAAAGACGACGAGGAGGAAGAAAAGAAGAAAAAAAAACTATAGGACAGTCTCGCCTGACAAAGTACACTATTAAAATATTTCGTCCAATGCGATATTGGCAATTATCGTTTAGGTCTATGAGATAACTGTTATTTATTCGACTATTAATGGCATTCTTTTTTTAAAATAGATTTACTTCAATTCATAAAACTAAGTTAAATTTATACAAAGAATATCTCAATGAAGAATGAAGTTAAATAGTTGAGTAATTATTTGTATTGGTAATTTTAAGATTTAAAATAATTTCCTGAAAGCGATTTATTTTTAATTCGTTAATTCAATTTGCAAGTTTACATTTGTCTGTAAGTAACGACGCGTCATCAAGTTGTCTTTTTATTTAAAGAAAACACCACGACGCTGACAGTTTTTTTTTTACTCCTACTGCAAATGCTGTTTTAAACTTTTCTTTCAAGTCTGAACTTCTAAACAAGACTATATTTGAAATTATCTCCAACCAGCCCTATATATCCACGTGGCCAACATCGGATTAATACAGCAAATTTGGCATATAAGTAAAACTAATAATGAAAACAATTCATATTTGTTATTTAATATATCACGAAATACAAATAAAATCATGTTAAAAATTTGCATAAAGTGAGTGTAATGTCTTAGTTTTACTGAATAAATAAATAAGCACTGTAATGTATATATATACATATGAATATATATATGTACATATATATATACATATATATATATACATATATATCTATGTACATATATGTATATATATTATGTATATATGTGTATATATATATCTATGTACATATATGTATATATATTATGTATATATGTGTATATATATGTATATGTATATATATGTATATATATGTATATGTATATGTATATATATGTATATATATATATATATATGTATATATATGTATATATATATATGTATATGCATACATATGTATATATATATGTATATGCATACATATGTATATATATATGTATATGCATACATATGTATATATATATGTATATGCATACATATGTATATATACACATGTATATATATACTTAATATATATGTATATATATATATGTGTATATATATATATGTATATATTTGTATATATATGCAGAGCTTTACGCGCTCCACTACTTTTGGAGCTACTCCCGCTCCTGCTCCAACTCCCAAAATTGGAGCTTGCTCCTCTCACGCTCCTCATTTTCAAAAAGGAGCCGCTCCTGCTCCAACTCCTATAAAAAAGGAGCGGCTCTTTTTCGGCGCTCCATGATGAAAATGTCCATTCTTTCATAAA
>OY744531.1:90500066-90507566 GCA_963556195.1 Sepiola atlantica | reverse complement strand
ATTTGCACCTTGTCGAAAAGGAAAGACTAGTCGTTAGGGACCAAGCCCAGATGTGCTAACAATACACACTTCATGGTCGAATAATTGCTTTATATAGAGATAGAGATTTGGACAGGTGTAAGAAGTTTACTAGCCAACGTTCTTTGCAGCAGCCCCGGCAGTATCTTCTATATATGCATTTTAAATTCAACCAATTTCGAGCTTGTCCATGATACTACACTTTACACCGTGCAGTGTATGTCATTTGACAGTATGCAGTTTCGTGCTGCTTTTTTTGTAACTGACGTATGACAGTTTTATATATTTTTTTCTAGACTTTATTTATATATTTCTAGTGAATCGTTAATCCAGAGAACTGCAGTAACGTGATAAGGAACGTCATATTTATTATTTATTATGTTATAAAGCTCTGTCTGAAAAGATATCGTAGAGATCTCGATTTGGCTCCGTTCCATTTTTGAAAATTTATATCTTCGAGTTATGGCTTTTCATGGCTAGTACCTTAGCGGCCATACGCTGAACATATCCCCCTAACAAACCTACACATCTGTATCCTACTTTCTTAAAATTAATTTTCTCTCTCTTTTCTCTCTATCTTTCTCATATATATATATATATATATATATATATATATATATATACATATATATATATATACATACATACATAGTAAGCTATGAAAATATATTTATATCTTTCTCATTATTTAAATACATGTATATATATATATATATATATATATATATATATATATATATATATATATATATATATATACATAATAAGCTATGAAAATATATTTATATCTTTCTCATTATGTATATATATATATATACATACATAATAAGCTATGACAATATATTTATATCTTTCTCATTATTTAAATACATGTATATATATATACATATATATATATATACATATATATATATATATATATATATATATATATAGTAAGCAATGAAAATATATTTATGGCAATTAAGCTATACAGACGCTCCCGCGTTTCATCCTCTGGGGGAAATCTTCAGGCTAAAATCTTTCACGCATTTTAGCCTGAATATCCCCCCAGGGATGAAACGCGGGAGCCTCTGTGTAGCTTAATTGCCATAAATATATTTTCATACCTTACTACCTAGCTCTACTTAAGTATCGAACACTGTTGAAGTAAATACTGAAAATTGATACATAAAAAATGATATCTCCTTATAAAATTTAATGTGGATAGATGAAATAGTAATATACATATATATATATATATATATATATATATATATAAATAATTCCGTGTCCTTGTTTGTCTTTAGACTATATATATAATTTCGCTTTCAAATTTCCGCGCCTTTAAGCCGTATCTCTCTTTAGATTATTCACTTCTACCATTGTACCATTTTTGAATTAGACCTACTCTCTCTACACACAGCCGTCCCCTTCTATGTATCGTTCCTTATGATAACCCGGCCGATTCCCTTTCCTTTCGTTCAATTTCTCCTCGAATTCATTTGTCAATTTGAATTATGAAAATGGCAGAAGCGAAACGGACAGCGGCAAACAGGGTATGCACACGACTCTACCATCGGGAATTGAGATATATGACCTTGTTCAAACAACAAAAAAACATAAACTCATAGGATTACACGGGTACACACAAACATCCAAACACACACACACACACACACAAAACACACACACATATATATATATATATATATATATGAACCTAACAAACATGAGTAGAGAGACGTATATCTATATATATGAAGATATATATTTATATAACTTTCTGTAACTACTTATATTTGATAATACAGTGTATAATTGAGTGTATGTATATACATACTATATATACGGAAACAACACATGCTCAATATATAATAGATACATCATATATACATTATATAGATATATAATGCATACATTTTATATAATATATACATTATATAGATATAAAATGCATACATTTTATATATACGTCATATATATGTATATATATATATTATATATATTATGTATACATTTGATATACATTATATATATATATATATTAAATACATTATATATATACATTTTATATACATTATATATATATTATATACATTATATATATACATTTTATATACATTATATATATATATATACATTCAAAATACCTTATATACAGACACATTAAAGATATATTTTTTATATATATACATTATATATATATATATATTATTATGTATATTTTTAAATATATATAAATACATAATATATATAGATATACATTATATTAATATTATTATATACCTACATTATATATACATTATATATACATATACCTTATATATATTTATATAAAGTATATATAATATATACATTATATATATATATATATATATATTATACAGATACATCATATATATACATAATACATTATATATATATATGTGTATACAGTATATGTAAACATTAGTGAGTAACATTATATATAATATATATATATATATATACATATACATATATATATAAATTATATATATATTATATATATATTATATATAAATTATATATATTACCTATATATACATAATATATATTGTATAAATACATTATATATTTTATATACATCATATATACTAAATATATATTTTATATATATACACACATTATGTATATATTACATATATATACTTATTACATATGCATTATATATATATATACATATTATATATACATATTATATATACATTATATATGTACAAATTATATATACATATGATATGTACATTATATATATACATTATATTTACATATTATATGTACATTATATATATGCATGTTATATTCATATACATATTATATATATGTACATATTATATATACATTTTATGTATACACATTAAATATACGTCATATATATACATTATATACACATTATATTCATCATATATATAAATTATATATTTATACATTGTTCATATACATTATGTATATATACATCATAGATATATATATATATATATATATTATATATACATACATTATATATACATCATATATATGCATGGTATATGCATTATATATATACACATCAAATATACATTGTATATATACATCATATCTATATAATATATATACATCATATATACATACATATATATGCATACTTTTTATATATACATCATATATATATAAATATATATATATATTCATATTATATACAGTATATATATACATTTTAGATATATTATATATATATATATATATACATTTTAGATATATTATAGATAGACACCTTGCATATATCTTTGTTATATTTATACATTATATATATATATATATATATATATATATATATATATAAATACATTATATATAAATATATATTATATCAATATAATTATATACCTACGTTATATATAAATTATATATATATATATATCTATACATGTATATATATTTATATTATATATTATATATATACATTATATATATACATTATATATATAATATATACGTAATTTATAGTATATATACATTACATATATACATAATACATGATATATTAACATTATAGAATTACATTGTATATATACATAATATATATTACATATATACATTATATCTATATATACATTATATATGTCATATATTATATATAATATATATTATGTATACATTGTGTATATATATACACATGATATATATACATATTATATAGACTTTATATTCATATACATATTATATATATATATATATATACATATTATATATACATTTCATATATACATATTATATATACGTTATATATATACATTATATATATACGTCATATACATCATATATATACAGTATATGTTTATACATTGTGTTTGTACATTATATATATAAATCATATATATATATATATATATATATATATATATATGCACTACATATATATACGCATTATATATACATTATATATATACAGTATATTTATAAATTATATATACATTATATATACATTATATATATATATATACATAAATTATATATACATTATATATACATCATATATACATAATATATATACGTTATATATATGTACATAAGATAAAATTAGTTCTCCGAACAGAACAGTTTTGCAGCATTTTAATGTCGCTTTACGAAGATCAACACCAACATATAATCTACTGATATCTTCTTAAATCATTATCTCCATTTTTTTAAAAATCATTTACCTAATTGTCATTCTGAAAACGATCTTAAATTCAAATCTAACCTTAGGAGTCTTTAGAAGTAATCGGATTTCTGAGAATCGATCTTGTTGTCAAATGGCTATTGATCAGATTTAATTGTGTGAATTTTCAAAAGTAGGGGGTGTCCTTAATAATATACTCTCGTAAAAAACAAAATAAACTGAAATTGGCTAGATATTGAATAAGGGATGTGTAATAACTATGATACAAATTTTACACAAAATAAGTCATCTGAATTGTCACGAATGACGTTCGCCCTCTTTTTTCAATCATGCATGAAAAAGAAATTATACGAAATATAACCCACCTTACTACATATTATGCCTAGCAGTTACTTTCCACAATTGATGACGAGAGACCACTTTTTTAGGAGCGAATCATTAACATACACGTATATAAACATAGACACATACATTTCAATATAGATAGAAACATGTATAAAGGGGGGGAGCATGAAAAGATGTCGAGAACGAAGTATGTGTATATATTTGAATACAAATACTACATAGAGAAAGAAACAATGATAGATTGTGTTTCTTCGATATTGTCGGCGTTCTCCCCGCCCACGTGTCCTACGCGTCTGTTTTGCAAATAAGTTATTTTTTGTTGTTAGCTTCAGACATTTTGGACCCAAGCAGCAATTTGGGAATAAAAAGAATATGACCAGATGGAATCAACGCTGTAATAAAACAAAACATTTTCCGAAAGGCATTTTGAGTGCGCAACAAGTTGTGTTTTAGATATGCCCAGCCACCTTTCTACCAAGCTATGTCGATTTTTCTGTCGTGCTCAAATTTAAAATAGTATTTTGTCTATCTGTCACACTTAAGTTTGAAATAGCATGTATACGTCCGGCCACGAGACTGTGTTCGTCAAACGATCGCTTTGTCGGTCTGTCACGCTCAAGTCTGAAATATTTTTTTATGCCTAATCGAGGTTATATAAATATGGCGGTCTGTATGCCATTCTGTTCATATGTATACACTGATAATAGCTTTTCGGTCGCGTCGATAGTCTGTCACGCTTTATATTGAAATAAAATACTCTATCTATTTGTCTTTCTGTCCCTCTGTATCACGCACAAGTTGTATATAACACTTTTAGATGCGTCTACAAACGCTTTGTGCGACTGTCTGTCGTTCGTGATACCATTCTTAACTTTTAAATAGCACATATAGATGGTAACCGAATCGTAACCTAAGGTGGATTAGCTATAAGTTTTCAATGACGAAGGAAACAATACTGAAAACTGTTATTTAAAGTAGCCAATCGTTTAATAGACAATTAATAAAAATAGAATGGTGTTTGTAATATATATGGTGTTATTATCGGAAAATGGGCAGAATAGTTAACTAACTGTTCGTGATTACTATAATTGTGATCTAGACACAGAGATAACTTGAAGAGTCTGTATACATGTCAATCGTTACGCAAGCAAGACGAATCGATACACACACACACACATATATATATATATATATATATATATATATAGATATATATATATATATATATATATATATGGAGAGAGAGAGACAGAAAGAGAGAGAGAGAGAGACAGACAGATTGAACAAGAGACAGAAACAAGAGAAAAGAGTATTGAATTACTCATCTCCAGGAGTTAGGCACAAAGCCAGTTTTTATCTTACTCCCACAAGTAAGATGTGACTCAAGGTCGGGTCAGGAAAGTGGGGTTTAAAAATTGCCTGAGCAGCCCCGTCGGCATCCCCCGATAGGAGCGACTCAGACAGTAAGCAATAACCTTACACCTCCCCAAAGAGGAGAGGCGAAGTCTGGGAGGGTAGACCTCTTAGAACTGCACAGGACAGACCCATAAACCGGCGTAAATCAAGCCACGAAGGTCAAGACAATACCAGTCTATGGGTGCAGTATCCATCGGAACAGATACTACACTTTGATCTTAGCCAAAAGTGTAGACAGGGCGAGAGCTGGACTGACGGATGAATTCACACAGCCAGGTAAACGACTTCTGTATGTCATATATAAGAAGCAGGGGCAGGTACACACATGCTTTCATTCATGAGGTCAAGGTGCGCTACATAACAGGAGAACCTGAACGTCACAAGTTTTAATAAAAGATGTGGGCAGCAACAGACTTCTGTCATCATCATACACTGAAAAACAAAACCTAAAGATCTCTTCCGCCGGGATTTTTTTTCATCATTTCTTGTTCATAGAACAACCGTTCCCGTGCTCGAATGTTAATCGAAAAGTGTGTCGTTAGAGTTGACCAAGTAGCGATGCAATTTTATTTTTCGAGTCAAACAGAAGGCAGACCTTACTTACGCTTTCTTTATGAGAAGATAATAATTGTTGGTAAACAAGTAAGTTATTTTATGCGACTTCTTCATGTTCGATCAGTACGTGATTTTCCTATACTTTGATTTACAAATTAAATAAAGCAGTATGCATTTATGTTTCTCAAAGTATGCATTAAAACAGCATTACGTAAACTTAAGAACCACGCAGTGTAAGGAAAGGATATAATTGTATCCATGTATATATATATATATATATATATATATATATTTATCTCTATATATATATTTATCTATATATATATATATAGACATATATATACATACATATATATACGCATATATATATATATATATATATATATATATATATATATAAACACATATGTATTTTTCTGTAGTTTTAAGAGTACTCTCCAATTCTCATGAACAGATAACTCTTGTTAATACAGTGATGACGCTAATAATAATAATAATAATATATATATTGACGAACGACACACAACTAATATATTTATAATTGCCTGGTATATATATATATATATATATATAATATATATATATATATATATATATATATATATACAAAGAATGTGATAATATATATACACACCAAAAAATGCATTTTTCAATCTAAATGGTAATGAGATCACTTCGCATCTTGTGTAAGATAACTGTTTCTCTGTAGATGTACACGCTATCAAAAAAACAACGAATTCAATTAATTGTGACGGACACGAGAAAAAATAAAATACATTCATGTAATCAGGGTGCAAAACTGAAAAGCGCACACACACATCAACGCAAATGAATAGATATGCATACCAGATACGTACACGAATAAGAAATAAAATATAAAATGTATGAACCCATACATTTCATTCATACATTGACATAAAGTAATATACATATATATATGTATATATATATATATATATATATATATACATATATATATATGTAGCTACATATCTTTACATATATATACACATATATACATG
>OY744531.1:90457566-90497566 GCA_963556195.1 Sepiola atlantica | reverse complement strand
TTTGAAAAAATATTTAGAAAAAAGATGGGTGAGAAAAAAAGTTCGAGTAAAAAGATATTGGGTTTGTCCGTGTTGTAATTGTCCGCCGATAAGGTGTCCAATGGAAGAGGGTTTCAATGGAGAAAAGAGAGTTTCGTAGATGCATCATAGGAAGGCGTTTATCTTGGAGAATGCCTGCCGTAATTCTTCTTTCAGTTGGAGAGTTATCTAGCTTTAGTCGTTTGATTGCAAGCTGCGCTTCTGTTGGAATTTGTTAAAGCCCTCCTCACTGATTGGCTGTTGCCATGTCCCTTAAGGGACTCACGGATTGGCTGTCAGGCATTGCAACCCCTTTTTAGTAAAGGTGTAACGTGAGCCAGCCCTTAAAAACCATTGTAAACGGTTTCCGGCCTCTTTTCGACGACTTTGCTCAAGTCAGCAACACATCGGCGGGTCTTCTCAGTGACAACAGCCCACGACGGCAGTCACAGAGAATGACCTCCCGCCGATGCCCGAACTCTATGCAGGCTCTTTTTCCACGATTCTGCTCGAGTCAACAACACATCGGCTGGTCTTCTCAGTGGTACAGCCCTCGACGGCACACAGAGAATGACCTCCCGCCGATACCCGACCTCTATGCAGGCTCTTTTTCAACGACTCCAGTCCACTCAACAACATATCGGGCGGCCTTATCAGTGATACAGCCCACGACGGCATCACAGAGAAAGACCCCCCGCCGTTACCAGAACTCTAAAACAGATAAGTTCTAGCGAACCACGTTTTCGCAACCAACCAAACACCAAACCCCAAACCAACCTCTCTCCAAACCTCAAACCCATCTCTCTACCCTCCTCTTTTCCATCCTCTCTATGGTTTACCAATGCTAAATGAACTGTTTGAAACTGTAAATACTCACTCAATCTTTCTCTTTCTTACTAAAATGATATGAAATTACACCCTTGTGTTTTGTGTTCGTTCTTCAGACTTTCGTCCTATGCATATCTTTGATGAATTTATCTGCACATGGTTACCTTATTCTCACGTAGGAGAATTGAACTTTATTTCAGGATTATTTTAATCCCAACACTTCGGACGAGTATAGGAGAAAGTAGCGTAGCAGCCCTCTATGTGTCTGTAAAAAGTTGATCTCGGGGTTTCCTGATTTGTAGAGCTCGGTGTTAAACTCTGCACATCTTCTGATTTAACGGTTTTAGTCAGTTGTGAGGCTGCCATCGTTTTCATTCCATGTGATGATGCTGTTTCTCCCGAAACATTATTTCTTCTTAGTAGCTTACAGACCTTTGTTTTCTCTCAATTGTTTTAGCTGTTCCTCCTCATTGTAAGCCCTTATTTCTACGTTCATTAAGCGACATATGGTCTTCAGAACATTCAATGTCTTAAATATTTGTACATCCTATTCTCATCTGTCTTCTTTTATCTCGTAGTAGTTTGGTCTTCGCTGATAGCTAGTCCAGTCTGGGAGGCTTGTCTCTTCCCGCGGTGTTGAGTGCCGTTTCTACGATAGGGGAGGTTATAAAATGACATGCTATGACAACATCTCTTTCTGGTAGTGTTGCATCCAGTGCTTTGAACCTGTTAGTACGTTCCAGATGGAATTCTTGTTCTTTGGCAGATAGCAAATAGTGGTCGGGTCTTTTGGATATTTTACTGAGTTTTACTCTCTCTAATTGGGTGTTGATACATCAGTACTATAAAAGAACACACCTTAAAACAACACTAAGTGCATCATATGTTAATTGCTATTTAATATATTTTATACAAGAAAAATGCTAATAATCCTATACGGCAAAGGTTGATTTTGTTTAATTTGGGGCACGTGTTACCAAATACATGGTGGGCCAAAATAAGGGTCCTATCTTTAAATTTGAATAACTTGAATTTGAATAACTTCCACAAAATAAAAGTTAAACTCACCAAACTTTATGTGTGTGTAGACTGACCCTTCCGAGATTTTTTGAAATAAACAAAACAAATTTTAGCCGAAAAACACTTCTTAAAACTTACAAAAACTAAAGTATTGTTTTTTACACTGTTTTGAGTTTTTTAAGCAAAAATAATGTTTTCTAAATGAGGGTACGTTCCTTAGGGCTAATACGGCTCATGCTTGCTTCGGAAGGGGTCCTTTACTTATTCTAAAAAAAAAAAAAAAAAAAATCAATAAATAAAAAAGTTATGAATTTTTAAAAATAGGACCCTTATTTTTGCCCACCCTGTATAACTTCTTCATTCTGGTTTGTTTTTACAATCTTATATTAGTTATTTAACGTGTCAATATAACAACAGAAGTATCATGAACTGTTCATATTAGCCAATCATTGTGCACACAGGGTTGAGGTGAATATAGGTTTATACATTTTTCATCCGTATTAATATGTTCTTGCGAAAGCAGAGCAGATCGGATCGAATATGATTTCGGCATACGACGCTATTCTAACCCCCTTCTATTTGCAATGTGTTAATTCTAAATGCTAATTACTGTTGCATTATTGGTTAGCGAGTTGTTCTTAGTCGACTGCATGGCTTTGTGTCGAAATTTTTTTTAAATTCTGAAATCAATATTCACTCGAACTATCATTGTCGTCAAAATGAAGCATACAGAATGTTGTCTTTTTTATTAAATGAGATCAAATAAATTCACTAAATGAATAAAAAGAAAGAAAGAAAACGCACATTTAGTGATGAAGCCTAAAAATGTAGATTAATATTCGGATTACAGTTCTAATCTTGGACGTTATATTCCAAACGTTTCGTATGTTGTAATCTTCGGGTTTCTTTGGGTATACCTTTTTAAACGTCGAATATGTAAGGTAATGGTTTAAAGGTTCGTTACTAATCAGTTCTACGTGATAGCGTTCTGGAGGTTGTAGGTTCGATTCCTACAACAGTCGATAATAACTAAGAATAAACAAAAGTACTCGTTATGGATGACGAAATAAGAAACATCTACCTCGGTAGATTAAATAAAATGTTTAGTTCGATATTAAGTATTACTTTCCAAGTTCACGGTAATGTATTACGAGTTTGACTAGAAAGTTGCAAAGTCTGAAGAGATGCGCTTGAAAGAGGTTGGTGTTAAGTTGTTTGAAAGATAGCGAATATGACAACCAAGATGATAGTAGTTGTTCAAATAAACCAAATAATAAAAATAATCAATCATGATTTGCCATATTTTTTTAACGTGTAAACTTAAGTTACAAATTACATCTTCATCGTTACATGCTAAGATTGAATTAGTCTTGGCCTTTTGGCTAAGATCAAAGTGTAGTATCTGTTCCGATGGATACTGCACCCCATAGACTGGTATTTTCTATTTCGAATGAAACAATATATATATATATATATATATATATATATATACAAATACAAATACAAAAGGAGATTCAACTATATAGCAGTGGACCAAACACTGGGGACATTTACTTTAATAGAATTCCACGGGGATCATCAGCTGTTTATCATGTAACTGTTTCGGAGATTAAAAACGGAACAGTTAAAGAAAGTCATAGCTCTCCAGTAATACTGATAAAAAAAACTGCTTCCCCAATAACTAAATGCAAAAGCCATTCAGTTATAATTAATATATATATATATATATATATATATATATATATATATATATATATATATACAGGGTGGGCCAAAATAAGGGTCCTATCTTTAAATTTGAATAACTTGAATTTGAATAACTTCCACAAAATAAAAGTTAAACTCACCAAACTTTATGTGTGTGTAGACTGACCCTTCCGAGATTTTTTGAAATAAACAAAACAAATTTTAGCCGAAAAACACTTCTTAAAACTTACAAAAACTAAAGTATTGTTTTTTACACTGTTTTGAGTTTTTTAAGCAAAAATAATGTTTTCTAAATGAGGGTACGTTCCTTAGGGCTAATACGGCTCATGCTTGCTTCGGAAGGGGTCCTTTACTTATTCTAAAAAAAATTTTTTTTTTTAAATCAATAAATAAAAAAGTTATGAATTTTTAAAAATAGGACCCTTATTTTTGCCCACCCTGTATATATATATATATATATATATATATATATATATATATATATATATATATATATACACGTTGATATACACGTTGATGTACACATAAAAAAAACATCCAGTTTTTTTGGTTTTCCTTTTTCATTTTACCATCACGTCGGATTACCTTCATCCTTCTCTTCCCATATATATATATATATATATATTACTATTTCATGTATCCACATAACATTTTATGAGGAGATATCATATGTTAAGTATCAATTGTCAGTATTTACTTCAACAGTGCTCGATACGTAAGTAGTTTTACCTGAAAATTCCCCCCGGGGATGAAACGCGGGAGCCTATGTGTAGCTTAATTGGCATAAATGTATTTTATAGATTACTATATATATATATATATATATATATATATATATATATATATATAATGATCATAATAATAATACACATAAAATATTATATTTAAAACTACAAGATACTATGGTCATTTATATATCAAATAATAATACTAATTACAACAATAATAATAATCATAACAATATCAATACTATTAAACCACTACTCTTAAGAACTATTCGGCGATATGGTAGTTAGCATATAAAAATATATAGAAATGAATGATGCATAAACTTTTTAAATAAAGCTTTACATCTCAGGTACCAGGAAGGTATGAAGTTAAACTGAAGGAAACATAGCCATACAGATGTGAATACACAATATATTAGACCTCTTCAAAATTGACCTTTTTCTTCAAACATATGGAAACTGATATTATTCCCATTCTCAAAGGTCTAAATTAGCTAAATATACCAGTTATTGTGATCTTGGACCTTGGCTATGCCTGCCTCAAGAGCCATGTAATTTTATTGTTGACGTTTTTCAAAAACGCTGCAAAATATGGGATATTATGTCCTTATTTTCATTGTAGCTTTCTTAACAAATCAGCTTTAACTTACAATCTGAAATGAAGAGATAAAACATACTTAGTGATAATAAATTATATACATGCATTAAGAGTAACATTTTTGAGATAAAGTTATGTATTATATGATGGCATCCTTTCCAAGCATAAAAAATATATATGTTGTGCATTAAAATTAATTAAAATTAACACAGGTGTTCATGTGTTTACTACCATATGCAAGAACATTTTATTAGCTTTCATTTGGTACCACTTTCAATGCTATAGCATCAACCTCTGGAAAGCTACAATGAAAATAAGGACATAATATCCCAAATTTTGCAGCGTTTTTGAAAAACGTCAACAATAAAATTACATGGCTCGTGAGGCAGGCATAGCCAAGGTCCAAGATAACAATAACTGGTATATTTAGCTAATTTAGACCTTGGAGAATGGGAATAATAGCAGTTTCCATATGTTTGAAGAAAAAGGTCAATTTTGAAGAGGTCTAACAATATATAGTCAAAACAAGGTTTGAGTGATTTTAAACAAACAAATGAAATACTAACTACTCGAATAAGCTGAGTAACCGCTTGAAAGTTTACACATTATTAAGGGGATTTACAGACTAATAAAAACAAATTGTTTTTTTCTACTATCTTCATAACTACGTATTCAATACAGATAGAGTATTGCACACACAATCCCATGTATTTTTACAATAATAAACATACATCTTGAGTGTAGCGTGTTTTAAATATTGAGATATATTGAAAGACAAAGCTCACCGACCTCCCGGTGGCCCGGCATACCTTGCGACCAAAAGCCATTTCATATAAATAGGAGAACGCGTCTAGAAACTTTTATTAAATTTGAAGTATTCGATATCGCGATACATTTCTTTAATTAATTACATTTTCTCTCGAAGGTGTGTAAGGAATATCCCGATTGCATTTGACGGGCTTCATAATTATTGGCAATACCACCTAAATTCATCTAGGCTTAGCTTCAAGAACATACATACTTGAAGGGTTTCCACATCTATGTTAAGCATGTTGATTGCAAGCACATTTATATATTGATGTTAGATTCTTTCACAGAAGATTCTTGGGAATGGCTGTCAACTTTAATGAAAAACTAAAATCTAATTGTTTACAATGTTCTATCCCTTTTTCTCTATTTTCTCTAATAACATTACGCACACACACGCGCATCAACCTTAGTTGAAGTCACTGCCCCTAATGATGCAGAATTAAACAGAGCTGAAAGGGGAAAAAATTACGAAATACCAAGGACTAATGTACGACACTAAAAGAAACAGGAATATTAGGAAAATCTTCATCATACCAGTAATTATAGGAGCAACAGGACTAATGAAAAAGAATTTCAAAAGCTATCTGGCGAGTATAACCGGGTGAACCGAGTGCAAGAGAAATACAAACAACTGCACTTAAAAAGCCGGTTAGAATCTTAAAAATATCTCTAGGCTGGAGTGTCTGAAATAGCCAGTGAATGTCTGTCATCCGGTAGGATGCCCCGTCTCCAGCAAAAACAGAAAGATCAACATATATATATATATATATATATATATATATATATATATATATATATAAGATTAAATATGTATTACAAATTAAAGACAAAGGTAAACATTAGTTCAGTGTATAGTGGATAAGAATATCAACGGATCTGTAGCAATGAGGACATAAGAATATCGTTGAATCTGAAGCAAAATATTTCGGTCAATTCGTTCGGCCATATTCATTTGGTATAAATTAACTTTACTAATAAGAACTTAACATCTTAAAGCTACTACATCTAACTTGCACTCCCCTATTACATCCTCGTCTCTCCTTGGAATATCTTCTACGCATAGTGTTTCTTTCTTTGTTCAGCTTACGAAGGAATCGGAGTATCTTACAAGTAATACTATCAAAGTTATCTGCTAATTAACGTAATCCTCACTGTTTTCGTCACAGCATCTCACTCTTAGATCATCAGCTCGGTTGAGAAAAAACATGCTAATGTTATGTTGTCTAGCGCAGCTATAACAGCTTCGCCGTTAGGTGGTCGATATTTAAGGCATGACTCGATGATGTAGATGAAGTGCTAACAAATTACCTCTCGCATATATTTAAGAAAAGGACGAACTATTTGCATTTTCATCACGGTGAGATGAATTAGCCGGGGTTTTTTTATACGGAATTATAGCCATAAAACTTTAATTTTTATCATTGGAAAAGGCATGTACGCTCGTTAATTTTTTTTATTTATATCGATACTCAACATTTTTTACAACTAAGTTTTGAATAATCAAAGTAAAATGATATTTCAATATATAATTGACAGGGCTTATCACTAATACTTTGATGTTAATGCAATGTTTCATATTTAAATTGACGTGTTTTATATTGCATTATGATTAAACTAGTCATAGATGTTATTTACAAGTACAATTTCTGTCATTACGTATATACACACATATATGTATACATATGCATGTATATGTATTTTATTCAAATATTATATATATAAATATATATATATATATATATATATATATATAATTATAGACTTCTTCCTACGCGCCCTTACCATATGTAGCCCCCAACACATAAATGAAGAAATAAAGTACATTTTTAATTCCCTAAAAATACCTCAATACCCCACGCATTTTATATTAAATGCCAAGAAAAAAGCCTTCCACATATTCTCCAGAAACACCACACCAAAAAATCAGACTCTTAACACTTCTCTCATAGACAGACCCCTTCTCTTACCCACGCATTCCAATAACACATCCATATGCAAGACGCTTAACAAACTAGGCATTCCAACAGTACAAACTGCATCTCAATCCATAAAACAAACATTAAACACATCAAGACATCTCCAAAAAAAACCCACATCCCATGCCGGCTTATACACTGCCCCATGCAATGACTGCCATCAATTTTACGTGGGAGAAACACAACATGAATTAAATTAAAAAATTGAATGAACACAAAAGGGACATCAAAAACAACCCTCTCAGTGCACTTTTCTCTCGTGCACTAGAACATGGTCATGCCTTCAAATTTAAACAAGCCGAAATCACAAAATACATCCACAAAAAATCTCGGCGAAGATTATTGGAAACTGCACTCATCACCGCTTCCACTACCATCAAGCAACGAAATGGCTTTTTTAACCTATCATACTTAATAAACAAGATCATCCTTACTGAACCAAAACTCATGCCAGATCATAGATAACATTTATTTTTATCTCTAACCTTAATGACACTCTCCCACTTACTCACACCCATCCTCTTTCTCCATGAATCTTTACTTTTTCTAACTCATTCCTTTTTTCCCTCACATTTTAACACAGCAAGCCGATCAAACTTTCTCATTTTCCAAATATTTAAAATATTTCATACCCTATCACGACAAATCTCCGCTCTCCCCCTCACCCATTCCCCCTCTCAACCACTTTTTTCGTACCCTCACTCTTCCATGTCTCCCATTCTCAAATCCCCTAATTTTCTCAAAATATTCTCTAAGACCGTAACTTTCGCCCATCCACCAAAATCACAGGCCCCCCCCTTCTCTACCCACCCTCCTTTTCTCTGCATACACCCTCACACAAACATTCCAACTTACTGTTTCCCCTTCAGTCTTGACCGCAGCCACCTGTTCAAATACCTCCTTCCTCCTTCTCCTCCACCCCTCCACTCTCTCACTCATTGCCATTCACATTATTCCTGCTCATCCCCCCACCTCTTTCTTTTACTACCAGCCACAGTATCCTTGCTCACCCCCATCTTTCCACTTCTTCCCCACTCATTTTCATAAACATCTATTTTTCATTCCTCACCAAGCACGGACGTCCACCCTACTGTTTTCTCCTGTAGTGGCTACTATTTTCTTCCTTTTTCCCAATATGTCAACCTTATATGTGTTTGTACTTGCATGACTTTTTTTCTTTATATTATCATCCTGATGAAGTCTTATAAATAAAGACAAAACGTTGATGTACACATAAAAATACATCCATTTTCTAGTTTTCCTTTTTCATTTTCTCATATATATATATATATATATATATATATATATATATATATATATATAGCACTAGATAAAGTAAAAGAATAAAATAAGGTGCGACTCAGATTTTATTTGCATTCAATGTTCAAGTAAAGTCTTTTAAAGTACTTAGCTCATGAGTTTTCAAAGAGAATCTTCTCATCAGAGGACCATTACCGCAATGACATCACTGCAGGTAATGAAATTAAACTTTAGAAGTATATTAGAAAAAATACATAAAAATACATAAAATTATATAAAACATCAAATATATCGGCTTAAAAATTACTTTTAACTTTATCTAGTGCTATTAATGCTCTACCCAGTATATTGAGCTTCAGTTTTATCCAGATGTTCACTAATTAAAGATATTAGTTGACTATTATATATTTTGTTGTATTAACTTTATATATATATATATATATATATGTATATATATATATATATATATGGCAGAAAAATATCAGCATCTCATTAATGTTAAAAGGGATAATACCCAAATTGATGAAAAAAGTGTTGCATACAAAAAATACGAAATCTCTTAAATTAAAAAAGACAGAAAAATTTGAGACGTGCGGGAATAATAAGCATACTAACGATGTATGTTTGTACGAGAGAAAATTCTGTGAATCTTGCGGAATTAACGATTATAAATGGTCTGTTTGCCGCAAGAATAAGAAAAATAATAACTTTTTTATTGAATTCTGTCTCTAACATAAGTATTATTGACGGGCAAACATGAAGAAAAATTAGAAAACCCAGAAAATTGGCAAAGGGGTGTTAAGAGAAACACTTTAACGGAGAATTAAACTGCTATATTTCTTTCTGTAGTAAAACTGCGAAAACAAATGTATATGGGATTCTAAAGGTTAATTCATGTATTCCTGGACTAGACTCGATAGTACTGTTCAATATATTTGAACCCCGAATGAACTCTTTTTGCGACGAATTAAACAGTGCAGAGACAGACACATCAAAAATTTAAAAAATAATGAATGAATTGAAAGAAGAATATCCCACAGTTTAGTTTTAGGGTTTGGGTTTATGGCAGAAGTCAAGACGCCCCTGTTTGCCACTTAGACACAATTAACAAAGACACTAAGACACTAGACAGATTAGAAAAAAATGGGAGTTATATCTAAGGTAGACCATGCGGACATGGCATACTCCGTCGTCTACGTCAAATAGAAAAACAAGAAAAACAAGAAAATAAAAGAGTGCGCCGATTGCATGAAGGATCATAATTATCCACTTCCTTCGCCAGAAGACATTTTTGAAAATCGATTTATCTGACGCATACTTTCACATTAAGGTGAACGAGGAATGCTCAAAACATTTGTGCATAAATACACATAAGGGAATTTTCAAACCGGCTTTAATGTCTCCTAGCTTTTTTCTAGCAGATGATGGGCACTATGTTGGCGGGTCTTGAATTTGCTATCGCCTATTTAGAAGATATTCTAGTCAAAAGTAAGAACGTTCACGAACACGAATCACACATCAGAGCTATGTTTGAACGACTAGAAGAATTCGGTGTCAATTTTAGTCCACAGCAGTGTCATTCTTCATGAAAAGAATTACATACCTCGGACAAGTTATAGTCAGTGAAGGCAGGAAACTGGACCCGAAAATGGGTTGATGCAATTAAAAATATGTCTGCATTCGACACAGTTGCAAAACTACAATCGTTGTTTTGGGGTTAGTCTAATATTATGCGATCTACATTAAAAAATGGTCGATTAAAGAGCACCCCTTAACTAATTATTAAGGAAAATGCATAAATGGATATAGTCAAAAGATTGCGAGACGGCTTTCCAAAAAATAAAAAGTAAATCTACTCTCATATCTAGCATTAGCTCATTGTTATCTAGTGAAAATAATCATCCTTGTGACTGATGCTAGTGAATACGGAGTATTGATTTACTCCTCTCCAGGAGTTAAGCACAAGGCCAGTTTTTATCTTACTCCCACAAGTAAGATGTGACCCAAGGTCGGGTCGGGAAAGTGGGATTTAAAAATTGCCTGGGCAGCCCCGTCGGCATTCCCCGGTAGCAATAAACTTACTCCTCCCCAAAGAGGGGAGGCGAAGCCTGGGAGGGTGAACCTCCTAGAACTGCACAGGACAGACCCATAGACCGGCGTAAATCAAGCCCCGAAGGCCAAGACAATACAAGTCTATGGGGTGCAGTATCCATCGGAACAGATACTACACTTTGATCTTAGCCAAAAGGCCAAGAACAGTGAATACGGAGTAGATGCTGCTCTGTTACACAAATATGAAGATAGTACTACTAAACCGATTGCGCACGCTTCAAGAACTCTTCTACCGGATGGGACAAATTATAGTCAGATCGAGAAAGACGCATTATAAAGAAGGGAACCAAAGCAGTAGTATGTGTATTCGACGGTATTCGACTGTATTCGAGCGTATTAGGTTAATCTTATTTGATTACCGGTTGTGCTACTGTTTTGTACAAGATATATACGTTGTAATAAACTATCGTCTTTTAAAGACCTTACACTTTGATTTTTTGGTTATTATGACTTCTAACCAAGTTATATCAGTCAGAATTGGTAAGATATTTGAGTAGGGTGGGGGAAATAGTATTTACACTTTACATATGATGTTTAGTTCTTTAGACACATGTACGAAAAACTATCCGTGAGTTATGTGTTTTCGTTGTTAGTCTATATGTCTAGTAGACACTTTCTACGATAAGAACATTGTTTAATTATCTCAGTTCTGATGTTCATACAGATTATGGAAGTGTTATAAGGTAGGATCCTGAATTTGTCAGTGGTGCATAGTAGGCAATTCCAGAGGAGTAGGGTTTTTGTTTATCTATTCTATTTTGTAGGGGATACTTTACTTCTTTAGCTGCCACTTGGTTGTTGCTAAGCAGGTGTTAATTTTTTTCGAGATATTTTGAAGGTTTAGGGTTGGCGTAGAGCCTCTACTTGAAAGTTCCTTGAGCCATTCCGATGTTAATTTCTTCTTTGTCGGAGTGTACATCGGATATGATTTTGGCTTCGTACACTATGAATCTGATTGTTACATTATCTGGTCAAGTCTTCCACAAATACATAAATCACGGAATTAACACAGTTTAGAAATAGTAATAATCAGGTAACGTGCGCAATTATTATTGTTTCATCGTTAAATAATCTTAACGGGTTGATATGCCGTGAGAAAACAAAATACCAAACGCATTATGTGAGACACTTTTTTTAAATCTACGAATTCCAGAATGGCCAACATCTGGTCGTACTACCTGTGAAATAATTAATTGCCTTTTCTTCCCACGCCCAATTTGTCGATTTTCAAATAAGGAAAAACCTGTCTTTTTCCCATGTTCGTTAAAAATACATTTTCAAATTCGACCGCTGCTTCAAAGGAACGAATTTGTGTGTTTGCCTCTTTGATGTTTATAAACGAAATGAATAAACGAAGTGAATATTATTTTACTGAACGAAATTTGAAACGATATGCGAAGCACGAAAAGTGTGCGAAACGAACACGTAAATAAATGACAGTTTTTTTTTTTTATTAACATTGAAATTTGGGAATGAAAAATATTTCCTAGCATTTATATGGCTGACTAATTGTTTTTGAAAGAAAATCAAAAAATATTTTAGAAGAAGAGGATATTATTTCTCGCACCTGCACGCGCATGTTTATTTCTCTGCTTCTCTTTCCCTTTCTCTCTCTCTGCCACATATTTTCCGTACTTATATATATATATATATATATATATATATATTATAGATCCATTTTCGAAAGAATAGATAATATATATATATATATATATTATAGATCCATTTTCGAAAGAATAGATAATATATATATATATATATATATATATATATATATATATATATTATTGATCCGTTTTCGAAAGAATAGATAATATATATATATATATATATATATATATATATATATATTTGCCAGACACAGAAATACGGGTAAAACACAAAGGGCATACTAATATGAACAAGCACATAATAACATAGTTCATGATTCGTTTAAATTTGTTAGCCATATGTAAGGGATATATCAAGAATAAACACGATTACCTAACTTGCTTGACAAAGATCGTATTTAGGTGGAAAAATTGGGACAAATAATTGTGAACATGATAATGTCGCTTTCATCGCAGCTAATGTTCTCTATATTTAAACACCTTGTGCATGACTGTACTCGCAGGAGGGCAAAACAATCGAATGGTTTTGTTTCATTAGCGGCGGTGTATAAAATACTTCTATTCAAATATCTGCCTTGCGTCAGAGAGATAAGTTGTTTATAAAATCAATGACAGTGGCAAAGCAATCGAGGTTGATGAGTGCAACAGATGAGACAAACAGCAGAATCAGTCGACCGGATAGCATTAGTAAATGTAGTCTTTCTCTGTTTCTTTCATTTTGATATGTATTCATATATTTTTATTTATTTTGTGGGGCTATAATATCTCTCTCTCTTCTTCTCTCTCTCGTTTCTTCAGAACGAGAAAGAATTTACTTCGGATTTTATTTACTCAATAACGGTCTTCTGAAGCCCGACTAAACCGACTTGCGAGTTTATGTTTTTTCGGAAGCTGAAATAGATAAATAAATATTTGTTTATATATATATATGAAAATATCGGTTGTTCGTTCAATTTTTATACAAGCGTTAACATTTCCGTTGAATGTCCCAGTCGAGATACGATATTCTCTGGAGATAATTAATGTGTTTATTGTTTACCACTGGGGAGCTGTTAGTACCGTATGAGGACGATGAGCATCCTTCCAAAAGACGTCCATCCAAGTTACACCACCCGGAAAACGATAGTACCACATTGGTGCCGTGACCAGAATGATAACATTTCTTTAAAATACGTTCCAACGACGCGGACACACCAAGATACACTTTCCGGCAAGCGATAATACTACATTGAGACTCGTCCCAATGATAATGTTACATCGTGCCGTGACTAAAACACGACTAAGAGAGTAATCCACGAAACAACCAGGAGTTCGCTTCTAAAGCGATAGGATCACATGTGTGCAATAAGAAAGACACAACCGAACACCCAGGATACTCCACTGAACGATAACAACATTTGGTGTTGAAGACTTACACGAAATGACTACAGCCGTGAATCCAAGACATCACCCACAGCCAAAAAAAAACACAGTAATCCAGAGGACAGATATATCGATCCGGAACGATCCCCACAAGTATCTACACAAAAAATAGAACACATCGTAAACCCCATGAATCTACGGTAGGTTATAATTTTATTGGCTCTTTATTACTATTATAACATTTGTTCGTTAAAATTATTTTAAAATTATTGGTAGATAGAGCTTCCTGTTAAAAGGTATGTTACTACAAAAAAATAACAAACTCACTCCGCCCCCCATTAAAAATAGTCCGGTCAGTTGGATCAAAGATCCCAATCTTTACCGGGATACCGTCGGAATTAAAGCCATAGCCAGCGGCTTTGAAAAAGAAAGATTGAATGTACATGCTAACAGATCCAAAGCTAGTAAACCTGTCATACAACTTTTCGTACGGTGTAGCATCGAAATAGATCAGGGAATATCTCGACGCTTATCCAAATAACAACAGTAAAGCACTGCTCATTCAGTTGTCAGCACAATACGGCGAGTTTACACATGCTGCCGACGCCGTTAGAGCTTTAATTAAAATATAGCAGGATCGAGATGAGGTACTCAAACATAGCAAATAGGATGAACCTACATGCTAGTTGTGCTTATAGAGACGCCGTGCAGGTGGATTTTGCTGAATTCTTTCATAAATGCTATAATTAACGCCTTCAATAAGAAGGAGGTCACTATATCAAATCCGGCAACGTTATTGGAGGCTTTAGCTGATGCGAGACAAAGCGTAAGGCTCAATGGTCGACTCGGATGTGGCTACAGTAAGGAGCGAACTATCTTTAATGATGGCTCATAAACCGGCGTCTAGTAGCAGCAGGAACCAAGGAGGGACATTCTTAATAAAGAGTACCGAAAACTTCATCTTACAGCAGAAAATAGTCGGATAATGTTCACTGTTGCTACAGCTATAGCAAATCGATTGAAGCTGTAAAGAGTAATTTTTGTGGGTCTACGTCGGAAAAATCTAAGAGATCACAGCGAGAGTATTTCTGCCATAAAAAAGCTAAAACTGAATTGAACATTGTCACCTGCGGAAGAAGCAAATGACTTCGTTCCAGAAAAAAGAAAATACCAGAGTACCATCGAAACCCATTCACCACCGGCTGGATTAGACGTCGGTTACACGTACGTGTAATTATGTTAAATCCTCAAAGAAAGAAGGACCTCAGGGAATCCTGAACCCCAAAAGTAATGGAGGTCAGGAAAGAAGTGGAAGCGGTTCTAAACAGGCTCACCGAAGAAAGAACAAACCTGAAAGTAGAGGAATCCATGGATACACACTTCTCAACCATAGCTACGAAATGGGGGGGGGGGGCATAATTTAAATCAGTGGTAGACCGATAGAGGCACGGATCGACATGGAATAGAAGGTATCGTTCCTTAAAACATTATTTCTTGTGGAATAAAAAACGACAACAGGGGCATTGAGGGATTTTTACCCGACAATAAGCATAGCAAACTGGCAAAAAATGGTACTACATATACTGGTGTATTTACCCGTGAAAATAAGGAAACTAAAAGCTCCAAAGAGACTATATATCACCCCATAATGTGATCAGGGGTTGATATTTGAGGCAGAGTGATTAAAAAACAACTAAGACCCCAACATTTTTCACCCTAACTAATTAAAGGTAAAGATAGTAATCCCAGTGGTAAAATCAACAGTTCCTTAAGGAAGAAGTGTGGTTGCCACCGCAACCTTTTTACACTGTTACACTATTTGTTTCTAGCAAACAAACAAACAAACAGACAAAATATTCCCCCGTTATCGAAACCCAGTCCAAAAATAGAATCCTGTGATAGAGACAGTTGAGGTGTCTTCTCATCTACCAACAGCAGAGATGGTTGTGGGCTGTAGGAGCCTCAGATACACTGTCACTGTTACACCGGACTTTCAGGATTAGGAGAGACTTAAGAATTCCAATCCACTCCTCAAAAAGGCCAATCACTCCCTAACCCTGATAGAATATCTGGCAAACTCTCGATATAAAAGTCCTCGAAATTATCCCCCCCCCCGGCACATAATATAAAATTACCAGTAGCAGGCTTCTTGGAACGGTCGTATAATGCATGCAAGAGTGCACTGGGGCAGAAAGAATAGGTCAACGAATAACTACCAGTTGAGGCTGAGAAAGTACAAGCGAAAGAAAAAAAATGTCGAAAAGCAATAACAATAACAAAATTATTAATAATATAAAATTAAATGACTATTCCAAAAATAGAAAGGAGAAACGAAATAATAGTGTTTTCCTCTTCCAAAAGAGAGTGAAAAAGTAAATTAATAAAGTTGAAACTAAAAACACATTTACTTATAAGAGGAGAGGAAGAAAATCTGTCAACTCTCTATTCTTGTATAATATTGACAAAGATTTGACTTACAAATTAGCGTAATAGCCACAGAAAAGGGGGGCGGGCGAATATGACGAGTTCTACACATTTTAAAATATTCTGCTTGACTTTCTTTGAACTTGCGGGAATACGAATACATTCGAAACAAGTCAAATTGAATGGTGTTGTTGCATTGGTTGTGGTGAGAAGACACTTTACTTCAAATATCAGCCCGTGTCAGAAAACGAAGGTGTTTATGAAATCACCGGCAGTTTTAAAGCAATGAAGGTTGACGGGTAAAGCGGATCTGTCAAAGATGAATTCAACACTCTCCTTTTCTGTATATCTCTCTCTCTCTATCCCTCTCTCTTTCGTATTTACCACAGCGAAATACGATTTAGTGTGGACTTTTTTTCTAAAGAGAATTAATGACGCCTAAACTCGTAAAACATACGGACGGGATATATCCCTCTATTTTATTTACCCCCCCCCCCCCGAGGAGATTAGACACAAGGTCAGGTGTGGGTTAAGATGAAAGTGTTACTGTGGAACGAACTGGATTCGAAACGGGAACACACAGGTCTTCAATTCACGTAGATATATCCCTGTATTGAAGAAGATGTACCAATAGTTTACCACCGGGAGCTGGTAGTCCCGTACGAAGACAATAAGATTCCTTCCAAAATACGTCTCCACTGTGCGGGCACACACATTTACACACTCCGACAAGCGATAGAAGTGCATAATAACACTTTATTACATTATTGTATTTAATTTCATTGTATTTTTGTTTGTTATATATACATTATATCAGAAAAATACCCGGGAAATATCCAAATACACACTGTTACATAATAGATTATTAAAATTAGGAAACAAAATGTAAACGATCTTTAATATTTTTTGTAGCTTAGATAGTTTGTGAACGAGAGAAAAGAGAGATTTCCTTAAAAAAGAACCAAAGATGTGTACTTTATTCTGGTAATGATCTATATTACATTAGGTATTTTAACCCTAAAAAGAACGTAAGTCATTCCCTCGATTACAAGTACTGTTACACTCTCATCGATTCGATCACAAGATAAAAGCCACACACACACTCGTTAATGTGATCGACACCCATATAAGCTCTAAGAAAAGGAACATAGACAGAGAGCGTCAGATCAGTTCAAAGCCAGGTTGACAAAGTCGATGAATGAAAAAAACAATAAAAAGAAAAAGAAGACGAAGACGATGATAATAAAAATGAAAAAGAGAAACAGAAACGAAAATGAAGACAAAAAAAGAAAGGGAAAATATAGTTTTATGTATAATTTTGTTGCTAGAAGAGATACTATGGAAAAAAGGGGAATTCAAATGTTAGAAACCGTTAACTTAGACAACTAGCGTTATTTTATAACATTTACCTGCTACCAAAAAAAGAGAATTCAACTTATGAATACTGAATTAAAATCGAAGCTGTTACCTGTCAGTAGTTCCTTCATCTATTCACTGAGATAACAACTCGATTTCGTTTTAATTTTAAAATAGAAGGGGTTATCCATCGTATGCACATCAATATCCCTGTAATATACTTAAAGGACACTGACATTTTGATAAATATTTATGAATTCATCACCAATACATATTTTTTAAATTTCACAAAAATTGAAGGTATCTTAATTTTTGAAAGCGTCCACCGAATATTAACTACTTTTTAAGAGAACTATATAACTTAAATATAGCCCACATCAAACTGCGTGCGCCTGCCAGCTGTGTTCTAACTTTATAATGACCAGATAATCAATTCAGGAATGCATCCTGCACACTCCAAGTTATGAACATATAAACACCGTACTTATATCGACGGCCTCAACGAGTTGAGTCAACCATCATCCACCATCGCCTCCGCTGGGCAGGCCACGTACACAGAATGGATGCATTCTGTCTCCCCAAGAAAACGCTCTATAACGAGCTTGACAAGGTGACCGGACAACGACGTGCCCCTAAAATTCGCTATAAAAAATAGCTGAAGCGCACCCTGACCCTAACCAACATAGACGCGTCCTCGTGGGAACAAGCAGCGAGGGACCTGAACTCGTGGAAAAAAACAACACGTCAAGGTATCGGGATTTTGAGGAGGCAGGGAATGAAGAGGAAAGACGAAGGAGAAGAATAGAGTGGCATAAAAACCTTTTCTGCACCCTACCCTTCTCTGTAAACCCTGTCCGCGGCTCTTGACACGATAGACTGGGCCTTCAAGGCCACATCACTCATAAGAATTAATATAGAGGATAACAGACCGACGACAGTACCTGATACATGGACGCGTGTGGTAGCAGATGACAATATATATATATATATATATATATATATATATATATATATATATATATAGTGAGAGAAAGAAGCAATTGAAAATACCATTAATAAATCGCTTGTCGCTAATGCATTTATACATGTCAACCGTAAACATTGCATCAGCATCAAACGACTCGTTACATGCAATCTTAATATTATTTTTAATTATGCCTTTTTCATTGTTATGCTTTCTTGTCGAAAACTTTGCGCAACATCATAAATATAAAAACTAATAAGCGTACACGACGTTTCGTGGAGATAGCATTGCATTTCAAATATCAGTAAATATGAAACTACGGGATAAATACTTTACTCGGATGATTCAGTAAGAAACATGTGCTATTATCGCTCAGCGTGATAAAAATATCAATGGTATATATATATATATATATATATATATATATATATATATATATATATATATATATATATATCCCGGCTTGAGGCACTAACTGGTCTAGCCGCACTGATGAGCTGTGAAACGGGTAGAGCTTATGTTTGTAACGGTATCGCCAACTGCCATTAGCGGCAAAAAAGCAATGCTCATTAGGTAAACACTAATTCGAGCTCCGGCAATTGCAATGTTTACATTGAGATACAACTTACATTCAGTCAGTGTCGCATAATGGCGTAGAGTTTAACATCGCCGACTGTCAGCTCGACGGTTGCGTTTCGATCCCGGCTTGAGGCACTAACTGGTCTAGCCGCACTGATGAGCTGTGAAACAGCGAAACAGTCTGTATGTGGATGACTATATATAATGTATTTTTATGTAATTATGTAAATGTATAGATTAAATAGTTATCGTGAAACTCGACAACAGATACTGCTTGATCACGACGGCCCCGTCTGAAATAGTAAACTTATTAGCTGAACACATTTGTAAATGATTAATAGATCACGTGTCCGTGGATGAAATTTTAATCTTTAAATTAATATACATACATATATATATATATATATATATATATATATATATATCAATGTTATCTCTCTCTATATATATATATACACATGTATATATATATATATATATATATATATATATATATATATATATATATATCAATGCTATCTCTCTCTATATATATATATACGAATGTTATCTTTACATTGATATATATATATCGATTTTATCTTTAAATTAATATATATATATACATATATATATATGTATACATATCAATTTTATCTTTAAATTAATATATACATATATAAATTTTATCTTTAAATCAATATATATATATATATATATATAATATCAATTTTATCTTTTAATTAATATATATATATATATATATAATATCAATTTTATCTTTTAATTAATATATATATATATATATATATATATAATATCAATTTTATCTTTTAATTAATATATATATATATATATATATATATATATATTAGAGGAGCATTATTATAATCAATGAAACAGACGAGTGGAAAAAAAAAGGAAAATTGTTAAAATTACCTTAAGGCCTTATCGTCTGACCCTCTGAGAGGAAACGTCAGAATGGTAAATTAAAAACTAAAAGTCGAATGAGATATGAGGCGTTAGTCATTAACAACTCTCGACCTAGCCTGTGTAGACAAAAGAATTTGAAGCATCAGTTGGAGATCTTTAATGATTCAAAGCCACCATAACGTTGAGAGATTTACCTTTCTTTCTTTTTTTTTCCTCTCAATCGTTTCCTCCAACTTTTTTCCCCTCATATCTCATTCGACTTTTAGTTTTTAATTTACCATTCTGACGTTTCCTTTCAGAGGGTAAGACGATAAGGCCTTACGGTAATTTTAACAATTTTCCTTTTTTTTTCCACTCGTCTGTTTCATTGATTATAATAATGCTCCCTCTAAAATTAATCCCACGATTCTGTTGTACACGAAATTTACTTACATATATATATATAATATAATATCAATTTTATCTTTAAATTAATATATATATATATATAATATCAATTTTATCTTTAAATTAATATATATATATATATAATATCAATTTTATCTTTAAATTAATATATATATATATATATATATATATATCAATTTTATCTTTAAATTAATATATATATATATATATATATATATATATATATATATATATGTAATATCAATTTTATCTTTGAATTAATATATATATATATATATATATATATGTAATATCAATTTTATCTTTAAATTAATATATATATATATATATATATATATAATATCAATTTTATCTTTAAATTAATATATATATATAAATATATAAATGTAATATCAATTTTATCTTTAAATTAATATATATATATATGTAATATCAATTTTATCTTTAAATTAATATATATATATATATATGTAATATCAATTTTATCTTTAAATTAATATACATATATATATATATGTAATATCAGTTTTATCTTTAAATTAATATATATATATGTAATATCAATTTTATCATTAAATTAATATATATATATATATATATGTAATATCAATTTTATCTTTAAATTAATATATATATATATATATGTAATATCAATTTCATCTTTAAATTAATATATATATATATGTAATATCAGTTTTATCTTTAAATTAATATATATATATATATATATATATATGTAATATCAATTTTATCATTAAATTAATATATATATATATGTAATATCAATTTTATCTTTAAATTAATATATATATATATATGTAATATCAATTTTATCATTACATTAATATATATATATATATATATATATATATATATGTAATATCAATTTTATCTTAAAATTAATATATATATATATATATGTAATATCAATTTTATCTTAGAATTAATATATATATATATATGTAATATCAATTTTATCTTAAAATTAATATATATATATATATGTAATATCAATTTTATCTTTAAATTAATATATATATATATATATATGTAATATCAATTTTATCTTTAAATTAATATATACATATATGGAATCAATACTCTATCTTAAGACGTATTTGACTCTAGTAGAGGATGACATCAGGCCTGAAATACCTTCTGGAGCGGTAGAATGATCCAACTATTTTTCCAGCAGTCTTAGCAACAGAATTGAGGTCTGTCTCAGGAGCTTATCAAAACAGTGGCATTCTTCAAGGGGAGAGTCGTTAATTATAACTGGGACAAAGTAGGGATCGATGCGTTGGTGGTGAAAGTCAAGGAGATTGATATGTGACGCATAAAGAGTAACCCGCGAGATTTTCCCTCATTGCACCACTTTCTCCCGGTCAGAAGAGAGGGATATAGAAAGAGCCTAATCATTAATGCTCTTCGTGATGTTTCCAAAGATAAGAATAATCATAAATGTCGACGAATGTGGTTTCAGACATCATTTATAAAGATCAAAAACAGGGTTGATATTGTGTGTCTCAGTCTTTTGTCCATCACTGACTACATTTATAAATCTATAAGGGAGAAATAATTTGATCGCTGGAGTACAATTCCAGGTTTCAATCTGTTGATCCTTCAGGCCGAAAGTCATATTGCTTGTCGCTGAGTAGGCTGTTATTGATAAGGTGATTAACAACTACTTGGTTTATCACAGATAGAAACAACTTACTCATTACGCACAGGAGTCTGATTAGTCTCTACTGAGATGAAGAGGGACGGTTACTAGTATTTTTAAATATTGGACAGACTGGCAAGGGGTTCCAAGATGTTGGGAAGCACGTCCTTTTTAAGCAACAGCTTATAAGAATAAGAGCTAGTTCAGGTTGCATTTTTTTTTAATCACGATGATTAGGATGTTGTCAGGACCAGTTACTTTGTTGACATCAAAGTTTTGGATATGTTTGGCAATCTCCCGCTCTCTCTCTCTGTCTCTCTCTCATATATATATATATATATATAAGCTATATATATATATATATATATATATATATATATATATATAGCTTAAGGTGTTTGCAGTTAGGTAGGGATTCAGGCAGATGGCGGCTCTATTCGCGAAGGGTTAAATTTGATGCAAAGTTCTTTACACAAAGTGTGGCTTCATCAGACGCTGAGGAAACCACCTCTGGTCCATTGATGATTGTTCAGGACGCTGTTTGTAATACGCCAGAACTCGTGGGAGCCAAGCTTCTGCTCGGCTACTCTGGATTAAACAGATTGAGCGCACTTTTCGTTTTCGTTTTTATACTCTATTTTGCCGATCTTACTGACATCCCTAAAGGCGGCTCTGATTTGAAAGCATCTATTTTGTTGAAAGCTATGTAAAGTGTGTTATCTTTAAGCGATGACAGCAGCACTTTTATGGTGACCTATGACTGGGAGTTTTGTTTTTGTCAGAATTTCTTGGATGGTATTAAGTTCTCAATTTCAGCGATTAGCGTATCAATTTTATCGGATGTGATACGGGACCCATTTTTTAAACATGGAATATAATTTCTTATATTAACGATCTGAGAATGTCCAAGTCGGCCATCAGGTATCGATACACAGTGCGATGGAGAGGGACTTCAGATGACTTTTTGAACTTTGTTCTGATTTTGATGTACTACTGAGTGATTATAAAATCCCAGTTGAGACAGGACAGAGGATGCGCATAGCTATGGATAAGTTGTTAAGAAAAGATCAGAAAGACGTGCAAAATGTCCGTCAACATCGATCGCGGGTGGGGTATTCAACAATCTGTGTTAGATAATAAGCAAAAGTAAATAGTGACAAAACCGACAGGATCTTGTCAATTTTGTTAGAAATTTGCTCAATGACAGTAAACCCGTGACAGCAGATAGAAAAGATGAAAGCTTCGCTGTACGTAAGAGCAACACGTAAACACATATAGGGCGAATTATGGAAGTGTCCCTACCGCAAGGAAAATCATCATTGATGTAGGCACAGATTCCCTTACGATGACGATAATAGGGGTCGGGTTTTGAGATCATAGTTGAGTATCCTCCGATCATGAAGTCTTTAATAGAAACTGAAGAGTCCATACCAGTTTCGAATAAGAACAAGTCAGATTTTGTCTCCTGTAAATATATTTCAACTTCAGGAAAGTTCCAGCGTAGACTCCTTATGTTGGAAAAGGAGACGTGATAGTATGGATCTACGTTGGGAGTTGGGATTCTGTGTTTAAGCTTTTGATTTGTTGGGAGACATTTCATGTTGGGAATGCAAGATTTGTGGAAGAGGTCAGTAGATGAGTTTGGAGCAGAACAGAGAGAGAGAGAGAGGGTGAGTAAATAAATATTTCCTTTAACCCCTTGAAAAAAAATAGGCCGTAGCAGTTCCTCCTAATATAGCATCGAGATGCCTCACCAGACACCACTACATGGTCCAGAATCTATAAACCAAATGGCAATACAGCAGCCTTTGTATTATACACCTTCTGACAGGACAACCTCATTGGGAGTTACTCTAATGTTCGGGTCCTTGGACTATCAGGCGGATAACGTCAGCACAGGTAAAACGTTTACCTCTAGCACCCTTATTAGTTGCATAGCAACAAGAATAGAAAGGGTATTATTCAAATCATCTCTAGCTACTACTCAAACTACACTGCCGCCATAGGGACAGCAGTTTCTATCCCCTTTGTTAGAAACATCACCCATAGGATGAGGAATAAGTGTCAAATTAGGGGAAGCGAGAGTTACTAAGCTACCGAAAATACATCCACAGTGCATTTTCTACTCTCCATTTGTGTTTTCGAGAGAAAAAAGACTCTACGTCATGTATTTAGAATAATTTTGCATGCCTCATAAGAAAAAAAAATGTTTAGATACCTCCAACAAACCTTATTTTGATAGGCCAGTTTGAATAAAATAAAGCTCAAGCTACCGGAAGTAAATGGCACAGAGGATTGTGGGTAAAATAATAAATGTGCAGTAAGGGCTTTTAAAAATAAGAGACATAAAGTGAGCAGAAATAGTGCTCCTGTTTTAGAAATCATTGTTATTATTTGTTATTTGAATATTATTTAAAATAATGAGCCGATAAAACGCCGTACGTTTGTTTACGGAATGCGTGTGCGTATTCTTCTGAAAGATTACTATAATACAGAAAATACTGTTAAAGTAGTTATGATGTCAACACTAGACGTGAATCACCGTTTCTTTCATCCCTCGAGAAAAAGAAATTTATTTTTACTTCGGTACAGTGAATACAGTTGACTTTTTTAATATCAACGGCACATTCAGAAGCCATGGAAACAGCTGTGAAATTCAAATACTGAAACTTCGAAAATCGTCTGTAGACAAGAAAACTAAACCAAATTTTTATTGAAACTATAGCGAACTATTTACTTCTGTAATAACATAATTTGAGAGAGTGTAGTAGGTTTTAATGCAATGTTCAATAACAAATTTTATTTCTTTCAAATCGTAATGTTATTTTGAAATACATGTTATATTAATTATTAAACATTGATCTACAACTCCATACCGGAGTTAAACCAGACATAATGATACTGAACAAGAGGGAGAAGGTAGCAACCCTTGTTTAAGTCACTGTCCCTAATGATGTTCGATAAAACCGAGCTGAGCGGGAGAAGATAATGAAATGCGAAGGTCTTATGTACGACATGAAAAATAGCTAGAATCTTCGGAAGATCTCCATTATTCCAGTAATTATAGAGTCATGAACTATCAAGCGAGCATACCCGGTGAACCAACTGCAACAAAGATACAAGCAATTAAAAAGATCTTCCGGTGGGAGTCTCTCAAATAGCGAGGGAATTCTGATATCCAGTAGAAGGCCATATCTCTACCAAAAGAAAATATAAGAAAAGAAAAAAGTGTTCAATCGGAAGGTAATCATCGATTTTTGGCCTCCGCATTTAGTGACGGGCAATGTATTAAGTTCATTAGTTGGGGAAGGAAGAACTATCAATTCCGAATGTTATATAGCATAATTAGTCTGTTTAAAGTAAAGAACCCTCAACAAACAGCCACACATGTAGAAGAAAAGGTGCTATTTCCCTTAACCAATATACGGTCAATCAAAACGCTCGTTAAACTACATGATTGCATTTCAAAGTAATCCGTACCCACCCTATACGACTACTATATGTTTGTAGATCTAAAAATAAGTCTTCAATGAAACGAGTTGACTCCAATAATGAAGTGATATCGGAAACTGAGACGTATTTTCAGGCAATTTTTTCGAACGTATTTTCAGGTAATTTTTTCAGACGTATTTTAATGCTTTTTTTCTCAAAAGTATCTGTAGACATTTTTTTTTTCAGACGTATTTTAAGCCAATTTTTTTTACATGATTTAAGAATTTTTTTCTGGCAATTTTTTAAAGACGTATTTTCATGCAATTTTTTACAGACGTATTTTCAGGACAATTTTTTTCAGACGTATTGAATATACGTCTGAAAAAAATTGTCCTGAAAATACGACTATATCTTTTTGTAACAAAAAGGGCATAGAAAGATTAGAGAAGTATTAGAATCAGTATATCATCGTAGAAGGAGACAATGTTGATAAAAAAAACGAACTTTGCCTAAAAATTGTGACTTTATTAGTTAACTCCAGACACGAAGGGATGTGTTACTTCGTAAGTAATCTGACTTTGCCACTACTTTAGCATGTTTACAATGAACGTTTATAGACTACAATATAACATGTGATGCTTTGCTTCTAATGACTCAGAATTCCAGTTTTAATATATTCTCTACCATAGTTTACCTTTATTGTGTCCAATAAAAAAGTAACAATTGTATCTATTGTTGCATAATTAACTGTTCAAAGTCAGCTCTTTTAGAAAATCCTACGGAATTTCAAGCATTTTTGACATTTTTTGCATCTTTTACATCTTTTACATTTTTGCATCTTTTACATTTTTGCATCTTTCACATTTTTTTTACATTTTTGCATCTTTTAAATTTTTGCATCTTTTACATGTTAGCATCTTTTACATGTTAGCATCTTTTACATTTTTGCATCTTTTAAATTTTTGCATCTTTTACATTTTAGCATCTTTTACATTTTTGCATCTTTTACATTTTTGCATCTTTCACATTTTTTTACATTTTTGCATCTTTTAAATTTTTGCATCTTTTACATGTTAGCATCTTTTACATGTTAGCATCTTTTACATTTTTGCATCTTTTAAATTTTTGCATCTTTTACATTTTAGCATCTTTTACATTTTTTGCATCTTTTACATTTTTTGCATCTTTTACATTTTTTTACATTTTTGCATCTTTTACATTTTTGCATCTTTTACATTTTAGCATAGTGAATTTAAAACTAAAAATCAGCATTCGCCACCGAAACTGTGCCCTCTTATAGTTCAATCTGTCTTCGTTGTCGTATGTTCGGTGGCAACGTAGTAGTTTCATAGCTAACAGGGCTCTGGTTAAGATCTAAAAGGACTGACATCATTATCCGTCGTCCTCTGGCTGTCTCTGTCTCTGGGTATTGTAAGAAATGACGTGTCACGCGTGAAACCGCAAATCAATTGATTGAAAATAGCAACGTTGCTCCTGCGCAAGTCTTTCGTGCGTTGTCCGTCAACACGCATGCCACCGCTGAGCGTTTCTGTTTTCGGTGTCGTCGGTAAACACATGCAACCCGACAGGTTAATAAATAGCTGCGATCGACGAGGAGGGATTTATGCAAACCAGACAATCCCGAAACACGATCCTCGTGAGCTTTCTGCAGAAGTTCGACTTGTATTACAAGCAAACAAAATGTTAAATACAAAGTGGACAAATATCTCCTACTCCAAAGTGATTACTCTAAATGTTGGGCATGGGTATATATAACTGTTACATATCTATCAATAGACAGCCTAGTGGATTAAATCTGCGGTGTTGAAAACTATTCAATCTGGATTCTGACTTATGAAAGGGACATCTTAGCATGCAATTTGTTACTACTAACTTTCCCATGCGCTGCATATTTTCAAACCACCCGCACGCGTCAATGGATGTTTCTGTTCGCTGAACGAAGAAAACGAAACCTCCACCTTTTGTGAACGAAACAAACACAACCATGGTTAATTCTAATTGAGTGAGTTTCTTGGCCTTTTGGCTAGAGGCAAATTGTAGCATATGTGTATATACTACAGTTCACATTTTCTTTATTCATTATGTGAGCGAGTAATCCTTCTCTACTGAGGATATTTTTGTTTTTGTTCCAATGTAGAGTGCCCTTTATTTGCTGTAGCTGGATGTTTTACCCAAAAGCCGAGCTTATATCCTACACCTTACTCATGAGAAGTAAAGTAAATAAGGACATTTTATACATATATTTTATACATATATTTTATACATATATTTTATACATATATTTTATACATATATTTTATACATATATTTTATACATATATTTTATACATATATTTTATACATATATTTTATACATATATTTTATACATATATTTTATACATATATTTTATACATATATTTTATACATATATTTTATACATATATTTTATACATATATTTTATACATATATTTTATACATATATTTTATACATATATTTTATACATATATTTTATACATATATTTTATACATATATTTTATACATATATTTTATACATATATTTTATACATATATTTTATACATATATTTTATACATATATTTTATACATATATTTTATACATATATTTTATACATATATTTTATACATATATTTTATACATATATTTTATACATATATTTTATACATATATTTTATACATATATTTTATACATATATTTTATACATATATTTTATACATATACTTTATACAAAAGCACAATGGGGGAAAAAGAGGGACATTCTCAGTTTGTTTCTTTACTGATTTTCAAAAACCGCATTTTTTTTCAATTTTGACTCGTTTGCAGTGCTTTTTCCGTAAGTAGAAAACAGTATTCTACCTTTTTCAATGGCGGCGATTCCACATGATTACAAACTTAATTCACTTCCTGTTGATTCTGTCACACGTGATGTCTTATCAGACCTTTTGACCTCGCTAGCTAAATAGTCCCCAACTATCTTTGTCTGCTTCTAAAGACATCACACGGAAAGTAACAATTACTTTTAACGATTAGTTTTCGGATTTTGATAGATGCATATTAATAATCTAATAATGAGCTAACTCCGGGGATTAAGTAAAGAGATTCGTTCGGAATTCCGTACAAATTCCAGTATTTTGCATAGTAATTCTAGAGTTGAACATACGGACCTGAAGAAGGTCAAAGGTTACACCGGCTGAAATGTTGTGTGAATAACAATTAAGATGAGAACAGTAGTTGGAATAATCCATATAATACATGTTTTAACTTGCTGAAAAACAAAACAACTAATATACAAAACCACTCTGTATGTTACATTCTTAAGAGGTGTGTATTATTATATACAAAGAGGATTGACACTAAGCAGACCACCCCTGACTCCCCGGGAAAACTTCACATTTATTTATTTCGCAAACAAACTCGGCGATGAGAAGATGTTGGCTGTAATATTTCTACAATATTTAATTACACGAATCTTCCATCGAATAAACGCCTGTTACGCCTGCTGACATATTATAACTATGACACGTTTCTGTTTTATAGACAACGCTGTTGTCATGGTGGAATATTTTCTCATTTTGACAGGGAATTTGATCGACCGAGAAAACGTGTGCGTAATTTTATAAGATCGCAATCTGTTTTCTTCTCACGACGATTTTTCACGATATTATTACAAGTATTTATTTATGAAAATCAGTTGTAATATGAAGGTTATGAGTTCAATCTCTGTACCCGGCAGTAGGTGTTCATGTTCTTCGCAATCATATTGACAAAGTTATTCAACTGAATATCTCAGCCCCAGAAAATACATGTAAAAAGTTAATTGTTTTTATGTATATAGATGTATAGTCATAAAATATTTGCCCATTTTTACAATGCTTTGCCACGATTTTTGACGGAATGGGGACTCTAGTCATCTCTCTATATCTTTCTTTCTCTCTCTCTCTCTTTCTCCCTTTCTCTTGCTATGTAAAGAGAGGGAAGAAGGGTGAGTAGGGAAGAGAGATAAATACATAAAAATGATGATATACAGATAGAAATAAAAACAAAAAACGAAAGAATAGAAACAGGACTGACTGATAGAGAAAAAAGAAATATACATATATAGACATAGAGATAAAACGATAGACAGATTCAAAGGTAGTAGGAACTAATCAATAAACGAAATAACAAATTAAGTAAAAAGAAAGAAGACTGGGCGAGAAAGAAGGAATAACCGAAAGAAAAGAGACAGAAAAAAAGCTATATTAACAGAAATGTGAAAAAAGAAGAAACGATGGACGGAAAGAAAATAGAATTGATTCGCGAATAAATTTGTAATGAAAGAAACAAGGAAATAAAGTACACATGTAACACAATGAGATTGCAGCAAGGGAACAAAAAAGAGAAGGAAAAGAAGAAATGAGAAAAAATAAACTGGAAAAGACAGCAATAAAATATTTAAAAAAATAAATACATTTTCAATTTGAATTCCATCTTTTATTTATTGTTTTCTATTTTTCTTTATTTTCTGCTTAAACATAAAGAACTTCTTTTTTATTCTCATTCCACTTTTTCAATTTTCTGTAACTGTCCGCATTTGTTTTTAATTACACTTTTTTTTGATTTTTCAATTAAGGAAAAAATGTGCAGGTATTTATTTTTAGAATTATAATCGGAATATTTCGATTATAGATTTCATCTTGTCTTCTTCCCATTTTGCAAGATGTTAATGTAATTTTCGAAAAATCAATGGCGCCTCTGTTTCTCCAATACGAAATGGAAAATCCGCGTATTTCTAATAATTTAGAAAAATATTTGATTTTTAATGAATTTTAAAATTATCATTTTGTTATCGTTGTTAGAAAAACATAATTAGAGGTTTCCATGATATTATTTCGATTCATTTAACAATAATTTCATATATATATATATATATATATATATATATATATATATATATATATATATATATGTATATGTGTGTGTGTGTGTGTGTGTGTTTTTATATTTAGCGGTTTTTCTTTTCAAATATAAATTTTATAGCCTAACGTAATTATAATAGCTAAATAGTGTAAGGCCACAGCTATGCTATATTCAATATTTTGTTTAATGTAATTGTATACCATTTCTATTTTATAAAGGACAGATTCACGTCATTTCATGAAACTTACTTTTTATTAAGCATACAATTGTTTGAGGAAATGTATTTACTTATTTCATTCTTACTGCTAAATGTTAGAAGAACAACACTGAAATTAGGTCAAACAGTAAACTAGTGATTATTTTTGTTTCTTCCTATTATATTTAAGCAGGTGCAAATGTTGGAACAATGCCCTCGAGCAAGAAGCATTCGGGAGAGGAGGTCTGCTAAACTTGTGGCTGATAGAGACAGTTTTGAAAGGAATATAGCAGCTATAAAGGAAGCTTAATGAAAGATAAACATGAACGAAATGGCCTGGACGGTGCTCTCGGGTGTTGGTATTTAATTTCCTCTGAGACACTCAGTGACAACTATCCGTGGTACTAACCGATCTTAGCGTCACTGCTTATTTTTTCGGCATAAATGACCCAAAGATGACCCTATGGTTAGTGACATGTCATAAAACCAAACAAGATCACACGAGCTATTCCCAATGATCGCGTACCCGCAAAATCAGGCGGTGTTTCCTGAAGTCTTAGCGTCAACAAGAGTAGCCAAATTAACTATATTCTTAAAGTCTATCGGTCACCGTTTCAATTCTCTTCGCTGAGTTTAAGATTACCCTAAGCCTCCTCGGAAGTTTCATACTCTCCATATTTTCAAATTGTTAGTCTGGGAGGTGACGCTTTCCATTTTCATGTTTCCATCCTCTCGGACCTTTCACTTATTTTTTTAGATACAAATATATGTTAGTACTACCACGTATTTGTTTGTGCATTGGGTATTGTTGTCCTTTTACCTATAATTTGATTTTTTTTATTATTCTCATAATCGTCCTTATCTTATTCCTACTATTACCTAACAGGGATAGCTGGAGTTATCCAATACGAGAATCGCAGGAAATTACTTAGTAAATGTCCTGTCCTTTTAACTATTCTATTTCAGTTTTAGGACCACGAGAAAAAAACAAATGTATTTGCTAGTATATTTTCATTAATTCTCACTATATACCTGACTTGATGATTTTCTATTAAATTACCATCTCTTTCAGGTATTTTTTTATCTGTCTGACCATCAACCTATCGTTTCCCCATATTTTCTTTTTCCCCTGTTTCTACGTTTCCTTGTCTGTTTCATCTATATATGTTTTACTTACTTCTTTCTTTCAGCCAATGTTATTTACGAGATTGAATTGTGTCCATACTTCAGAGGTTTCAGAGGAAAGTAAAAAAAATAATTTAATTAGCAGAGGATTAATATAACACGAAAAATAGCTTTAAGGGAGAGAAACTTTAAAATAAAAACAAATCTCTCTGCTGGGCCCACACACACACATATATATGTGCATAATAAGTTTTACATTTGTATATTAATTCAATATTCTCTTATATTAACATATTCATAAATAATCAGAATCAACAATGGCAACCCAATAAAAAGGCCTACATATTCTTCTGGCTATAGAAGCTATATATAGCAATTCAGAAACAGAACCATATTACAAAGTCGTTTACAAAGTTCGCAAAGAGTTAAAGCTTTACAACGAATAGGTATTAGCGTTATCATAAAGATATCGTTGGATACATTTGTAGAAAAAATATCGATGGCTTTAAACATAAATGTGTACATGTTCTGATATATATTTATTCATATTTGTTTTAATTTTTCCGTATTTACTTTTTTACGCGTATCCATTACTTTTTTTCATGCATCAGTAATTCATAAATTTTTCTTGTTTTCGTGTCACTCTTTCATTTTTTCTATTGGGGATGAATGGCTGGATCTCATGAATTACAATGTAATGATGCCATCCGAGCTTTACAGAGCAAGATGAGGGAATGGCGGATCAGATGGATTCGACAGGTGTGGTGGGAAAACGATGACATCGTCCTGAAACTTGTTGTTACAGTAGAAGTCGCCATAATGCGAGCGATAGGAAGCCTGATTATGAGATGTACACGGAACTCTGTAAAAGCGGCTTTACTCGAACCAAGCCTATGATCGTGCCAAGTAAATACAATTTCATTTATTGCGGATCCCGCCGTAGTTCGGGAGTAATGCAAAATAATAAAAAATGTTTTATTTAATTCGTTCTACTTCTGTGTTTAATTCTTTTTTCTTTTTCTTTATTCTTTGTTTTATTCTTTATTGTCTTGCCACTTCTTCAAAATTCCATTCTTACTTCTTTAGGTAGAAATTTATACATTACTTGAAATTTAAAAAGATATATTTTCTTTTTTTTTCTTCATCGATTCTTCTTTAAACATTTACTCAGTGGTTGCTGTTAATAATTCTTTTCTTATTTCTTGTTCGATTCAGTATTCACCTCTTTTCTGTTTTATTTTCTACTCTTTTTTATGTGATTCGTTCTTTTCTTACTTACTTACTTACTTACTTTTACTTGGTGTATTTCTTCTTAGATGCATTTTTATCATTATTTCGTCCCCTTTTTCCTTTTTTTAAATTTATTTTATTTTCTCCGTTATTTTTAATTAGTTTTCAACCATTTCCTTTTACTTTTAATTCAATCATTCATTCATTAATATATTTTTTTCTGTCATTGTTTTAAAACCGTTCTTCTTTCGTTGTATTTCTTTTCAGTTGTATGTATTTCATTTTATTTTCTTTCTATTTTCTTTTCTTTCTTTTCTGTTTACTTCCAGCTTTTTTTTGTCGCATTCCTTGTTCAATGTATTTCTTTCGTTATTTCATTCACTAATTCTTCTTTTTTTTTAATTTCTTTTCTTTTCTTCGGTCTTTACTTTATTATATTTCGACCATTTTCTTTCACCTTTCATTCATTCATTAATAGATTCCTCTCCGTCATTATTCGTTATTTTATTTTTCTTCTTAGTATTTATTTTCATTTTTCATTCGTCTCGGATTATTTAATTCTGATTTTCTTTTCATATTTCTTTCTTTTCTTTTCCGTTTATTTTCAGCTTTTATTAACGTAGAATTCTTTCTTTCTATTACCTATTTGCTTTCCCTCTTTCATTTTTACCGACTTTATTACCTTTGCTTTTGAACCGCAACCTTCATTCTCCCCTTACCCCTCAACCTCATCTTTCTATCAAACACGCCGACGCGATCTGACCTAAACGTGTCTGATCACCTTTCCCGTTCACACCTCACTTAACTTCATTCGACTCAAATATCACGCACGACTGACTAGGACACTTTCTCCTTTGGACCGTTACACATTCCTTATTAGACCCGCCATTCCTTAACTTAGGATTAAAGCCTCGGTCTCGTTTAACAAACTCCATTCATCAATTTCTCCTCCTTCAGATTCCTGTCTCTTCAGCAGTCTGCAACACATGACGGTGTCGGACGATACGTCTCTATTCGTTGTTCCCAAAGTAGCCCATCTACCAGGCCAGTAATCACAAAAGATTCAGAATGTTGCAGTAGGATCATCGGTGCGATGCCAGTAAAAAGGCAGTCGCCCGCCGCCATTGTATGTTAATCAGCGCATGTTTGGTGGGAAGCTAAATATATCTCAGTTAATGACGCTTTTAGATGACCTTAATTTAACTAATGACCTTCTACTGCTTCGACACACAATAGATAATTTATGAACCAGCATTTAGTCCAGTAGCTTATTTTGTATACGCGAAAGGTGATAGTTATTTCAGAGGGTTTGCATCTGCGACGTTCAACCTATTTTGGGCCCCTCTTATATGATCGTCTCTTAAATTATGATGGCTTTCCCAAGAATTATATATAATTCTATATTATTTAAACCGTGAACTTCCTTTACGATAACAAAGCTTAAAATGTTTGGTTAAACATGGCACCCATGATAAAGAAAAAAAGAAATAAACAAGAGTTATATTTCGGAGAAAGAAATTACCAAAAATGTCGGTACTGATATCGATCCTGAACCAGCTTTCGTGACGTTCGACTCGGAATCGTTCTACTGTCCTACGCAAACGCCCGAGTGTTTACGAGCCGAAGCAACAAGCAGCCGATAACTTTGTTACAAAGTGAAAATAAGTGCTTTCGAAGACGGATTTTTTGTCAGGAAGTTTTTCTGAAGAAAATAATCCCAAAATGAATTACGAACAGCTTAGCACTGCAGTATCATCGCGAGCAAGTAAAAATAAATAATAAAATTTAAAAAATATGTCGTGATAAAAGTAATTTTGGTACTTTTTTATTTAAAAAAAAAAATTCCTAGTAAATAAAAATACAGTATTCATTTTATAACAGTGACCTTGCTATGTTTTTTTTCCTGTTTCTTTCAAAAACATTCATGTAAATATGTTTAATTTTCTTTGCTGTTCCTTTAAAAAATTCCTTACCCTAACCCTAAACCCTAAACCGTAACCCTAATAAAAAAAAGAAAACAAGCAATACATTATCATAGGACGCAGCACCGTATACAAAATGTCGTCTCGTACAAATCGGCTCGTCAACTCTCGGGCGTTTGCGTAGAACAGCCGAACGCTTCCGAGTCGAACTTAACGAAAACTGGTTCAGGATCGATTAAAGAGCATCAAAATGTCTTCTTAAAAATAATAAATTCATTAAGTTTTATTAAAATAATTAATATAATAAAACGCCCAAGAATTTCAGGATCGTACCCCAGTTATTAGCTTTCTCACTTTAAAAAATGAGATCGTCCGATCAGCAATCAGTTAGGATTAGTGCTTAATCTGATGTCGCTACGGTGAACAAACCCGACTTTACCAATTTTTAAATGAATTGGTCCAAAATGAAATAATGTCGTCACCTCCTCTAAATCGGTACATTTTTAAATAAACACACATTTAACTTTGTGAAATTTGTGTTTATTGTATGGAAGAATATTTTGCTGACAATTATTTTTACAGTATGAAGACTGCGAATATTTATTGTTTTAAACAGAATTCTAAATCAATAAAGAGGAGGCATTTTTACGGAAAAAGAGACTATCATTAACCTTTTAATAGTATTGGCATTGACAGACATTTATTATTTGAAAACAATAATTACTTTTAAAAATACATTATACATATTGATGTAAACAGCAACGTAGAATTTACGGAATAAAATAATAATTATAACTATGACAATAAAAGTGTATTAACAAATAATGAAGAGACACGTTTTATATTAGAATATTGAAATATAGAAAACATCCTAAAAACATGGCAAATGAGGATCAAGACAACCTCAGTCGTGTTCAATAGTCACCAATTAAAAATCAAATTGAACGTAGATCTACGGTAGAAACTATTATGCTAGAAGCTTTTCGAGGATAATTAGCTTGTGGATTAGTTCGATTTGTTTATACTAATGGTTTCCCACTTACCAATGCGTAAAAGACTAAAGGATAAATGTTAGACTTTCAGTTGAGAAGTATGATTAATTAACAGGACGACTCGACAAATATTTGTTAACATTGGACTTCAAAGCAACGATATTGTAGTCTTTAGGCCAACATTCCCGTGGTAAACTAAATTCAAAAACAACATATTCATTGTTTTCTATTTCTTTCATTTTTTACCTTTCTCTTGCGTGAACATTTTAATTTCTTCTCCGAAATTGTCTTTTAGCCATTGTTTCCATAAGTTCGTCGCTAATAGTTTACACGTCTGGAAAAATATCCCTAGACGCCTCTGTGGAATTTAGTACGCTTCTACTAACTTCACGGAGGGATAGAGGCTCTTAGTTGTAAACGACAGAAACAAAAACATGTAAAGAAAGGAAAAGAAAACATAAATGCTAAGTTATCTCCCCTTGATTTAAAGCAACACTTACCAAATTGATTTCTCTTGTTTTAGTCTGCATGGTTAGTCGAATTCATTTCTTGGGTATCTTTTACAATACTCAGTAGAGTCGCGAACGGGGTCCAAAAAACGAACAAGAACGGGGTAAAAAAAATAAATATGCAACAAGTTAAGGTGAGCTACGTCGAGAATAGATATTTTACTACTTACCTATGACATGTGTTTGTATTTTTACGTAGTATAAATGGGTTTTTATTAGATGTAAAAAAAAATTGTTTTTTTTTACATGGATTTCTAGTAAAACAAAATGGCGGTATAGGCCTTATGTCCTTACGAAACACCCTAATCGCTATTTTTTTTTTCAAGTGTTCGTGTGACAAAACTATTGATTTCTAATAAATAGCGGTTGGAACGGTTTAAAAATACTAACAAATGTCACAGGAAGTTAGAAAATAACTTTTATCGCCTAAAGTTACTTTTATTTGTTGTATATATTTTTTGAGCGTTTTTACTCTACTGAGTATGGTAAAGGATACCCCATTTATTATACCTACCCTCTGGAAGTTAATTTAAAAAAAAATGTCATTGTAATCCATTCTTTGCTTTTTTTCTGTTTTTTACCTTTTTAATTTCTGTTCTTTAAGTACGGTTTCCAGAGGTTCGTCACTGCTCGTTTAGAATGTCTTGCATGATATCCCAATACACCTCCGTGGAATTGAGTATGTTTCCTCTAACTTCACGGTACAATAGAGGCCATTATTTGCAAATGAAGGGAAAGGCAGACAATTTTTTCTTTTAACCAAACAGGAAATGCCAAGTTATCTCCAATGGATTTATGTCGGATTGATCTTCTCGCGACGTATATGGGGGGGGGGTAGGAAACTCAAGGCTTCAAACAGAATTCAATGTGACAGGGCATAAAAGGACAACACTCTTACTTTATGTAGCATTTCCTTCACTGCTTCCCGCTTATTGAAGTTGCTCCGAATTGTCTCATTGCTTACAAGCAACGTATTTCGTCATTGTAAATTTAACGGTAACGCTTTAACTATCAGCAACCTTCCGTACCCATCCGTATCTATCTTCGTAGAAAAGCAAGACCTACCCGTGGTTCGATGGATTTCATCTTAAATATAGCTTCACCTATCTAAATTAGTGAGCTCTGTCGGCAACATTTGCATAAATTCAGCCAACAAAGCAGTTACACATTCCTTATGTCTTGCATTGACCGACGACCACACATAATTTGACCTCCCCCTCCACATATAGTTCTGAAAATAAAATAATCATATTTAAAGCGAAACCTACCGAATAGGTTTGGTTTGGTAGTTTTGTTTTACGGCATATCAACCCTTTTTGGGTTATTTAATGCCGAATCTGGTCTTGTTTTCTTCTCTGTTTTGTTTCTTTCCCCTTTTAATATCTGTTTCTATTTAACCCATAGTTGGGACCCTAACAGGTACTACCACTCCGGGTCAGGGTGGACCTGGGAGCAATGGTAATTAAGAGGAGGCTCCACATTCCCCAAAGTCCGTAAGCCGGATCTCACCATCGGATGTAGTTTAAGGTCATATCCAGGACCGGGAGTAGGGTAGGAAAAATAAAAATAAAAAAGGGGAGGGAGAAAGGGAGAGGGGCTGTTGTTTTTGTTTTTGGTTTTGTAGAACATAATTAAGTTTTACAAAAGAAAAAAAAAAAAAAAAAAAAAAAAAAAAACGTCAATGTAGGTGAATTTCGTCTCAGGGAGCCACAGGGCAGCCTGATCTGGTATCACCAGTCCTACCGAATAGAATATCTTGTTAGGGTCAGCATGGTTAACTTAATTCATTTCTTATTTTTCCCTTCTTCGAAACTATAGTAAAAAAAATGTCATTGTTTCTATCACTTTATTTTTCTTTTATTTAATTTTGTAATTTCTTCTATAAACTAGTCCTTTAGCTAGGGACTCCATTAGTTAGTCGCTTTATACCTGTATTCACACTTGAAAATGTAGGAGCGGAATGTATTTTCATTTTTTTAAGACATATTCAAACTTATGCCAAGCACATCCATTGTTTTATCACCAGCGTCTATTGTTGGCCTAAACAAATAGAGAAATATAAAATGCACCGGGGAGGCAGTTTTAGGTAGCCCTATAACTCTAGCTCCCCCTGCTTTCCCGTCAGTGTTCAATCTTCTATAAGCGATGTTTGTGGCAAAGGTAGAAAAAAATGTTGTTCCTTACGTCATGAGTATTTAGATGACTTTTGTAATTCGATCTTTTTATTGTTGTGATTTTGTAACTAATAAGTGTACTGGAGATAAACCTTTAACCTGGAATGACAATACAAGGACCCCCACATTGGAGTAACTCACAAGGAAGCTGTCTTATCAGAAATCGCAAAATAGTGCGGCTGCTGTATTGTCATTTGTACTAGTTTTCGATAGTGTTCCTCGATGCCATATAAGTGGGCTATGCTGCCGCTGTTCGTTTTTCAATGGTTTACAAAAATATATTCCTCTTACTTATTCTCCCCGTGCTCTACTTTTAACATCCAATTCAATAACTCATAAAACAAAATATTAGAGAAAACCAAGAACCACAAATTTCAACTTAGATCCCTTCTATTATTTTCCTTCTCTAACATTACGTTTCAACTTCCAGAGATTTAAATCCATTTAGAGGAGACTAAACCGGACCTGTTTTCTAAGTGTACCACTTTTATTGGCTCACCAGTTTCTATAGAGAACTTCATGATCACAAGTTATTCAAATATGACCTTAAAATCTCACCCCTACACCCCCATAGTCATGGAATATGTACCTACATAGCACAGATTTCATTTTTACCTTACATCGTCGTCTATCCGATGGGGTTACTATTATCAACAAATCTTTAACGAGATCGACAAGATCCCGTCTGATGACCCTTCTAGTAGCATTCATGTCTCTGGCAACTTCAATGTCTACAATATTGAGTGGATAGTTCACCTAATTGAGACTAATGATAAAGGAAATTTTCTCACGACATTTTCCTTGCACATGAGCTTCCTTAAATTGTCGACAAGCTTACACTCCTACCCAATGCTGGTATAAATCTTGCAAGTCTTTTTGATCTTTTTCGGACAACCTTCCCTGAACAGTGCACATCTACTGTCCTGTCTCCACTGGGATCTTCCGATCACTCAGTTGTCTCAATTAAGATTAAAACAAAGCTCAACAGTTCCTCTGATGTTCATTTTCATCGCAGAGTTTTCCGGTACTCAATGGTTAGGGGAACTTTTATTCTTCATATCTGAAATCTCTGTGAATTAAAAAGAAGAGCATGTCCGTATCTCATCCGATATATTTGATTGGATAATCGTTGGTATCGAACCCCTCATACCATAACAAAACA